>CATIUR010000001.1:291824749-292002249 GCA_949592205.1 Helichrysum umbraculigerum | reverse complement strand
ATGGGCACAAACTATTGAAAAGTCCCTACTGACATGGGCACTAACTGTTGAAAAGTCCCTACTGACATGGGCACAAACTATTAAAAAGTCCCTACTGACATGGGCACAAACTATTGAAAAGTCCCTACTGACATGGGCACTGACTGTTGAAAAGTCCCTTCTGACATGGGCACTAGATCCTGCGAACATGGGTCTACTATTGTTATTAAACTGATGAAAAGCCCCTACTGACATGGGCACTGGGTTCCTACTGACATGGACCCACCAAACGATTAGGATACTGATATTCCTACGAGACACAACTATTAGGATAATGATATTCCTACGATCAACTAATAGGATACCTACATTCCTACTATAACTTGAACTATACTTTTGGGCAACATCCCAACGAAACATATCTACGATTAGGATACGTATATTCCTACAGAACATACTTGAAAATAGGATGCTGCTTTCCTACAACTACTAGGATACGAACTTTCCTACAAACAACTATTTGGAAACGTATTTGGTTTTACGAACTACACTTTTGGGTGACATCCCAACAACACTGTACTTTTGGGTGACATCCCAACGATACATTATAAACAACCGTGGTTTATCAAAACTGAACTTGTAAACATAAAACCTGTGAATTCACTCAACCTCGTTGTTGACTTTTACTATGTTTTTCAGGGAATTAGCTGCGCACGTAAGAACCGCCTGCACATATGGATTATAGGCGACCCACGAAGGAATAGGATACCAACTTTTGACAACTGGATTTCTTTTGTATAACTAAAACTGTTTAGTCATATTTACGAAATCTACTTTTGTAAACTTAATAACTTTCATACGATTCGATGAATCGTAAACTTTGTAATCATTATATTTGGCATCTTAATATATATGTTCTGTTGTAATCATATGCTCTGATACGTATGCATGTACAATGTTGACGTGGCACCCCCATGCTTAACCAAATGCTTCTGCTAAACAAAACCGACGAATTTGGGGATGTTACATATATATATATATATAGTGGCATGATCCAGAGGGAAGGGGTCTTTTTGGGGGGAAGGGGGGAAGCAGCCATCTCACCTTTCATCTTCATCATTCAACTCCCGCTCATGATATGTACTGTGCACCTGCGCTTCAATGAGTTTACAGGGAAGGGGTTAAAACAGTAATTTCATATTATTCGTTTTTATTTATTTTAAAAAAACGTAATTCAATTACGTATATGCATATACGCTATTGATTCAATTTCGTTCGTCGTCTTCTTCCTCTGTTCCACAAATTTCGTTCGCGTAATCAATTAATCGATTCCCCGTTAACATAAACTGAACTTTGTATACATTCAATTCCGTTGTTTCTTCAATGCCCTAAACATCGTTCATAATTAGGGCTCAGATCGTAGTCGCATTCGTTGATTATGCCTTCTAGTTCCAATGTTCCTGGTGATTCGAATTCATTTGTTGGTGAATCTACTGGTAAGTGTATACTAACTATTTTATTGTCTATAAAATTCATGCTTTTTTGTTTATTTGTTGTAATTGTGCTAAAATGCATTCTGATTAATGTTATTTTGTAGCTCATGTTATTGCTTCCAGTTCCAATGTTCCACTAGAATCTAATCCTATTCCTCCTGATTCTACTGGTAAGTTTGTTATATTTAATTGTGTTAACATTACTCATGTTGCATATTATTAATTTTATGATGATTTTTAGAATTATTTTGTTGCTTTTATTTATGTAACTTTCCATATTCCAAATGATGAAGATTATGATAGTATGCACTGTGATGCGTCTTAAGATAGGCTTACATTGAAGTGACATATATTGATACTTGTTAAGAACAGTATGCACTGTGATGCACTTAAGATATGTTTACATCGAAGTGACATATATTGATACATGTTACCACCCATTTTGATGACTTCTAATAGTATGCACTGTGATGCTTCTTAAGATAGGCTTACATCGAAGTTTACATTCTGAATAATATACACTGGAAGTGCAGTCACACGCGCATCTACTTTATTAAGATTAATCGACATTTGAAATTGCTTAAACTTTGCGACTTTGTTTAATCTAGTGGTAAAAGGATCAAAGACACCACAGGCCTATAAGAACTATGAGACAAAAATTATGATTCAAGTCAAAATTTTCTAGATTAAGCTGAAAAACTCCACTGGATTCATGAAAGTTTAGTCAGTTTTTTTATCAATTGTAGTAATTTACAGTAATATGTAATTGTAAGATTGAACTACTGAAACAAACTATCACATTGCAACTATTTTTTTTACTCCTATATATAGCACAATATTTCTGGCATCATGTATTTTGTATGTTTAGCATAAGTTTACATCATAGTGATTTATGTAGAGACATATTAACACCCCATGTGGATGCGTACTACTAGCATGCAGTTGATGCATATTAACACCCATGTTAAACTAAATTTATGCATCTGAACATAATTTTACTTGTCGAACATTATCATTTATTTAGTTTATTTTTATTTGTTTTATTAGGTGGTGATTCAGTTACAAAGAGGCATGTTCTTTCATCATTTGAAAAAGAATATCCAGATGGCACAAAATTATGGTTTCCTATTGTTCCTGATTCGTTTAAGCCCATAATTGGTTCTGTTTTCAATTCGTATGATCATTGTTTTAGTTTCTATGAATCATATGCTGAGGTTAGTGGTTTTGATGCTAAGAAATGATCACAGAATTGTTTTGAAGATGGGTCTGTGAAGTATAAAGTTTATAGGTGTAATAAATCTGGTTTTTCTAAGAAGTTAGCTGTTGACACTTTGAAACATGTTCCTGAACCAGTTGTTGAACCTGCTGTTGAGCCTTCTCGTAAACGTAAAAAGCGTGTTAAAAAAGTTAGTAACCGTAAATCGTCTTTAATCAAGACAGGTTGTGATGCTAGCTTGAGATGCAAATTTTTGAAAGGGAAGTGTGTTGTAACTAAGTTTTTTGAGGGTCATAACCACAAGCTTGTTTCCGAGTCTAATAAGAATCAAATGCTTAAGAAACGAAGATTAGATGTAGATGATATGCAACATCTTCATGATTTGAGTAGTCGATCGAACATTGGTCCTACCATTGCTCACCATTTAAAATGTGATCTTAGTGGTGGCTTTGATATGGTCGGTCCTAGTAGTATAGATTACAAGAATTTCAAACGCGATATGAATCGGTTTGTTGGTGAAAGTGATGCCCACATTGCTATAGAGAATCTTCTTAGGAAAAAAGAAGATCTTCCAAACTTTACTTGCGAATATTTTTGTGACGATGACGGTTCTCTACTCGGTGTTTTTTGGGCCGACAACGTTTGTAAATTCAATTATCAAGAGTTTGGTGATATTGTTTGCTTCGATGCGACGTATGGGACGAATAAGTATGCTTTTTTCCCTTTATTAAATGCATTATTTGTTTCATTTTTTTCCTGTTATAATCTGATTAGAACATTAAATCTGATGTTGTTAATTTATTTTCAGATATAATATGAAGTTTGTTCCGCTTACGGGTGTTGATAATCACAAACGACTTGTTATTTTTGGAGCTGCACTGTTATCCAGTGAATCCATAACATCATTCAATTGGTTTCTTGATTGTTTCTTAAAAGTCTTTCCAACTGAACCGGGCCTAATTGCTACTGACCAAGATCCAGCTATTAAAGAGGCAATTCGTGTTAAATTTAAAAGTGCCAAACACCGGTTTTGCATGTGGCATATAAGTCAGAAACTTGTTGACAAGGTATGTTTTTTACGTATAAATATAATGTCCAATTTAATATATCTTAATATTCATTGAAGTGACATATATTGATAGGCTTACATTGATGCGTCTTAAGATAGGCTTACATTGAAGTGACATATATTGATACATGTTAATAACAAGTATGCATTGTGATGCTTCTTAAGATAGGCTTACATCGAAGTGACATATATTGATACATGTTAACACCAGTATGCACTGTGATGCATCTTAAGATATGTTTACATCGAATTGACATATATTAATACATGTTAACACCCATGTGGATGACTACTAGTAGTATGCATTTAGATGCATATTAACACCCATTGTTAACATTTATTGTATCTAAATATTCATTTTGGTTATTATCATTTGTTACGATTTATTTTATGTTAAGTATTTGTTTGAAGGTGTATATTAAGTTACATTGAATAATATTTTAACATTATTTGTTTATGTTGTTTTAGGTTGATTATGTTTTGTATTCCAATAAGAATTTTCAGAAGAGAATGAATTATATTTTTTGGAATCAAGAAATGACACCTGAGAAGTTTGAAACACGCTGGAAATCAGTAGTTGATGATTTTGGATTGCATGATTTGAGGTGGTTCAATGATTTGTATGAATTGAAGGAAATGTGGGTACCTTGTAATTTTATGGATCTTCCCATGAATGGCTTAATGAGGACTTCATCACTTTCCGAAAGTGAAAATGCATTTTTCAAGAGATGCAAGAACAAACAATCGACTTTAGTTGATTTCTTTTCAAGATTCGATGCTGCTATGGAAAAGCAGCGTCACAATAATAGGTTGCTTGAATATGAGATGGAAAACAAGTCTGTCAACTGTTTGACCCCCAAAAATATTGAGCTTCATGCTAGGGACGTTTACACGCCTTCTTTATTCTTGTTAGTTCAAGAAGAAATTGAAAAAGCTTCGTTATCGTGTGCTCAAACCAGCTGTGTAACTGATGGACACAAACAGCTCTGCATAGTGCAAGAAAAATTCCCTCCTCCTCGTCCGAAGTGGAATTACAAGGTAATTTGATTTAAATATTTCGTGTTTTCTTTTTATATTTCTAAATAGTTTTAGTAGTTTGCACTATGACATGTTATCATACTTCGAAAAACAGCATTATAATGTAAATGTTATGTTAGTATGCATCACCGTTCCTTGTTATCTGTTTGTTGGCAATCTAAATTAGATTGGACTGTTTTGGATTCATATGCCCCATGCTCTTTTAGCTTTGTAAGTACTTGTTGTCTGTTTCTTGGCTGAGCTTTGTATTCTGGTTGTGCTCCATCTTGAAGCTTTCCTTTTTGGTTTCTTTATAAAATTTCTGCTTTTCCAAAAAAAAAAAAAAAATATGCATCAAAGTTCCTCCTGTTAACATGATAACAGTACTAACAGTACGCACCATGATGCGTGTTAACATACACTTTTAGTGCTGTTTATTTTAAATGTTAATTTTTATTTTTTAAAAATGTTAATTTTCTTATTCAGGTGGATTTTGATCCAGTCAGCGGTGAATCCAATTGTTCGTGTTTGTTATTTGAACGTGAAGGTCGCTTATGTCGTCACATATATTGTGTGTATGATATTAACGACATTTATTCTATTCCCAATAAGTACATTCTTAGGAGGTGGACAAAGGAAGCATCTGAAACTTTTGATTTGTTAAGTTTGGATGTTGATCCTGTAGGTGAGTGTTTTAAACTAGGTAAAGATGCTTTCAACAAGCTCAGAAAAGTTGTTTCTCATTTGAAATATGATAGAGAGAAGCTATTGGATTTTAGTGGTAAATTTGATCTATTTTTGCAAGAGTTTGCTGATGGAAAAGCAGATGAGCAATCATCTTCTAGCAGAGTTGAAAAAATTCAGCAAGTTTATGGATTCTCTAAGCCAACTAAAGTTTCCATTTATCCTCCTAAGAACGTTCGTAACAAAGGTCAACGTTCTTCAAAGAGGTATACTAGTGCACGAGAAAAAGCTGTCAAGAAACAGGTTAAAAGAAGAGAATGTCAGTATTGTTTTGAAACTGGGCATAATATTAGGAGTTGCCCAGAAAGAATTGCAGATGAGTTGAAACAATCTGAAGATAATGAAGATGATGATGCTCAATTTGAAGAAGACGAAGATGTCGATGAAGATCCTGAAAATGAAGATTCTGATGATGAACCTTCTGATGAATTCTGATATTGTTTACTCACTTTCATTTTATTGTAGTATTCTCTTCAAATTTTTAAGAAACTATGAATTGATATTTCGAGCTACTGCCAATTGTTATCCATTGGTTTATTTTTTTTATACTTAAATTTTGTAATGTTAAGCACTTGTTAACTATCAAAATCTATTCAGTCAATGTTTTTTTGTGATGGTTTTTGCAGTCTAATTTTTTTATTTAATTGTATTGTCTTTTGCAAATAATGCTATGATATATCTGAGTGCATTCTACTAGTACCTAGTACACATGGGTGTTATCATGTATCGATATACTTTAATTTGATATTTTTATACTTTATGGTGCATCCGAATGCATACTATTAGCACTTATCATGTATAAAAGCAACCTTACAAAAAAAATTTGATAATTTTTCGTACATATATTAGAACAACCTTACACTTGTTTACGAACATCCAATAGTTACAAACTCTTATTAAACGAAAAAACTAACCCACGTTTACTTTAAGAGTCTATGCTCTATACCCGTTGTTTAAAAAAAAAAATATTACTTTTGCAATTTTGTCATATTTATTCACAGAAATATGTTAACACCCATGTTTATTAGGGTTTAGGGTTTAGTATAATTTATGGTTTAAAATTTTATAAAGCGTTTAGGGTTTGGGTTTTGGGGTTAATACCCTAAACGCAACACTCTAATACTTGTTAGTAACAAATGAAAATCACAAAAAATATTAATATGCACTGTGATGCATATTAATATTTGTTTTACATTGAAGTATATCGACACATGTTAACATCCATGTGCACAAGTGCTAACATTACACACTTTAATGCATCATAACAACGGTTAATATCATAGTGATGTATATTGATACATATTTTACACTCATATGTACAACTAATTAATAGTACGCACTTTGATGCATCATAACATTGGTAAACATTAAAATGAAATAAATCAATACATGTTAAACTCCAATGTGTATGAGTACTAATAATACGAACTTAGATGCATCATAACATCAGTAAAACAATAGTAAAGTATCAAGACATGTTAACACCCATAAGTATGAGTACTAGTACTATGCACTATGATGCATCATAACATTATATGCAAAAGATCACACATTAAGCCATGACACTTCATAGCTGTTTATCCTATCTATTTAGGATATAGAAATAACATTGTCAAGATTTAAGAGACTAATAATCTAAAAGTTTTTGTTTTGGAACACACATTATATTTTACTGTCACTCATTATGACAGTCTTCGTAGACTCTCCCATCATCCCATTCCATCTATATATCACTTGCCTGTTCCTTTGCCGTTTACAGTATTTTACGTTTCTCCGCTTCTTTATGGCTTCTTTCAAATTGTTCATACCTCTTCATTACCTCTGCCTGCTTTTCATTGATTTCGTGGGTAATAATTTTGACTGCATACTTAGTCCTAAGCTCTGTCAACTGCTTCAGTTGAGCCTTCCCTTCTTTTTCTAACCCACAGTTCCAATTGTTGAGTCCATTGAAGTTTTCCATGTGCCGCATTAGGAATACTCCACAATCCGTTCCATTCTCTTTGGTTCTCCACTTCATTCGTCTTCTTGTAATCCTTGCTTTCTCGAAGCTTTCTGCTCTTGGGTGTTCAACATTCTTTAAATAGCAGACAAACAACTTTACCTAATAACAATCATTTTGAGTTGTAGTGTTAGTAGCATTACATATATTATATGTGTTTGCATCTAGTCATTTCTACTTACCACATTTTGCGGTACTCCTAGATATTTCGCATCGAAATATGGTTGGTTGCTGCTGTTGTCGAGTAAATCTATTATTCCCGCTTTCATGTTGAACACCATTACATAATAATGGCTGCTGTAGCAAATTGGAAAGAAAACCTGCATTTGTACATAATATCGTTTTATAATACTGTTATATATAATCATCATAATGTTGTTATATATTTGTACATACCAGGTCAATATTCTTAAATGACATTAATCTTTCATCATGTTGCATTATGTTTTCAACAATTGCCTTCTTGAAAACTTCATTGTTTTCATCTGTTGCACCATCCTCCAGCATGTTCTTCTTCTGCAACAGATAATATGTATATATTTATATTTATCAGTTTATAGTTTTACAGTTTGACATTTTTTTTTATAGTTTTATTCTTACCAGTACATAAGTTGGCAGGAAATATCATTTGGGTGATCCGGGTTGAGCATATTTCTCTTCAGCATTGAGACATGCGGCCCAAACGTCTATTACATCTGCAAAGATCCAGTTACGGTGCACCAAGCTTGCTAGCGATATGCTAAAACAGAATGCACCTCGGTTGCTGTTAAAGACGACAGTCCTGCAAATATAATCAACTATATATCTTAACGTCGTTTTTCTCATGAGTAATAACTTCAAATATAATTAACAATATGTCTTAGAATAACATCAATTTTATAAAAAGTTTATGTTTTACCCGGGATCTTCCAAGAAACAGGCCAAATATCTTGCTATTTTCCTTTCAATCAATTGTACTCTCTCTTTTATCTCTACTTCTCTTTGTTTATATGGTGACCTGTAAACATGTGAGATTTGTCGTTCCCTTTTATTTCTTTGTGGTGACTTTCCTTCGTCATCCTCTTCTTCAGTTGGGTCTCCATTATTTTCTGAATTCCTTTCACTTTCTGTCCTTTCGCTCGAATAATGCGCATCCTCTTCTTCTTCATTAACTTCTGGTTGTTCTGTTGATATGTGCTTAAGAACATTTACTATCGTATTCCTTGGATCTGCTTGATCACTGAAACTGCATGGAAATGGAGTTGACGAAGTATATCTTCTTGAATGATCACCCTTGTGAAAAGTAGAAACTTATATCATGACAATCTTCATTTGAAGTGTAATGAACGGGTGTGATTGTTGTGGAGATTGTTTCTTTGGTTTCAAAGATCTTTTTCACTTTATTAGATATCTCCTTGAATACTTTCAATTCTGGGTACATTAGCAGAGCTGCATCCATTTCTTCCTTGTACCCAACAATGTATTTGTATCTCAATTTCAGATTGTGCTGCAACTCCTAACCATTATGTTAAAGATATATTAGTTAATATTTTTTTAACTAATAGTTATCTGTAAACGGAAATTGATTATATAACATATAATTATGAGATATGATATAACAAACTCGTCCAACATTTATCTACAATGAAACAAACTCATTAATATAAGTCATTATAATTAAAGGAGATTTTAGCATACATACAGCTTAACACATACCCTTCTATTGCTACTTCTTTGATATGTTTAGCTTCAATTTAAGCATCGAATCGAATAGTTAATGTGTGTGTGTGTGTATATATATATATATATATATATATATATATATATATATATATATATATATATATATATATATATATATATGTATATGTATATATATTAGTTGTGTACATACCTCTTTTGTGAAAGCATTCTCGATTAATTCTTCACTCCCTGATTGTATTTCCCTTTCTTCATCTTCATTGATAACTTCGACGTGCCCAAATCCTCCTAATGCAATTTCTGCATTCTGTCTTTCAACCAATTTGTTCGTTGCCCACTCTGCTATAGCAGGTCTTTGTCGTGGCACGTACACAGTTCCGCAATTGGTTGAGTTAACATAATGCAACTGTTTTCACATTTATATAAATCAGTAAATACGTTTTATATTTTTACAGTAAATTTAAATAACAAAAAATGTTGGAAGTACTTACCACAAGACATGTAACTGATCCAACAAACCAATCACCAGTTCTTTCATCTTTCCAGCTTCTCACTCCTTCTTTCAAGCAACTGAGCATATACCCACACCAATCTAAATTCTTTATTTTCTCTTCGTCTTTCACGCATATCAGAAACTTGAAATTTGCTGCTCCATTATGATTTCCCTCAATGATTGTGGATGCACATAGGACAAGGAAGTCAAGTATAAAAGTCCATCCAAATTGCTTCTTTTTTACTATCCTGTCCAAAATGTTTGGTGGAGTAATTCTGCGACATGAGTATTGACTTCTCCATAACTTTGAATTTTGATCACCTCTTTTAGGCCGTAAGCTTGTTTCAATTTGCTCATCTCCTAATGGCAATCCAAACATCTTATTGATGCTCTGTCTTGTTATTTCGATGTTACCAGATGGTATTTCTATTGCTCCAGTCTCATGGTTGAAGTGTTCAACACAAAAATACCCCAATCCTAATGGAATTTTGTTAAACTCCATTTCTAAAATCCTTCCAAATCCTATCCTTCTAACCACGTCCATTTGTTTTGGACTCATCTTCTTGGTTGCATCATACAAACAGTTTGGAGAAACTCTTGTTTGTAGTCTACTGTAATCATCACATTCTGCTACCTTTTCTTCATCTTATTCTTCTTCTTCCTCTTCTTCTTCCTCTTCTTCTTCTTCTTCTTCTTCTTCTTCTTCTTCTTCTTCTTCTTCTTCTTCTTCTTCTTCTTCTTCTTCTTCTTCTTCTTCTCTTTCTTCTTCTTCTTTTTCTTCTTCTTCTTCTTCTTCTCGTCCTCCTTCTCCTCTTTCATTCTCTTCTTTTTCTGATTCCATTTCTTCTTCATTATTTATCCTCCGTTTCTTGTGAAATGCAACCTTTTTTTTTGCTTTTCGCTTCCTTCTCACTATTTTTGTTATATGTTCCTCTTCTGCATTGACATTAATTACTTATGTTTGTGAAATGTATATCAACCATGCCTCATTATTATATCAAAAATTATACTGTAAACTGATATAATATTCCATATCAGTACATAGATAATATTCAACATCATGCATACTAACCTGATGTCAAGCTTTTTTTGTTGTTTTTCCCTCCATCTTCTTTCTCAGCTAGTGGTTTTTTTCTATTTCCTGTTGTACAAAAAAATCAACAAGTTAACAACAATAATCTCAACTTGAGGTTCTATTTAACTAAAATAATCCCAACTTGGAAATGTTGTCTTCAATAGCTTAAGAAATGTTGTCTCATGATAGAAATATATAATGCTACTGAAAAACTTATCTCTTAATTCAAAATACTTATAAAAGCACAACCCAAACTTATGAATACTTATAATACAGAACAATGCAGTCATTTTAGTACATACACAAGTAAATTATTAATTTCATCAAACATATTATAAATAAACCCTAATGCAGTCATTATTAATTTCTACAAATACCACTATTCTTATCAAAATAAAAAATGACGATCACTTACGTAGTCTTCTTGTGTATTCTATCAGAGTAACATCATCTTCCCGAGAAGTACTCATTGTTCGATTTGAAGAGAGGGGTTTTTTGAAAGAGATTAAATGAGGGTTTTGTAGGAGCGGTAATGAGTATAAATGAGGGTTCCGTATGAAATGAGGGTTTTTTGTGATGTTGGTGTGAAGCGGGTTGAAAAAATGTTTATAGAATAAACGAGGGTTCCGTATGAAATGAGGGTTATAAAATTAAGGGAGGTAATCTGGGCATCTGTGTATGGTCTTGTCTTTGGCGGCATGATTCTTCAATAAAAGAAATGAAGATACATGAGATTTTGTAGGAATTTATAATTGTCACAGATGTACATGTATAAAAGCAGTAATACATAACATCAACATGGAAAATGACAATTTAGGTGAGTTGAAATAACAAGAAATATTTGATGGATAATGCGAGTTCAAAGGTTACATCCTACAGAGATATTACAAAAGGTGTCGGGAATTGTTACATCCGACTAGTTTATAGAATAGCGCTAGATAGTCATTAGATTACGAGACAAAGACTACACTAGTCTTAATGTAGATTAATCTGTTCCATCAGCGCGACAAGGCGGTCCACGGTTTCTGCCAGCCTGTTGGTTTGCCTGGCATTGTCTTCAACTAAGGCCAGTCGTTGTGCTAGTACACAAGAGTGATCCTCAGTCTCCTGTGAACGTTGTTCACATTCCTCTAGTCGGTTTCTTACAAGTTCATCCGCACCTAATTCGGCGGTCATTGAATCCTGGATTATGCTTACAGAGAGGCCGGTATCTTCTTGTTCTCGCTGGAGTTGTGATATGTGGTCAAGAGCTTGACGAAGCAGGTAGGTCATTCGGTGTTGTTCCAGTTCAAGATTTTCGAGTCTTTGCTTCTGACGGCGGAATTGGGTAGCCAACACTGGC
This sequence comes from Helichrysum umbraculigerum, assembly GCA_949592205.1. Classification (NCBI taxonomy): domain Eukaryota; kingdom Viridiplantae; phylum Streptophyta; class Magnoliopsida; order Asterales; family Asteraceae; genus Helichrysum; species Helichrysum umbraculigerum. Next base: position 291,990,142 of record CATIUR010000001.1, on the reverse strand, counting down.
AACGTGAGATGTGCCGAGTCCTGAGAGTTATGAACAGGATAGGGGCTGTTTCGATGCGACCTTGTGTTCCTCCTGGCTACTCGTGGGTTCCGTGACCCATGTGAGTGAGAGTGTGACGGATTAGGTGGTATGATTGCCATTCCTGTGGCAGAGTGTAAGTAAGACGAGGCTAATATATATATACATATATCATATCCAGCCTAGTGTCTAGCACGTATCAAGTAATGGTCCGGTTCTCTCGTGGTCAGAGTCAACTAACGTATCCCCGTTCAACATATTCATTTCAGACCTCACATCATCTTTCCTTAATTGTACATAGTTGATCAGGCTATGTTAAATTAAAGTCATATGATGTAATTCCTGAACCAATCATGCCTAGTAAGGAAATACTGCCTAATGGTCATAGTCTAGGCCCACTAAATGCAACCTAGTTCACTATAACCTTAGGCTCTGATACCAATCTGTAACACCCCCGAAATTCACTGTTTTGCGGAAGCATAGTTTGGGGTGTTACTAATCAAATATCACAGCACAAAGATAAAGTAAACGACATCTATATGCAACGTTTGTAAATTAGTTACATTCCATAGATATATTGTTTGAAAACTTAGTGTTTTCGTATACAAAAATGTAGTTTCCCTAGAGTCCGCGCGTGTAGCGGGAGATTCTATTACATAATCAAAATATACAAAGATAATGCTAAGAATCTCCGTGAATGCAGTTGTGTTGAAATCATGCGACTCTAGCTAAAATCCTGGAGTAATCCTACTCCATCCGAGTACCTGAGAAAACATGCTAAAAAGTGTCAACCAAAAGGTTGGTGAATCTCACAGGTTTGTAAGTAATATTAGCTTTGAACACGAGATTTCATCAGTAATGCCCGCAGGCGTAAAGTCAGCAATTTCAATCCAGAAATCGTAAAACTAGTATTTGCAATCCAGCAAATGTAATTAAGTAAGTTTATACCGTTGCCATGAGGCTCATAATCAAAGCTTAACCCGTAAGTAATAAGTTTGCTCCCGTGACATGCTCGTAAATGAGCAAGCATCAGTAACGAATAATTAGTCACCCGTTTCTACGTGTAAATCGGTACGTGGCAGCGCTACTGCCCCGGGCGGGGAGGGTCATTTCCCTAATGGATCCATTAACTAGTGTTCGCGCTTAAGTCCATAACTAACGATATATGATGGAGAGACTTCTGTAAATAGTAAACAACTCATGCAATTCCGTTTGGTATAGTAAGCAGTTTAGTACTTGTGTTCAAGAAAAATCAGTAGCATGTATCTCCCCCAATAAGATAAAACAGTAAAAGTGGGGCCGTAAGACTCACCTAAGTCTTGTAGTAATCAGTTGCAATTAGCAAGTAGTAAGTAAAGCAAGTAGGTTCTCTGAACCCGTAACCTTCAAATGCCTAATCATATGAAGTTATGTAAGTATGCGTCTCACGAGACGTTTCGTTTAGTTGTACACAACTAGTATATCCAGTGTTTGTCCGTATGTTTGTGATTGTTTGTTTGTTGGAAAACATGTTTGGCCCGTTGGTGACTGTTTGTAGCAAAAATTCTAAAATGTTGACTTTGCTACAGTAACTTTGACTTTTCTATAGTGAAAATCCTTTAAAATTTCCAAGTTTTCTGTTTTCTATGACATAATCTGCGACACAAGGATTTGTATGCGACACAAGGGTTGTGTCGCATGAAGGATGCGACACAGTGGTTGTGTCGCAAAAAGCTTGCGATGCTAATTCAATAGCGACAGAACGGTTATGTCGTATAAAATACGACATAGTATGCGACATAGAGTGCGACACAATATTGTGTCGCAAAGGTTACGACACTAAAGGATTGGTACGACACAAACGGGTTTATGCGACACAGCATGCGACATAATCGGCTTTATGCGACACAACATGCGACACAAGCGTTGTGTCGCAAAGATGAACACCAGCCCAGAAACTTTCGGGTTTCGAGATTTTCCGACCAAAAACGCAAATCTAACGTATTTTTGAGCTGTAAAATCGTGTTTTCTTCATGGTTTAGGTTATAACTATGTTGTGTACACGTCAAAACATCAAAACATTACACCAAATTGAATAGATCTAAGATTTTAGAAATTTCTTACTTTTGTAAATCGAGCTAAATCGAGGATGAAATGATGAAAACGGCTTTGATATCCTTGCTCCACTCGTGATGGTGATTCCGAATATGTAATTTTTGTGGGTCGATTTGTAGGTCCGAAATTTGGTGGGGATTTGTAGAGAGTGTTTGAGTTTGTGTGTGTTTAGTTAAAATGAAAATGAAATGAAGAGGGTGGGGTGTAGGTGGTGGTTGTGGTTGGCTGATCCAAAAGAAATGAGGGGGAAAATACTCCTCAAAACACAGTGTTTACTCCGTGTCCTAATTGATTAATCGTTTGTTTTTAGTATTTAACCAAGCCGTTATATTTTAAAAATGTAACTGGAGTATTTAAATGAAAATTCCTTGAGATTAACAATAAAAACATTTGTCGAGATATTTAAATTGTTTGGTCCGCGTTTGATACATTTTGTTAAATTATTTAAAATGTCGTCGCGATAATAATAATATAAATAATGTTCGTTCACCGTGTATTTTATATAATAAAATACGTCCTCATTATTTAGGTAAATTCTTGTCACCAACGTCCAAGTAAACTGTGTCGGACTCCGTCCGGTTAATTCGTACGATTCATCCAAATCGCGTAAGCACACACATATATATATAAATTACCTTATATATAAATAGAGTCTGTAATTAGTCCTATTACATACTAATTACAACTAGTTACAAATAATTAGGCAAAATTAATTATCCTAATTATGCAGGTGTTACAGTATTGCAGTGGACATAATGGATCAGCGAGTTATACTCGGGGTTCACAATAAGTTAACGGATCGGTGGTGCTGCCACGCGAGGTCATTAGCTCAATTCATGTCAGGGTTAGCTTATGCTAATCGGGTAAACGGACACGCCAAACATTCAAACATAGATCTGCGGATCTACAATCAATTGTTGCTGGATGCAACACCTCATGTATTAAATCATAGTTCTGCGGGACTACAGTTATTTGCTATCATATGACGGGGTCATACAGTTATTTGGTTACAACTTAGGCAGGTATTGCCTCCCATTATACACTTACTCATACCAGATAGGTATTCAGGCTCGGTATGCCTCAATTATTGTGTACTTAGGTACGGACTACAATTGCTTAGGTATTAGATACCTAAATTTTTGAATTACACATTGGTAATTACAACTACAATTTGATGCAAATCAGAATCGTGAATTCTGAACAATTTCTCAAAACATACAAGATTTATACTTTATGTTTTCAACTAACAAACCTATGAACTCACCAGCTTTATAGCTGACCTGTTTTAGCATGTGTTCTCAGGTGCCCAGCAGGATTAGGAATTACTACAAGATTATGCTAGCTCGAGTCGCATGATTTCAAACAATCGGGACTACTCTGCATTACTTTTGTATTTTCAACTTATGTATTTGAGATTATTCTACAAACCTACAATTTGTAATTACTCTTATTTTGGAAATGTACAACTATTTTCAAACGTCTCATTTAGAGTCGTTCATTATTTTCCTTTGTGCTGTGATATTGGAATTGGTAACACCCGACCCGACCGCTTCCGCAAACCGAAATTTGAGGGTGTTACACTATATGTTTGTGTTTTGATTGAATTTGATCGATGTGCTAGTAGTTGTTATTCCTTGAATAGATTATGGGATTTTGTTTTTTTGGTTCAGAAGCAATAAAATTCAAAGTCAAACTACTCGATAACTTCTCATCACTCCATTTTTTCTTTGTTTGCTTGACATTAGCCATGGACAATGTATCGTCATCGGAGCTTTCAAGATCAATAATATCTATTGTACGTTTTTTGCTTTTGTTCTCAATCTGAAATTTAAAATGAAAGCATTGTATTAATGTTTAGTATATAGGAATGACTTTATACGATATGAGAACCGTGAATTGGTGAGTGTTTACCCCAATAGTTTGGTTTGGCGGAGTCACATTCAGGTCATCATTCACCACATTCATGAGATCATCATTAACCACATTCACAGGGTCAACACTCACCTCAAGGGTTGGAGTACGTGTTCATGGTGTTCACATCGATTAGAAGATGTGTCGGAGTTGGCAACAAATCTGCTACATTGTTGCATGTTGCTTTGGCTATATTGATTCATATGTGTATTTTTGTATTCATATTGATAGATGTGAGTATTTATAATGTTGAGGTTTTTTGTTTCAATCGTAATGATTTTATACATTAATGATGATCAATATAAAGGTTATATGTTTGAAATTTTAAAGAAGCTTAACTGATTATGATTAAAGAATTGATGTTGCAAAGTAAATGCACTGAGGATGCCAACTCTTGTACATATGGAAATGGGTAGGTGTAAGAGACTTCTTTTGAAAAGGGGCAACACACTAAAATGCTACACCAAAATGCAAACGCATGGTTAGGTTGATGTTAATGTTATATATAGACTTTTTTTGTGATACTTAAATTGTGATTTTTTTTTTTTTTTTTTTTTTTTTTTTTTATATAGCAAGTCAAAGGACATTTGTAATCGGATGCATGTAGCAAATGTTGAGGGGTAATGTTGGAATATAATTTTTTTATATGTAGTGTAAGATTCAACGTTCAATATGCTTTATAAGTAGTTATAGATATATTACAAATATCTCGTTAACTATTCTTTGTCTTATTAATTTAACAATACATAATAAAATACTAATATAGTATCAAACCTATCTTTAGATTGAAGCTTAGAAAACCATTAAAAAATCACACTAATTCATATTTTAGTACAATTTGAAACAATCCATCACTAGTTGGTTTAATCTACATTTTTTTTTTATATAAAATGGTCCTTTTTTATTAATCATCATACCATATGAAATATATGTTTAAACGTACAGAAAATGATGGTATTTAAAATGGTCCGTTTTAAAGGTGTGGTTGATTGTTTGCTTGTATGTGAATTCAACTGCGACATCTAAACAGAAAACTTAATCCCTGACCGTTGGATTTCATATCTAACGGACCCTCTTGCCTTAAAAAATAGGCTCACTCCAACATACCATATTATATACATTATTAATCAAAATGTGGCTACTTCCATGATTTGTTAACAACAACCGAATAATACCTAGCTACAAATACAAAAGATGGTTCAAAATTTGTTCGAAATAAACTAGAAAGATGTGGCGGACGTTTGATAATTGTATGTTAGTTCGATGCTTAGGTTTAATCGTCGACATTTGTTTTCAAGGTTAAGAATAGAAATTACAACGTTTTAGAACCACAATTATTTGTGTTAGTCTTATATATACAGACATGTAATTAGTGACAATATGAGTTATTAAGAATTTAAGATATTTAATTTCCCTCGATTATAGAATTAGTTATTATATGATCGTTGGTTAGTATTTGAATTGGATGGTTATTATTATGAAAACCAAACATCACATATCTCACATATTACACGAATTCACACATGCATATATACAATTGTGAATTGTCACTGAATGGACTTGAACTCACAATCTCTAGTCGATAATAGTTTCTCGTAAACACAAATATAACCATGGACTTTTTTGGTACTTTTTGAATGGTTATGATTACATTGTTTGGATGAAAATAACATTATCTTTATATTATGAAACTAGACTTTGTATATATAAAGGATAAATGTGTTTGGACTCATTGGAGATTATTCGTATATACTATTGAGTATTAACTCACTACAATGTAGCTTTTTATATTATGCAAAGCACCCCGAATATGTTGCAACAAATTAAACTACATCCATAATGATTAGAAAAATCATTAAACTATTCCAAATCTAACAGCTTATGATTTGTAGCGTGACCGAAATTAATGTATTTTAAACAAATTAACGTTATAGGTATACTTTATTAGTAGTTTATTAGATAATTATAATTAATAATTATTAATAATCATTATAAATGAATTTAGGTCATAGTACACTTATTATAAGATGGTATGTGGGTGTCTTTATATTTTGACAATAAAAAGAAGTATAATAAAGTAAAGTAACATCCCATATCGCCTTCCGCGGGTTAGGGCCCAATACCGTCTAAGACAGTCTATGGGGGAGGTTAGATGTAGACAGCCTTACCCCTACCAAAGGTAGAGAGGCTGCTTCCATTTCTACCTAAAGGTAGAAATGACCTCCGGCCTTTTTGCAGGGGATGAGATTCGAACCCCTGACCTCTTGTTCAGAGGCAAGGGACTCAGCCACTAATCCAACCCTGCTGCTAATAAAAAGAAGTATAATGTTATTCTTATTTACGTGCCACACTATAAGGTATGTTTAATGAAGTTAAAATTTATTAAGTATAGTATTTGTATATATTACTCATTAATTAAATCTAATATTTACATATTTTATGCATATATTAATTACAAAATATGAAATTTAAAATATTACAGATTCATTAAATGTATCTAAACGTGTATATCTAAACGTGTGATATAGGGGACATGTTAACAAAACGAGAAAGAAAAAGTAATTTAAGTGTTACAAACTTACAATCACATTATCTTTAAGAAGAACAAATAGTAATTAAAATAACATTAATGATACAACTACTTTTACAATAATTTGTACAATCTAATTAAAGCCACTTGATAGTTTAAAAATTGGAAATTAGAATCCTATTATTTGTTGCATCAAAGTTCCACGATTTGGTGCATGCACAACGTTGAGTTTGACTTTTTAGGGAAAGAGTCAAAATTACTCCAAGTTCACCGCCAAACCACCTTTGAGTGGGATTGCCAACTTCTAATTTATGAATCTAAAATCACATGACTAAATCAATTATTTTTAACTTTTCGATTTTGTAATCTTGTTCTAGACTCAAATTCTTATTAACTGGGGTAAAATTTTGAGGGGAAGGTCTCAAATGAGGGGAAAGAGTGGAAGGACGAATTCACTGCATTTTAGGACAAAATTGTCGTCCAGATTCACTGCATCTTACCAGTGAAACCCTGCATTTTAACAACACTGCATTTTACATCTAACAATTTTTACTGCATTTTTACAACACTACTGTAACATCCTCTCCGGCAGCCTAGTATTTTTCTATTTATAATCGTGTATTTAATTGTTTTAAATAATTTTGTTATATAATTGTTTAATTGTGAAAGTTGGTGAAATAAGTCTCAGGACTTAAAGTGAATAATAAAATGTTGCTTGTTTTAAAATATGGAAGTTGACGGTATAATAAAATAAATTTCTCGCAATTGATTTTTAGGTTCCCGACAATAGGTTTAGAGCGGGTATTAAATACCCAAAGTTGTAGGTCGGTTTAAATAAGGTCCGACCTTTATTTGGGAATCACTTTCCCAATTTCTTTCTTGCTCTCTCATTTCAATTCCATTAACCAACACATAAACCCTAAATATGATCCATTAAATTTGGCAAGAATCATAATCAAGATTTAAAGCTTCAAGTTGTGATTCAAGCTAGTAGCTCTCATCTTTTCTAGTCTTCATCTTCTTCATTTAGTAAGGTAAGAAAACTTATAGTTTATAAGTTCAAATGTTGAATAGAAATGAAATTGATGAATTGAATGATTCTTGTAAGTTTATATAGTGATTGTTTGTGTTATATGATGATGTGTGGTAATATTGGGGATGTTTGTAGCATTAGAATTGAGTTTGATGAGCTTGAATAATGAAAATGGAGTTAGGGTTCGTTCAGGTCTGTTCTTGAGCTGAAGAACAGCTGAACGCGATCCCGGCTACGATTCCGGATCGCGTTCCCTTGTTATAAATGTCTTAGTCGAGTTTTTGGCCTTAGAAACGCGATCCAGGCCTATTATCCGGATCGCGTTTGCTAGTGTTTTTCGGTGACAGAATTATTTCCTAAGGACGAACGCGATCCAGCCCTATCTAGTCAGGATCGCGTTTGCATGGTTAATCTTGATGGATTTTTCAAATTTCAAAAATGCATAAGTGTTTAGAAGGTGGTGTTTATAGTGGCACTTATTGGATGCTATAGTGGCATTTTATAAAAATGCTCATTTTGATATTTACAAATTATGAGGCAAAGTACTAACTTATGTTGATTATTGATTCTCAGATCCTCCGAAAGATAAGTGATCTCTGGAATCAGAGATTTTGAAGGCAAAGGTATCGGTGAGTGGATTCGGAACTCATCATTTGATTTAGTTGTAATCATTTGATTACAACGGATAAACGTTGATATGATTGTTGACTTATTTAATTTCATTGTTGATTATATATATCTATGTGCTTTGTGTGGCCTTCGGGCATTGTTGTTAATGAGGTCAACTAGTTGATGAACTGTTGGTTGGGCTAGTGGGTTGTTGTGTGAATGGTACAGGGATGTACTTCATTTGTTGTGTGTGCTGAACTGTACCCAAGTATGATAACCACTAGCTATCGGTCTCGTCCGTTATGGCCATACGGATATGGTTGGATAAGTGATCTTGGGGAACCGCCCGGGTACTAAGGTTATCCCCGGATCCGCCGATCCTCATTAAGTTGTTGTTGATTGTTGTGTTTGCGAATATTTGTTGTAGATAATTGATTCAGCTAAGTTGAATGTTGGGTGTTGGATTTACTCACTTAGCTATGTGCTAATCTCTCGTTGGTACTTCCTGCAGACTTTTGTTTTGTGCATGCGGGTGGGTAACAGGAAGGTCAAACCTTGGAAGCATGAAATGTTTGATATTCAAGCTACTCTGATTATTTTGTAACAACTCGGTTTAGTTTATATAATACCCCGACATGCTAGTCTTTTGAACAAGTTTTAAATTTGAAGTGATTTAAACATCTAAACTGTATTTTGGTACTTTATAAGAATATGTAATCAAGTATTGCGTTTTAATTACTTGCGCTTGCGTATTATCTTTAATATTATTACTATGGAATGAGGGGTGTTATAAGTTGGTATCAGAGCAGAGTTTTGGGATAATTGTTCTTTGTTGAATGATTAATCCCAAAACCGGAGCGTGATATATCAAACATTCTTGGGTATGGGACTAGCATTGGTTGATGGTAGTTGGTATTTAGATGCTAACGATTAACAAAAGTTCAAGTGTTGTGTTGAATTTCAGAAATGGCAGATAACGAACCACCGACCACCAACCCCAACAATGTCTCCCGGATTGTCGCTCCTCAAGTAGAGACTCATACCGAGCAACACGATCATAATGGTACTTCTCAACCAACAGGACACCAATATAACCGAGACGAGTATATTCATGAGATGGAAGACGAGTTAGTATTTCTTAGGGAATTCAAGAGGAAAGCTGAGGAAGCTGCGACTAAACAGTTATTTCAGCAAACTCCGGTCTTTGGTTCTAGTTCATCCTCTCAATCAGAAAAGAAGTGTTCGTACAAGACTTTTATGGCTAGTCGACCACCAGAATTTCAGGGAAGTAAGAATCCTACGGTAACGTTAAATTGGTTGAGAGATATGGAACGCAAATTCGATGTGACTTGCTGTGATGAGGAATTTAAAGTCAAGTATGCGGTTCAATGCATGAAGGATGATGCTATGGTTTGGTGGGATTCTGTTACCGAACACTTGATGCAACAACAAAAGGAAGCTATTAATTGGTCTCAATTTCATCAGGCTGTTCGTAACCAATACTGTTCGGATTTTGATATTGCTAGGATTCGAAGAGAGTTTGTGAATCTTCGATTAAAGGATGACATGACTATTGATGAATTGATCTCGCAGTTTACGGATAAGCTTAGATTTGTTCAACAATGGGTTCCTGATGAGAAGACCCAGATAGAACAGTTTGTGGATGCTTTACCGGATAACTACCGTACGATTGTGAGATTGGCTAAGGATTTATCGCATGCTTTCAATCTTGCAAGATCCGCTGATAGTGATTTAAGTGGTTTGCGATTATGGCAAGGAAGGGATACCACTTTCCAAAGAACAAGAACTGAATCGTCGGGTAAAAATAAATCCAAGTGGCAAGGGAATCGGCAGGGTGGTAAGAAATTTGTTGGAAGAAGTAGTTCTTCAGGAAGTTCCAATAGTTCCAACTGGTGTAGTTCGTGTAGGTCTCGGCATAATGGTCCGTGTACGGCTCAGACAAACAAATGTATGAAGTGTGGTGAATTGGGTCATGAGATAAAGAGTTGCCGTTATCCAAACTTCGTTTGTTGGACTTGTAAGAAAGAAGGGCATAGGGTTGGTCAATGTCCGGAGGCAAGGTCGGCGGGGTCGGGTTCGGTCGGGAGTTCGGGATCTTTCGGTCAGAAAAGAAAGAACCCTCCTCCAGCAACTAGTAGGGCCTTTCAAATGACGGTTGATGAGGCCGTTCATACTGAAGATGTTATCACTGGTACATTTCTTATAAACTCTGTACCTGCACGTGTATTGTTTGATTCGGGTGCTAATTGTACTTTCATTTCTGTGCAATTTTGTGATAAGTTGAAATTAGCCCCTACTGTGATAACAAAGCCTATAGAAGTAGAAATAGTTAGTGGTAAGTTAGTTCCTGTTACCACCTCGGTGACTGGAGTTAATATTACTATTGATGATCATGTTTTTCCTATTTCCTTCTTGTTGATGCCAATCCCTAGTTTCGATGTAATAATTGGTATGGATTGGTTGAGTCAGAATAAGGCTAGTATTGATTGTCATCGGAAGTTGGTTAGGATCCCAATCTCCGAAGGGTCATATGTTGTGGCTCGAGGAGAACGGGACGGTGTAGCTATTCCTTTGATTTCATTGTTAAAAGCTAGAAAGTCATTGTCAAAAGGTTGTGAGTCATACCTAGCCTATGTAGTCGATGCCAAATTAGAAAGGAAAACTGTTGCGGATGTTCCGGTTGTTTGTGAGTACTCTGAAGTATTTCCCGATGAATTGTCTGGGTTACCACCAGTTAGGGAAGTAGAATACAGAATTGATCTTGTTCCGGGTTCGTCGCCGATTGCTAAAGCCCCCTATAGATTAGCTCATTCTGAGATCCGTGAAATGATGAATCAGATTCAGGAGTTGTTGGATAAAGGTTTTATCAGACCTAGTTCCTCGCCGTGGGGTGCACCAGTGTTATTCATGAAAAAGAAAGACGGGTCGTTGCGCATGTGTATTGATTATAGGGAGTTGAACAAGAGAACGGTAAAGAATAAGTACCCTCTTCCGAGAATAGATGATTTGTTTGATCAGTTACAGGGTTCTTCGGTATACTCAAAAATTGATTTGAGGTCGGGTTATCATCAGGTCCGTGTTCATGAACAAGATATACCTAAAACTGCTTTCCGAACCAGGTATGGGCATTATGAATTTCTGGTTATGCCTTTTGGTTTAACAAATGCACCAGCGGTATTTATGGATTTGATGAACCGTGTGTGTCGACTATTCTTGGATCAATTTGTGATTGTTTTCATTGATGATATACTTATTTATTCGAAATCTGAAACTGAGCGTGCCACACATTTGAGATTGGTTCTTGAAACATTGAGACGAGAACAGTTGTATGCAAAGTTTTCCAAATGTGAATTCTGGATTCGAGAAGTTCAGTTTTTGGGTCATATAATTTGTCGAGATGGTGTGAAAGTGGATCCATCAAAAGTTGCAGCTGTGATGAGTTGGAATGCGCCGAAATCTGTTTCTGAGATAAGGAGTTTCCTTGGGTTAGCTGGATATTATCGAAAATTTATCAAAGATTTTTCTAAGATAGCCGGTCCATTAACCAAACTAACCCGTAAAGATGAGAAGTATGTGTGGACTGATCAACAGGAGCAAGCTTTTCAGACATTGAAACAATTGTTGTGTCAGACACCGATTTTAGCATTACCAGAAGGTACTGATGATTTTGTGGTTTATTGCGACGCTTCATATTCGGGTTTGGGTTGTGTCTTAATGCAAAGGGATAGAGTTATCGCTTATGCTTCTGGACAGTTGAAACCACATGAGAAGAATTATCCTACGCATGATTTAGAACTCGCAGCAGTTGTATTTGCCTTAAAACTTTGGAGACATTACTTATATGGGACTCGATGTGTTGTTTGTACCGATCACAAGAGTTTGCAGTATGTGTTCTCCCAGAAAGAATTGAATATGCGACAGAGACGGTGGTTAGAATTAATCAAGGATTATGATTGTGAAATTAGATACCATCCGGGCAAAGCTAATGTGGTCGCCGATGCTTTAAGTCGAAAGAATACTCCTGATCGAGCTTTCTATTTAAAAGTGAATGTTTCCTCGGATTTGATTGATCAAATTAAAGTTGTACAACTTGAAGCCTTGAAAGACCGGAATCTGAAATCTGAAATCATGTTAAAACGCAAGGACGAATTAGTTGATGATTCAAGGGGATTAAAGACTTATCAGTCTCGTGTTTGGATTCCTTCCATTGGTGGTATTCGGGATTTGATTTTGAATGAAGCTCATAAGTCACGAATGTCTATTCATCCGGGTAGTACTCGTATGTATAATGATTTGAAACCGTTGTATTGGTGGCCAACGATGAAAACCGACATTGCAAAGTTTGTGGGATCTTGTCATATTTGTGCCCAGGTTAAGGCGGAACATCAAAAACCATATGGGTCGCTAAAACAGTTGGAAATACCCGAGTGGAAATGGGATCATATAACTATGGATTTTGTGACTAAGCTACCGCGTACGGCTCGAGGCAATGATATGATTTGGGTTATTGTGGATCGATTGACAAAAAGCGCGCATTTTCTTGCTACGAGTGAGACAGCATCGTTGACTAAACTTGCTCAATTGTATGTTAACGAAATCGTTTCCAGACATGGTATTCCCTTATCGATTGTGTCAGATAGAGATGCTCGTTTTGCTTCTCGTTTTTGGCAGAGTCTACAACAAGAGTTGGGTACACGTGTAAATCTTAGCACAGCTTATCATCCTCAGACCGATGGTCAGTCAGAACGTACAATTCAAACTTTAGAGGATATGCTTCGTGCTTGTATTCTGGAATATGGAGGTTCATGGGATTCGCATCTCCCATTGGTTGAGTTTACTTATAACAATTCGTACCATTCAAGTATTGGGATGCCTCCGTATGAAATGTTGTATGGTCGTCGTTGCCGTACACCCACATGTTGGTTAGAGGCAGGTGAGAAACAGTTTGCTGGACCCGACATTGTACAAATAACTGCTGATAAAGTAGCTATTGCACGTGAGAAGTTGAAAGCCGCAAGAGATAGGCAGAAACAGTATGCGGATCCTAAAAGACGACCGGTTGTGTTTTCCGAAGGTGAATTAGTGTATCTTAAAGTTTCTCCGTGGAAAGGTGTGATTAGATTCGGAAAACGTGGAAAGTTGGCGCCTAGGTACATTGGTCCATTCAAGATTCGGCAAGTTGTAAATGATCAGTCAATGGCATTGGATCTTCCTCCAGAGCTCTCTGGTATTCATGACACATTTAACGTATGTTACTTGAGAAAGTGTAATATTGAGGATCAGTCGCAAATTCTTCCAATGCAAGATTTAAAGGTTGATCAAACTCAGAAGTTAATAGAGGAACCAGTTGAAATTATTGACCGAAAGATTACCAAACTTAGGAAGAAACAAATTCCTATGGTGTTAGTAAAATGGAGACATAGTTTAGGTTCCAACCTAACTTGGGAGACCGAGGAGTTGATGAAATCCAGATATCCTGGATTGTTTGATAAGGCTGAGATTTCGGGGACGAAATCTCCTTAAGGAGGGGAGATTTGTAACATCCTCTCCGGCAGCCTGGTATTTTTCTATTTATAATCGTGTATTTAATTGTTTTAAATAATTTTGCGATATAATTGTTTAATTGTGAAAGTTGGTGAAATAAGTCTCAGGACTTAAAGTGAATAATAAAATGTTGCTTGTTTTAAAATATGGAAGTTGACGGTATAATAAAATAAATTTCTCGCAATTGATTTTTAAGTTCCCGACAATAGGTTTAGAGCGGGTATTAAATACCCAAAGTTGTAGGTCGGTTTAAATAAGGTCCGACCTTTATTTGGGAATCACTTTCCCAATTTCTTTCTTGCTCTCTCATTTCAATTCCATTAACCAACACATAAACCCTAAATATGATCCATTAAATTTGGCAAGAATCATAATCAAGATTTAAAGCTTCAAGTTGTGATTCAAGCTAGTAGCTCTCATCTTTTCTAGTCTTCATCTTCTACATTTAGTAAGGTAAGAAAACTTATAGTTTATAAGTTCAAATGTTGAATAGAAATGAAATTGATGAATTGAATGATTCTTGTAAGTTTATATAGTGATTGTTTGTGTTATATGATGATGTGTGGTAATATTGGGGATGTTTGTAGCATTAGAATTGAGTTTGATGAGCTTGAATAATGAAAATGGAGTTAGGGTTCGTTCAGGTCTGTTCTTGAGCTGAAGAACAGCTGAACGCGATCCCGGCTACGATTCCGGATCGCGTTCCCTTGTTATAAATGTCTTAGTCGAGTTTTTGGCCTTAGAAACGCGATCCAGGCCTATTATCCGGATCGCTTTTGCTAGTGTTTTTCGGTGACAGAATTATTTCCTAAGGACGAACGCGATCCAGCCCTATCTAGTCAGGATCGCGTTTGCATGGTTAATCTTGATGGATTTTTCAAATTTCAAAAATGCATAAGTGTTTAGAAGGTGGTGTTTATAGTGGCACTTATTGGATGCTATAGTGGCATTTTATAAAAATGCTCATTTTGATATTTACAAATTATGAGGCAAAGTACTAACTTATGTTGATTATTGATTCTCAGATCCTCCGAAAGATAAGTGATCTCTGGAATCAGAGATTTTGAAGGCAAAGGTATCGGTGAGTGGATTCGGAACTCATCATTTGATTTAGTTGTAATCATTTGATTACAACGGATAAACGTTGATATGATTGTTGACTTATTTAATTTCATTGTTGATTATATATATCTATGTGCTTTGTGTGGCCTTCGGGCATTGTTGTTAATGAGGTCAACTAGTTGATGAACTGTTGGTTGGGCTAGTGGGTTGTTGTGTGAATGGTACAGGGATGTACTTCATTTGTTGTGTGTGCTGAACTGTACCCAAGTATGATAACCACTAGCTATCGGTCTCGTCCGTTATGGCCATACGGATATGGTTGGATAAGTGATCTTGGGGAACCGCCCGGGTACTAAGGTTATCCCCGGATCCGCCGATCCTCATTAAGTTGTTGTTGATTGTTGTGTTTGCGAATATTTGTTGTAGATAATTGATTCAGCTAAGTTGAATGTTGGGTGTTGGATTTACTCACTTAGCTATGTGCTAATCTCTCGTTGGTACTTCCTGCAGACTTTTGTTTTGTGCATGCGGGTGGGTAACAGGAAGGTCAAACCTTGGAAGCATGGAATGTTTGATATTCAAGCTACTCTGATTATTTTGTAACAACTCGGTTTAGTTTATATAATACCCCGACATGCTAGTCTTTTGAACAAGTTTTAAATTTGAAGTGATTTAAACATCTAAACTGTATTTTGGTACTTTATAAGAATATGTAATCAAGTATTGCGT
Organism: Helichrysum umbraculigerum; assembly: GCA_949592205.1. Classification (NCBI taxonomy): domain Eukaryota; kingdom Viridiplantae; phylum Streptophyta; class Magnoliopsida; order Asterales; family Asteraceae; genus Helichrysum; species Helichrysum umbraculigerum. Next base: position 291,974,591 of record CATIUR010000001.1, on the reverse strand, counting down.
TTTAATTACTTGCGCTTCCGTATTATCTTTAATATTATTACTATGGAATGAGGGGTGTTATAACTACATTTTACACCTACAAATTTGTTCTTAAAATGTATTGAATTCGGCATTCCCCTCCTTCCTTTCATTTAAGGCTTTCCTCTCTGATCCTTCACCTTCTATTATAGTGCATGAGTAGCGTAAAGTTAGCAAGTAATAACAAAGTTTATAGTGCATGAGTAGCGCAAAGTGTTTGTTTTCATCATCAGTTAGAGCATTTGGAGTGACATGTCAGTTTTTCAACGTTTTTGCTCAAGAGCTCTGGATGTTGGCGTTCACGAAACCCGATCGGAGTTGGAGTATTTGGTTGGCATTCATCTTCGACGAGCAAATAAAAATGCTGTGTTCAACATTTTCTTTTTTACTTTTTTTTGTCCAATTGATCTCATTGGTCTAATATATATTTGTGAGTCCTATTTGTAACCGAATTTAACATTGAATCACTCGCTTCAAAATCTTACCGATATTAAACTACAATGTTTGCTGAACTCCGAGTTGAACTCTAAAATACACCTTGCACTTTTATAAGACTAGCAAAATAACCCGCGCGATGCAGCGTATAAGAAATTTATTAAATAATAATGACCTGTAATATGTTAGTTTTTTTTTTCCAATAGATGACTGAATTTAAACATATATAGTGTTGAAGTAATCAAGAAAAATGTTTAGTAATAGAGAAAGTAAGTTATTGTTAAAATAAAAAGGTATGAACGTATGTTTAATTAAGGAATGTAATAGATAGATTATGGATGAAAGGGCAAATAGGTAATTTTAATTATAATTTAAGAATTAAGATTCAACAACCCAACATGCTTTATATGTAGTATTAGATAGAGCTAAACTTTTACTTATTCAAAGTCAAAACTCAATACGATAAACTTATGCAAAAATCCATGATTATCTAGCAACGTATATAATTATATTAAATTAAATACTCCCTTCGTCCCAATTTTATTGTCTCAGACAAAAAACACGCAGTTTAAGAAAACATCACCATCTCTCTTACTTTTTGGTAAGAAGACAATTTTACCCTTTACTTTTTATCTACATTTTTGTCTTACATATATAAATTAGGGGCAAAAATGAACTTTATCTCATTATTCTTATCTATTCATGAAAGTAGACAATTAAATTGGGACATCCCAAAAAAGAATAATGGACAATAAAATCGGGACGGAGGGAGTATTAAATTTATGTATCTTAAAAACAAAAAAACACACCCATACAAAGTCCAAAACTAAAACACACGTACAAAATACTTTCCGCACCTACCGTTTACTTTTAAGATACAACTTCCAGGGGTAAATCCGTAATTTCACAAAATCCGATCAATATTTTATTCTTCTTCCATCAAAGTCACCTACCGGAGATTTTAAACCACCGTCACCATCCACTCCCTTTCCACCTCCTCACCACTTTCTCTCTCCACCTATACATATAAAACCACACGCCTATACATACATACACACACACTCTCCATTTCCAAACACACACACACAAAAAAATGGGATCTGAATTAACTTACAGAAAGCATGAAGAACCTCAACCAGTTTCTGAATCATACTCTCCAAAACCTAACAACAAACAATTTCCATCTTTCCCCCGCGTTATCCGCTACATGCTTCGCGAACAGCGTCTCGTATTCGTCCTCATCGGCATTGCGATCGCGACCGTATTCTTCGCGCTCGTTCCAAATTCCACCACCAAATCCATAGACATCGCAAATTCGTATTCGTTATCCGAATCCGTTCGGATAACGAATAACAGACGATCGGTTTACAGCGATCCTATCGGATTTGAATCGATCAATTTGGGCGGGAAGATTCCGTTAGGGTTGAAACGGAAAGGTTTACGGATTGTGGTTACTGGTGGTGCTGGTTTTGTAGGAAGTCATCTGGTTGATCGATTAATTGCGAGGGGAGATAGCGTTATTGTTGTTGATAATTTTTTTACAGGGAATAAAGATAATGTTATGCATCATTTTGGAAACCCTAGATTTGAGCTTATTCGACACGACGTCGTTGAACCGTTGTTACTTGAAGTTGATCAGATCTATCATCTTGCTTGCCCTGCTTCCCCTGTTCATTACAAATTCAATCCTGTTAAGACCATTATATCCTTTGTTACGCTCGTTTTATTTGTAATTCATTGCAATTATTCTTTCATGCTTGATTATTATTCCGTATTCTTCAGCACAAACTGTTTGTGTATTACACGGGTTTATAAACTAGTTTATTTAGGTATTACTCTGTATTTATTTAGGATTTTAGCTAATCTTATGTTTATGAAGGTTAATTTTTTTTTTCCTCATTTCATGACTAAGTTAATCATTTCGTGTCTATTTGTGAATCCTTAATTCCGAATTCGATTCGCACAAGACGAATGTAGTAGGGACATTGAACATGTTAGGATTAGCAAAGAGAGTTGGTGCGCGTTTCTTGTTAACAAGCACCAGCGAAGTATACGGTGATCCTCTACAACATCCTCAAGTCGAAACCTATTGGGGAAACGTCAATCCTATTGGTAAGCTCCTCATTCAAATTCCAAAATCACATAATTTACAAACATACACATACACTACAAATTATTTTATTATTACTATTATTACAAAATTATTAATTGTGATTAGATCTGGTTAATTTGTAGATGCAAATGGTCAACTATTACACCACTTTTTGCGGGTCTGTGATTGGTTTATGGATGGATTTAAAATTGTTAAATTTGGGGAGATCTGAGGGAGGGGTAAAATGGGTATGGAAGAATTTATGAATGTTGAGAAAAAAAACAAACAGGATCTGAGGAAGAAGCGGTGTTACATTGACAGGTGTCAGAAGCTGTTACGATGAAGGAAAGCGTACGGCAGAAACGTTGACCATGGACTACCATAGAGGTGCTGGCGTCGAGGTACGTTTTTTTTTTTTTTTTTTTTTTTTTTTTTTTTTTGATTTTTGACTAGGTTTTTTTTAACTTAAATTTATATAATATCGTGGGTCCTTCCAAAATATCTTGTATTTTTTTAAGTTTAAAATACAAATACATTTAATAGAAAAAAATAATGGGGAAAATTTCCCACCCAGTTGTCCTTCCAACGTGTTACGGATTATAAAATAATTATATATAATTTAATTAATTTAATACTCCGTAATATATTTTGTTTACAATTATGTATCTGACACATGTTAATATATTACTCCCTCCGTCACTAATTTATTGTCCACCTATTCCATTTTGGGTTGTACCAAATTAATTGTCCACTTCTATAAATAGATAAGAATAAGGAGATAAAGTTCTTTTTTACCCCTAGTGTATATATATAAGACAAAAAAATAGGTAAAAAGTAGAGGGTAAAACTGTCATCTTACCAAAAAGTAAGAGAGATGATTATATTTTCTTAAACTGAGTGGTTTTTGTCTGGGGACAATAAAATTGGGACGGAGGGAGTATAATCGAATTTGATTATTTTAAGTAACGAAAGTGGTCTTTGTACTTGTGATTTGTCAACATTTAGAACTGCATTTTGTGGGAATCAATGTTTTTGGACAAACATGATAATCATATTGGCAAACTATTGTGTTTGGCATTTTCTAAGAACATGATTCGCTTTCTCATGTCCAAAAGTTGATTCGTCTGTTAAACAACTGTTTTTATGGGACCAGAAAAGAAAGAGACCAAGGTGGCTAATGAAATACAGAAATAGAGTGAGGTGGGAGGCTTGCCTCCCTGGAGGTCTGGGGTTCGAGCCCAGGCAGTGGTGTATGGGGTAATTAAATTTGGCCGTTCAAAAAAAAATAAAAAATTACAGTAATAGATCTTACTATCTTAGGCGATTAACTTTTGTTATTTGTTTTGGGCGTCGACACACCACTAATTAATGTTGTACATGTACGATACATTTAAAGCACATGTACAACACTATTAAAGCATGAGTGACGCTATACATATCACCACCCGTTTGTTTTAGATTGACACGTTCATCTCACGTGCCTTACTGGTAATTTAAGTTAAATACCATAAAAGATTGTCAACTGTATGATCAAATTGTTTGCTTTATGTGTATATAACTATATATGATGGTTTACTGTAGAACTTGGTACATGCCAATACTAGAAATTAGGATATGGTACGTAGTTGGTTTTGTTTGACTAAAAAGCGTCAAATGTATGATTTATAGGTAAGGATTGCGAGAATATTCAATACATATGGTCCTCGGATGTGCATTGACGACGGGCGTGTCGTTAGTAACTTTGTTGCCCAGGTGAGCTCTCCTCTATCTCCTTTACTGTTTTTTTTATCACATTCAACGGTTCAACCATTTCCTGATACTGATTCACATCACTATATATAATACGATGCAGGCACTTAGAAAAGAGCCACTTACTGTTTATGGTGACGGCAAGCAAACAAGAAGTTTCCAATACGTTTCTGACTTGGTTAGTATTTTTTTTCAATTTTTTTGGTTGTGTCCGTCCCTAAATGTTACAGGCGTTAACTGTTTTAATAACTAAAGCTTATTGACATACTGAAGCCAAATAACTGAAAAATATAACAAACAAAACTTTGGTCGAATACAAGTGAGCAGACACACTCACACACCTTTGTGACTTATACAAGTCATAAACTCTGTCAATAATTATACATGGGTACGTAAATGCTGTCGAAACAGATTTCTTGAGAAGGCTCGTTTGTGATGCGGGATCCTAACTTATTGTCGTCACTGACGTTCTAATTCAATCTATTAAATCTTAAAGGTGGAAGGTCTTATGCGATTGATGGAAGGAGAACATGTTGGACCTTTTAATCTTGGAAACCCTGGTGAATTTACCATGCTTGAACTCGCTCAGGTATTCATCCCTTTTTCTTTCTTTTTTTTTTCATGTTCTGGTCTCAATCTTGTATACCCATTCATTTTTAAGCGACTGACAGTAACATTATAAGACGAACGATAATGAAAGTATAAGTGAGTTGATCATCTGCTGGCCAAATACTTTCCGTTTGGTTCAAATTTTAGGAACTAAAATCAATTTTGTTTTGTATATGAAAGTGTGCTCATTTCCGCTAATATGATTTTGTTGACAGGTTGTACAAGAGACAATAGACCCGAATGCAAAAATCGAGTTCAGGGACAACACAGAAGACGACCCACACAAAAGGAAGCCGGACATCACTAAGGCTAAAGAGCTTCTAGGATGGAAGCCCAAGGTGTCTCTTCGCAAAGGTCTGCCAATGATGGTTTCTGATTTCAGGCAACGTATTTTTGGAGATCAAAAGAACTCTGGTGCGGATGCCACCACCGCCTCTAGCACTGGTATACAATAAATCAGTTGTGTTTTGAGTCAATTATCATTTGTTTAGGATTGAATATGTTATATTTACGTTTGATTTTATTAATATTTTGGATAGTGATAGGGGTCGAGCAGCTTGATTACTTGTACCGAGATTAGTTTGTAAGTTGTACCCTAAGTTTTCCTTTTGGAATTCAAGTTGCTGCAGCAGCACAAATATCATACATCACTAGATCACCACCGAATGTTATTTGGACATGATTCTATACTACTTATGTTGATTACATTTTTGTTTTAATTAAATGAAATATAACACGTCGTATCTGACGGTTGTAAGAGCAATGCAAGAGTAACATTACAATACTACAAAGTGTAACTGGATTCTTACTTCAAACAAGTCACCCAAATAGGCAAATGTCAACTCATGTATTATTCTGTTTCGTTTTAGCTAAGAAGTAGTAAGATGATAATTGAATCCCCAAGCTTCGAAAAGATAAATATTGTTATTGATGTGGAAGCTCAAGGGGTGGCCAAGTTCGAAAACGTTCGCTAAAGAACTGGAAAAATAGCATGTAACTTCGGGAATTCTCAGCAAAATAGTAGGACCATGTATCGGGCTAACGCCTGCCTAATGTTGACAGGTTGAGGAAGTTGGTAACTATCAACCTGGTCATTTTCATCAATAAACATGGTTTGTACAAGATTATAAATCGGGAAATCAAACGACTTGCCCCAAAATCCGAACAAACATAACGATTTGTCCTCCAAAAAAAATTGACGCTTTGCCTCACCCGTACGCAAATCTCAGTGTTTGTGATTTGCGACCCATGCAGTGATCGAGAACGATGACCAGACGCAAATCGCAAACACAAATTTGCGATTTGCGCCTTGCGCTTTGTGTCCCGTGTGCGAGCTAGCCTTGTGACCGAGAACGATAAACGGGACGCAAATCACAAACACAAATTTGCGATTTGCGTTTTGTGGTTTGCGTCCCGTGTGCGAGCCAGCCTTGTGACCGAGAACGAGTTGCCTTGTGAACGGGTCGCAAATCGCATAATTTTGGGATAAGATTTTACGAGATTTTTGGGATTTATAACATCTGAGTGTCAAAAATCGTTCTCGCTCAACAATCATTCATAACACAAATCGTTCTCGCTCACAAGCCTAGCTCGCACATGCGACGCAAAGCTCAAGGCGCAAATCGCATATTTGTGTTGGCGACATGTGTCCGATCATCGTTCTCGATCACAACTCATCGTTCTCGGTCGCTGCACGGGTCGCAATTCACAAAACTGGGATGCAAATCCAATTTGCGATTTGCGTACGGGTGGGGCAAAAACGTCAAAAAATTTTTTTAGGGAAAATCGTTATATTTGTTCATATTTTGGGGCAAATCATTTAATTTCCCTTATAAATCATCTTGATGGGATCTTTCTATTAAGCAATATGTATATATACGATGTGTTACTTGCCATTGATTCAAAAATTAACAATTCAATTATTGGTACATGTACTTATATGTTCACCCGATGGGTTTAACCTTTTAATCTTTTAGGTAAATCTCGATTAAGGTTTTCATAAGGCGTTGAGAACTGATTTATAGAGTTTGATTTTGGGAAAAAAAACTGTACTGAAATTATTTATACAATTTTCAAATATTTTTGTACAACAGGTCCACGGCTCGACTAAGGTTAGACCCTGGGTCGACCATAGATGTCAACGTATTAATTTGAAATCTTAAATTTTGACGATATAAATACGTAACTCATGTTTAACTTTACAATTATCATTTTAACCTTTAAGAATACATTATTCTCTCAATTAGAAAGTGATCTTGTTCGTACTATTAATCACTAGGAGTGTTTGTGAGAGATTAAGCTTTTACGCTAAGAGTTGATTTATGCAGTAAGGTTTTTGAAAATCGAATCCAACGCAAAAAGAATAATCGCAATCGGATGTGTAATGAAGATACAAGGCAAAACGTAAACGCGTTCATGGTCTGCAAGCAGATTGGCCCAACTGCCGGTTGAGGAGGCCCAATCGCCGGTTGAGGAGGCCCAACCGCCGGTTGGGAGGCTGATTATATAAATTAACAAGATTTAACCCTAAACGTTTTTCTGCCAAACCATACGAACTTCAGCCGCATAAACACTTATTCTCAGTCGATTTCAGCCTCGAAACACACATATCTTAAGAGTTTTAACCCTTTGATCGATCCTATTAATCGAGGGTATCATCATTCGTGAATCGGTGGTAAGTTTTCGTGTTTTATATTTGATTTCTCTTCCGTTTCTTGAAAAAACGTGATTAGAGTTTTTATCTACCTTATTCCTACATAATCTCGAGAAGAATCACGATCAACGCACACTTATTGGTAGATTTCTAACCATAATCTATTCGATTTCTATCGTTTGTACTGTTATTCGACTTTGTCATCCATTGGATCCGAATCTTTAAGAATACAATTGGTAATTAGGTTTAAGAATGTATTAAACTGATGGTGCATTAAAGTTTTGATCATAATTGTTGTTAGATTTTGGTGAGAAATGTTTTTAGTGTCGAATAAGTTATTCAACATAAATTGTGAATCTGGACAGATTCAACGGGCAATTTTTGCGGAGTCATAACTTGGTCAAAACCTGATGTTTTTGAATGTTTCTTGAGTCTAAAATTAAGTTTAAGATGTCTACTTTCAAATGTAATTGGTCTCATGTCAATATGATTAGTTTTGGTAAGTCAAATGGTCATTTCTAGTTCAAAGGTCGAGTCTGATTTCGGTAACAGAATTTTGAGTCAACTTTGGTTATAAATATCTCTTTCATTTTTACAAGTTTTTGAATGAAATTTGTTTTGTGAAAAAACTTAAGATGTTAGCTTTTTAGAAAAGTAAGGTCCATGGTCAAATGAGTTCGTTTCGATTTTCAAATAGAAATTAACATTTCAATGCGCCATCAACAAACTAAATCGAATCATATTAGTAACTAAAATGTTTGGAGAACTTATTAGAACTACAGATGTGGACACGTTGGTAATGTGAGATCATGGAGATGTGAAACTTAGTCTTGAGAACATCTAAGTTGGAATAGTGGAACATATATCAAGTCACTTAGGAAGTAACAAACGTAGATTTGTTAGCTATTGATTAAGTGACAACACAAACATATGAGACTTATAAGACACGTCGTATTAGGTTGGAATCTAAGATAACATAGGAGGAAAGTCAATCATTAGTCATTCATCAAATATAGGATACAATGGAAAAGCTAAAAGTGTCTAGATTGTAACCTGCGTATATGTGTTATAGATCATCGTATAGACTGATTTGAGAACCTTGGCTTGCCTTGCTTTTGAGGTGAGTTTCGTGGCCCCATTTTCTTTACTTATTTTCCTTGGGGGAAAAGAATGCTCAACTATTTTCAAACCGTGTTCATGCTGTGAACTTACTGATTTCTTTTTGGACATATGAATGAATTGTGTGACACTGTGAAATTATGTGACAAACTATGTGGAATTATATGCTTACTGGTATTATGAAACGCACATGCCGAGTCTTGTTCAATTGGGGGCAACGACAAAATGCATACCATATGAAACGCATATGCTGAGTTTTGTTCATTTGGGGGTAATGACAAAATGCACACCATTATGAAATGTACATGCCGAATCTTGTTCAATTGGGGGCAACGACAAAATGCATACCATTATGAAACGAACATGCTGAGTCTTGTTCATTTGGGGGCAATGACAAAATGCATACCATCAAAGTGAACATGATCCAACAACATATGAGGCAAACGAAATGTATGAGGAAACCTAATACATTAATTTCATTTATGTGCACATTTCATTTCATTTGTCCTACTATGATACATACTTACACAGCAACTGCTTTATGTGTGTCATATCAAACCTGCGAAATTCACCAACCTTTGTGTTGACGTTTTCAAGCATTTCTTTTCAGGTAATACTAGCACAACAAGAGATGAGACTAGAGGAACTTAGTGGACCGCTAGGTTGCATTAAGTGGAACGCTTGAGATATACTAGACAATTGGTTATGAATTACTACTTTGGGATAGGCGTGTTTGCCTAGACTTATATTAAGTAATGTAGACGCTTATATTATTGTATGACTTTGTCCAATGTGGATGTGTTTGTCAACGGCACAAGTCGCCTTTGTGTCGAGCGATATCACAACGCTTGGTTTACTTTCATTTAGTAAATTCTATCTTTCAATGTGTTGTGATCTAGTCGTTCGTCGTACCTCATTGTTTCCGCTTTAGACGGGGTGTGACAACCAAACCCACAATTTTCACCGAACATTGGATTTTCACATTATTCACCAAACACACCAAACCCGAACTACCAACACGCAAACTTCTCCGTACCCAAAACACAACAATTAGTAGAAAGTTCGGACGAGGCCGAAGGTGAACCCGAACCCAAACTTGAAATCGAGACCCAAACCGAAAATAGGGGAAAAGGGTTCAAGTTCGGTGGAGCGACGAGGAGACAAGAATATTGGCAGAACGGTGGATACATTGTTCCGAAAATGGCGTTCAAGGAAACTCTTAATCAAACGAGAGTTTTTGGAATAAAGTCCACTCAGGTTACAATTCTGTTATGCCAATTAGACATAACCTTAATTCACTCACGGGCAAATGGAATAAAATTTCCCAAGACACAAAAGTATTCCAAGGCATATACAAAAAATTTGCCGAGATTTACCCTCAAAGTGGTGCCGGAGACAACGACGTTTTAGCCGTGGCCCGAAAAGGTTTTAAGCAACAAAGGGGCAACCGTAAATTCATTTACGAGAGTTGTTGGGATGTACTAAAATATTACCCAAAATTCTTTCGAGCCGGGCGTAATGGGCATCAAACGTCAATTCCAACCCAAACCCGAAGCCACCGATCTTCACGCGAACGACTTCCTGATGCCTTCGTCTCTTGAAGCAAATATGAGAACATTGTTCCGAGATGACCTAATACGACGTCCACCGAGTCGAAAGTTGGCCAAAAGTTTGGCTTCATCGGATGCAGGTTCGTCTTCAAGAAGTAGTATACATTATGAAAAACTTGAAACCGTTTCCGCGGTTACAAATGCCGCCATAATGTCACAAAAAGCAATAACAACAATTATCGAGAATAAAGTAAAAAAAGCGGCCTACAAGGCGTTGAGCATTCTTTTTTAAAAAATTCCAAAACGGGCCTAAAAAATGAAACTCAAAATGATCAAAACGGCTCGGAAAGAAATGGTGCAACATGTAACACCCCAAATTTTGTAAGTGTATATTTGTGTAGAAAAGTATTTTAATTGTTATGTATATGTTTATTAAATTGTAGTATAATACTTGGTAAGAAAATTTGTAGTGGCCAAAGTTGAAGTATTAAAACTTGAGAAGTTAGTTAGTGGTCAAAATGGAAGAAAGAGGACTTGAGGGTTAAAACTGAAAATATGTTGATTAAATCTTTTCCTTTCAAGAATAAACTGGAAACAAGATCAGAACATATGAATTATGTATGTGTGTACGTGAGCCAGAGAGAAGGAGAAAGGAGAAGCAAGAAAACCTTAAATTGGAACTTGATTCTTGTGATTTAGAGTTTAATTCTTACATAATCATCATCTTTGAGGTAAGATCAACACACTAATACTTTCAATTTGATAGTTTTGATTAGTTTTACATGAACCCTATAAGTGGGTTTTGAGAAATTGGTTAAGTATTTGGAAGTATGTATGTTAGATGATGATTGTAGTATGTAAAAGAGTATGTGTAAGTGTAGAATTGTGAGTTTTGTTATGAATCTTGAGTTTTTATGATTTTGATTAAATTGAAGAATTTGATTTACGATGTAGAAGATGATGAATAGTAGTTAGAGATTAGTTGTGATGATTATTATGCATAAAAGAGCTTTTGTAGATGCTAAAGGATGAGTTTCATTGTAGTAATTGAATTGTGATGATGGTAGCTAAATTGTAGTAATTTTATGTATGATGATGATGATAATGAGTTATAGTAGTTTTTGGTTAGTTGTGATTATGTAGTAACAATTATTGGTAAATTGTGTAGTTTGGATGAGTTTGAGTTTGTCATTGAGATTATGTTCTTGAATGAACAAAATAGTTAATTGTATGAATTAAAGAGCTTAATTATATGAGTTAAAAAGAAGAGTTTGGTTAGTTGGTTAGAAGTGAGAATTTGTATGTAGAAGGTTTTCACAAGAGTAGTGATTAACTTTGTTTGTATGCTTTGTTTGTATGCTTATGTGAGTAGGTGACAAGAAGAGGTGTTGAGCAAATCATTGAGCTTGAGCATTCACACATGTGACAAAGGTAAGTAATAGGGATGTAGTCCATTGATTAAGCTTGTTTGTGAATCTTAAGTGATAATAAAATAAGTGTTAGTTAGTGATGAGTAGCTTGTTGTAAGTATGGCATATGAGTATGTCATTTGTGTAGTTTGAAATGGTTAACCAAGTATGGTAAAGGGGCTTGAGAAATCTCAATGTCCATATGTTGGTACCATTGTAGTGTTCCTTTGATGAGGAACAATGTAGTAGAAGATCCTTATTTACAAGTAGATAGATCATTTGAGAATGGTCTATGTAGTAGGTTGTTCATACGAGTATGATCACTTAGTAGCATCGTAGATAGAGCATACAAGTATGTTTTATAATTGGTAGTAATTTGGTCATATGATTATGATCATTTTGTAGTAGTTTGTAGTTGTAGTCTTGTTTTCCTTTACTAACTAAGCATGTTACCTCGTAGTTGTATTGTTGTTGTTTAGGTGAAAGCAGGCAAATGGTCCATTTGGGCCAAGAAGATGAGGATTGATTAAAGGTGGATATATTGACGAGTTCGTAAGTTGAACTCCTTATTGGTAGTAATTATGTTCTTGATATAGTTATGGAAGCCCCGTGAGTCTAAAGAAAGTTGTTTGGGTATAAAGTAGTAGTTTTGTATGTTTTGACCCGTTTGTAGAAGTTGCTGTAAAAAAGTATGATTGTGAGTCGGGTCAATTGTAATTGGTAGTAACTCGTAGAGTATGTCAAAGTTTGTTAAAGTGTGTAGTTTGAAAGTAAACCAAATGGAATTTGGTTTGAGTCTTGAAAGTGGTCAAAATGACCAATATTTGCGTTGAGGTCCAGATTTGTCGTTAGTATGAATTTTGGAAAAGTGTAAATTGGAAAACCTTTATTTTGTAGTACGAAAGGTGTATGCAAAATTTGGTAGATTAACTATTAACGAGTAAGAAGTTATGCGCGTTTGAAATTGGCTCAAAATCTGAGTTTGGTCCAAAGTTTGTGCAGCTGCAGCTAATACGCGATCCCAGTGGGTAGGTAGGATCGCGTATGTTAGTTGAATATGGTCACAGTCCTTTTTCTCTTGTAAGTACGCGACCCCAGGAGTATATCCGGATCGCGTAATATAGAGGAAAAGTGCCACAGTCGATTTCCAAGAGTAAGTACGCGATCCTGGAGTTTGGTGGGATCGAGTATGATTGAAGGATTTGGGTTGTTTTGTGTGGAGATAAATATTAACCACAAGTTATGTTTTAAAGGTTTGTGAACTTATGTATGGTCAGTGGGACATGTATAAATCAGTTTTAGAGATGTAAAAAAAAAAAAAATTCGGGGCGTTTCACAACAATATCAAAACAAGTATGGGGGACAAGATTCGGACGAAGACGAGGCTGAAGACGTGAACGAAGCTGACGAACCGAGCTCGGATTAGACTACTTTTATTTTAATTATAGTGTTTTTTTTATCTATTTATTGTAATGTTTTTTTTATTTAATTACTGTAATATTTTTTCTATTTAATTATAATATTTTTTATTTTAACAAAATGTGTTTTATTTAAATATCGTGTTGTATTTATTTAATTTGTTAGTTGTGGGCCCTTGAAAAAAAAAATTAACGGACCACTTATGGCAGGGGCCTGTCAATTTCTGTCAGTTTTGTGAAAAAACAGACGTGCCCACAGAAGACACGTCGATTTCAGTCAGCTTCGGTCTTCTGTTAGGACGAGTCTAAGATAGTAATACAATTTTCTTGTTTCCCAATCTATCTTATATACAATTTGACAATACTGCTGACATCACTAATGCTAATTTGGCCTCTCTACAACCTTTGTTGTTGCTGACGTGTCTTCACCCAACAAAATTGATGATGTCATTGACTCTCTTAATTAATGCAGCCAAAGGTTAAAGTATAAGGGTTTTAAAATTAATTGACATATCTAAAAATTATTGATATATTTGTTATTTCCTAGACATGCAATGCTTTTAATGATTACAATCGAGCATGCTGGCCACTTGAATTTGAATTCCTTTCACCTTCAATTTTATTGGTCATCCAGCACGCCTTTTAAACCGGTTTTAATTTCATTGGAACTCTAAATTCATTCAAACCGGCTTTTATTTTGCATGTCTTCTTCCATCTTCATATTCTTATCATCCCTAAATCTTTCTCTGTTTTCCTTACTTTTGCTCTTTTCTCTTCCCCCAATTTTCATGTTCACCTCACCTTTAGAAGGTTAATTACAATTTTCTTTCTTGATCTTTCTTTTACGGTTTTGATTTATTTTTGGTATCAATGTAACACTTATTTGTACTAACAAATTGGTGGGTTTTGATCGATTAAGATGATGGTGAATCATTAGGAGGTGAAGATGACGGTGAAAGTAACAATTCGATTTATAGAAATTCAAAGTAAGTATACAACCATTCAATTTTAGGATTTTATTTTTCGACCTAATTTACTTTTTTCGTTATCTTTACTAGTTGTATCTCTTTGATTCAAAGGTTGATTCAATAAAATCTTATGGTTTTGGTCTTCTTTTTCGTTTTTCCTGTAGATGCTTTGAGTGGTGCCTACGACTTAGTTTCTGGAAGACAAGGTCTGCTACTTTATTTATTATTTAATTTAATGATTAAATGTTTGATGAAATAGAATATTTGTAATTGTATTTTGTTTGCATTTGTCCGGAGTAGATTTCGGTTTTAAGGATAACATTTATGATCGAAGAGGGTGTTGTTGTTTCTAATAATTGGCTTCAAAGTCAGTTCACACAATGATGACAAACAAATGCTGGCAAAAAAGGTATCTTTCTTTTTTGTTCATGATTTTGTGACAATCTCCTCCTAGGGTTTTTGGTTTATTATTTTGTGTTAGGGTTTTAGTTTGGACAAAAAGAACTTGGGTTTTAGGGGGGACTTTTTTTTTCAACTTAAAAGGGCTTTAGTTTACGGATTAATATGTTCTATCACAAATACCAGTAATAAAGTTTGCTTAACTTGATATTGATTATAGGTTAAGTTTTTTTTATGTATTTTAATTTTTAGCGACATTAATGTCATAGATTGCTCGAACTGAATCTGTGAAAACAGTGATATACTGTCCTTTTGTGGAGGATAAACTGATGAAGGGTAAGAGTACAAGCAATGATGCATAGAGTACATGGTATGCTAACATGTGAGTTGTGACCAAGATCAAGTTGGGTGCACCATGGGTCCTGTTGGTTCAGCCATGATGTCCTCAAATCTTAGCAAGAGGTGAGGTAAGGAGAGCATCTAATTGTAGTAAAGGTGACTAAATAGGAATACTGTTGTTGTTCCAAGCCGAATGACCTGCAAACCTTTTCCCCATTTTTTCATGAATTTTACAAATAAGTAATTTAGTATTCATGGTTATGGGAATACTGTGATAAAAAGTTGTCATGTGCACACACATACATTCTATCTTTCCAATATGGCTCCCTATGGGGAATGTTGTGCATTTACTGGTGTCTCAATTATTGTTGTTGTGTACATTCTCAACTAACAATATTGGTTGTCGACTCTATTCAAAATATACAATGAGTTGCCATGTTTATTAATTAGTTGCCTCATTCGATTATTAATTTGCTTTGGTGCCTTAATTCTAATTTTAATTTCTCTTTTTTTATTTGTTGTTTGTGTACAGATGAACCTATAATTTGGGATTTCATGAATGCTTCTGTTTTCTATGCTAAAGATGCAAGTTCAGTCTAGGGTGTACGCGTTTATTTCAACAAGGTCAAAGTAGAGTGGGAAAATTGGGTCAAGGTTCTTATGGGCTACTGACTTACAGGTTGTTAGGCAGGCTGCGTTTGCAGTGGTGGGTCAAGCTGCTGATGTTCATGTGCTTTGCTGAGTGTTCGTTCTCTTTGTGGTGAGTTTAATTTGTGTAGAACCCCCAAATTACAATGCTGAAGCGGTTCGGGTCGGGGCGCGACTAATCAAGTAATCACAGCACAAAGATATATAGGAACAACTCTATATGCGTCGTTTTACAACTGGTATTGATAAAACAAAAGTTTACATCAAAAGTATTGTTTACATTAGCTCGGTTTGAAATTGAGAGATTTACATACATAATTAATTTAAACAAAATATAATAATGCAGCTAAATCTCTGAATGTTTGTATGCTGACACGAGCTAAGTATCCTGATCGGGCAGTCCAACCTACTGCTGAGTACCTATGATACATGCTAAAATGGGTCATCGAAACGCTGGTGAGCTCACAGGTTTGTATATCAAAACATATCGTATGAACTGCAAGATTTAATTAAATTTAAGTTGCAATAAAGCAAAATAAAAGTTATACAGCCATGAGCACATAGTCTGAGCTTAACTTGAGGGTCGGGTCCAATGAAGGAATTCCGATCGAGTTGCCTCCTACGAGTGCCTAATCTACACTCGTCTACCCAAATGCTAATACGTCCGTTTGACCAGTTAGTGCTTGCTAACCCGGACGAGAATTGTCAATCCTATATGATATCATATACTAACATTCACGCTACAGATGTATTACCAAACTATGCGTGTGGAGGGCTTTAAATTGATTAGTTAAAAACAACTCATGTAGTATTTGATTTGATTTGTACTTGCGTTCACATGTAAATAAATCGAGCAATGTATCACACCCCTTATGAAAACAGTAAAGTAGGGGCTATGAGACTCACCTGAGTCTTGAGAGTTTAACTTAATAAACTTTAGTTGATTAGCCGAGTAGTGATGTCCGAAGACTTGTAACCTGAGGGTGTCCACGACACACGACGGTTATTAACATGAGTAGGTATCTACAAAGACTACCTTTGTAGTTGTTCGTCCAACTAGAATGTCCAAATTACTACGATTTGGTTGATTTGATTGATTATTTGAAAACATGTGCGGCCCGTTGGTGATTGTTTATAATAAATTTCAACATTATCATTAAAAATTTCGAACTGTTATACTCAAAAGTATGTCCCATTATGTTTTAGAAGTCGTATCGTATAAGAGTTAGAGGTTATATGAGTTCGACACTTAGTATAAAAATGGTTTGCAACTTCCTGTTTTTAGCATCACTTATAGCGACACTTAGGGTTTAGGCGACACTCAGGAAGTGTCGCATAAAATGGTAAATTCTGACATAGTGGCGTCACTTGTAGAAGTGACGCACAGAGGGCGACACTTAAGGAAGTGTCGGGTATCAATGTCGGTATCAGAGTCATGCGTCATTAGGGCTAGTGTCGTATGAAATCAGATTTCAATTATAGGCGACACTTAAACAAGTGCCGCTAGAAGTGCCGGTTAGGAGTGTCGGGTATTGAGTTTGCGTCACTTAGGCAGTGACGGGAAATGAGGGCTTTTTGCGGCACTTAGGCAAGTGACGCAAAAATTAGGGCTTTTAGCGACACTTAATGCGTGAAGTGATGCATCACTGGATCTGACGGTGCGTCACTAGCATCTGGTCGATTTCCAAACTTGTTGAAAACATGTTTAACGACCACCACAAGGTCTGATTCTTTTACCCAACCCTTGTTTTGGTTCATTGAGCTTATAAAAACTATTACTTTGTGTCGAGTGTCATTTTAGGTGTCGTTTTCACAAAATGACCAAAACCGAACTTTTCCGACAAAGTTTCTGAAAATGAGTTTTGAACATATATTTGGACATTTCTAAGCTAGATTAACAACAACAAGCAAAAATAAATGAAATCTAAGAGTTTCGAAAGTTGTCGGGTTTCTTACAAGTTAACACGAGAAGATTTCGAAAAGATAGCGTTGTAGATCTCGACGTGGTGGTTCTTTTTCTCCAAATAAGCAAGACGATCCGAGGTCGTTTGATGGTGGTTTTTGGCGATGAAGAGTGGCGGTGGTGGTGGTTTAGTTTGAGAGGAGAATGAGAGTGTTTAGAGAGAGAGAGAGAGATGTGGTTGTGGTTGTTTTTGGATAAAAAAAAATGGGGGTATTGGGGATGGTAAGGGGCCGGCCCACATGGGCCCCACCCATGTGTGGTTGGCTCCAATTTTTCGCCTCCGTGTTTGCGCTCCGTGCGGTGTTCATTTTCCCGGTCGTTTAAACGTTTAATTAATATTACGCGCGTTTGAACATACGTTTAAAAATATGAATATTTATTCGATATTTTTGTTAAAGTATTTTATCAAATACTTTATAATTGAGTTATAAGATATAACTTAAATTTGTTTTAATTGTTCGCGCGTTTAATATTTTAATCGCGTGGTCATTGTTTGTACGATACGAATTGTGCACGAAATATTATCAAAATAATATTTTGGATATAATAGTGTTATTAAATAATGTCGTATTATTTAATAAAATTATTCACCAACGTCCGTATTAAATTGAATTGAATTACATTCGATTTAAATTGTGTACGATTTAATCAAATTGCATAATTGTATATATTCAACAATATATATATATATATATATATGTATATATATATATATATATATATATATGTATATATATATATATATATATATATGTATATATATATATATATATATATATATATATATATATATATATATATATATATATATATATATATATATATATATATATATATATTGATACACAATTTAGCCTAACACAGATGTAATTACATGTATTAAAATTGATTAGGCACTAATTACTAGTCCTAATTTGACGGGTGTCACATTCTCCCCCTGTTAGAAGAATTTCGTCCCGAAATTTGGTTCAAAGTCGTGTTTGAAGTAGAGTCAGTGAATAACTGAGGATACTTGAGTCGCATCTAGTCTTCCTGTTCCCAAGTGAATTCCGGACCACGCCGCGAATTCCACCTGACCTTAACAATGGGAATACGACTTTGTTTGAGTTGTTTGATCTCACGGTCCATGATTTCGGCGGGTTCTTCAACAAAGTGAAGCTTGTCGTCAATACGAATTTCATCGAGTGGGATAACAAGTGTCTCATCAGACAGGCATTTCTTCATGTTAGAAAAGTGGGATGTACGCTGCTGAGCTCGGGCGGCAGCTGCAATCGATATGCCACTGGACCTATCCTCTCAAGGATCTCGAATGGTCCAATGTATCTAGGGTTCAATTTCCCGCGTTTTCCGAAGCGAATGATACCTTTCCAAGGTGAAACTTTGAGTAGTACTAGATCCCCAACCTGGAACTCGAGTGGTTTGCGTCTCACGTCAGCATAACTTTTCTGACGAGACCTTGAGTTTGTTTTGGATACCAACGATTTTCTCGGTGGTTTCATGAATGATTTCCGGACCAGTGAGTTGGCTATCTCCCACCTTGGTCCAACAGATAGGTGAGCGGCACTTACGACCGTACAGCGCCTCGAAAGGTGCAGCTCTAATGCTGGTGTGATAACTGTTGTTGTACGAAAACTCGCACAACGGTAGATGTTTTTCCCAGTTTACACCGAAGTCAACTACCCAAGCTCGTAGTATGTCTTCCAGTGTTTGAATCGTTCGTTCACTTTGGCCGTCGGTTTGAGGATGGTATGATGTACTCATATCCAGACGAGTACCCAATGATTTCTGAAGTGATTGCCAAAAGTGAGATGTGAAGCGACTATCCCTATCAGAGATAATCGAGACTGGAACACCGTGACAGGTTACGATTTCTTTCAGGTAGATTTGAGTGAGGCGTTCCATTTTGTCGGTTTCCTTGATCACAAGGAAATGAGCAGATTTCGTGAGATGATCGACGATCACCCAAATGGTATCGCAACCGCTCGATGACTTTGGTAGTTTGGTTATGAAATCCATGGCGATTTGTTCCCATTTCCATTCAGGAATTTCGGGTTGTTAGAGTAAACCAGAAGGTTTTTCATATTCAGCTTTGACTTTTGAGCAAGTAAGACACTTGCTGACGTATGTAGCGATTTTGGCTTTCATGTTCGGCCACCAATTAAATTTCTTGATGCTATGATACATTTTATCGGACCCCGGGTGAATAGAATATTTGGACTTGTGAGCTTCATCAATCACCAAGTCTCGCAGGTTCCCGAAACTGGGCAACCAGATTCGATTAGAGAAACACCTAACTCCGTTAGGTTTGATTTCGAATTGTTTATCCATGCCTCGCAATGCTTCATTTTTGACGTTATCGGGTTTCAAGGCTTCGAGTTGAGCAGCTAGGATCTGAATGTTTAGATCATTGTGAATGGTCATACTGAGGGCTCGGACTCGAAGTGGTTTCGATCATTCCTTTCGACTAAGGGCATCGGCAAAAACATTTGCCTTCCCTGGATGGTATTTGATTTCGCAATCATAATCGGTAAGCAACTCGACCCATCGACGTTGCCTCATGTTGAGATCCTTCTGATCGAATATGTGTTGGAGACTTTTGTAGTCGGTAAAGATTGTGCACTTAGTGCCGTATAGATAATGTCTCCAGATTTTGAGGGCGAAAACGACGGCTCCAAGCTTGAGGTCATGAGTGGTGTAGTTCTTTTCGTGAATTTTTAGTTGTCGTGAGGCGTAAGCAATGACCTTGTCTCGTTGCATCAACACGCAACCGAGACCTTGGTGAGAAGCATCGTAGTATACCATGAAGTCATCGGTGCCTTCGGGTAAGGATAGAATAGGAGCACTGCAAAGCTTTTGGTTCAGAAGTTGAAATGCTGACTCTTGTTTATCAGTCCAATCAAACTTTTTTTCTTTCTGAGTCAGTGTCGTGAGTGGTTAGGCTATTTTTGAGAAGTTTTCAATGAATCGCCTATAGTACCCAGCAAGACCCAAGAATTGGCGTACTTCGGTTGGAGTTGTTGGTGCTTGCCAGCACTTGATAGCCTCGATTTTTGACGGATCAACATGAATTCCTTGACTATCGATAACATGCCCAAGAAATTGAACGATTTGCATCCAGAACTCACACTTAGAAAATTTGGCATAAAGTTCTTCGTGTCTAAGTAGATCTAGAATGGTTTTCAGATGTTGTGCATGTTCTTGTTCGTTGCGCGAGTAAATGAGAATGTCATCGATAAAGACGATAACAAACTTGTCGAGATAAGGTTTGCACACCCGATTCATAAGATCCATGAATACAGCCAGTGCGTTGGTTAGACCAAATGGCATCACTTGAAATTCGTAATGCCCGTAACGGGTTCTGAAAACAGTTTTTGGGATATCGGTGTCGCGAACACGCAGTTGGTGATAACCTGATCGAAGATCGATTTTTGAATAAAAACTCGACCCTTGAAGTTGGCCAAACAGGTCATCAATGCGTGGGAGTGGATATCGGTTCTTGACGGTCAACTTGTTCAACTCTCGGTAGTCGATACTCATTCTGAAAGAACCGTCTTTCTTTTTCACGAATAAGATCGGAGCTCCCCAAGGTGAAGAACTCGGTCTAATGAATCCTCTTTCCAGGAGTTCCTGTAATTGGGTGGACAACTCCTGAATTTCAGATGGGGTTAAGCGGTATGGTGCTCGGGCCACAGGTGCAGCACCTGGCAAGAGATCGATCGAGAACTCAACATGTCTTGGCGGTGGTAGACCAGGTAATTCTTCGGGAAAGACTTCTGGAAAGTCTCGAACGATGGGCGCATCCTCAAGTCGCTTCTCCCCCGACTTTTTCTCCAAGATGTGCATGAGGTTTGCCGGATAACCCTTTCTCAGAAATTTCTGGGTTTTCAAACAAGAGATGATGTTCAGTCGCGTCCCACCGGTCTCCCCCTGTATTATCAAAGTTCTACCGGCGGCGAGAGGGATGCGAACGACCTTGTCATAACAAATGATTTCAGCGCGATGTTTGGACAACCAATCCATACCAATGATGACGTCGAAATTTCCAATTTCAACAGGCATAAGATCGATTGAGAAAGATTCGTTGGCTAGGTTTAAAGTGCAATTAGGTATCACACTGGTGGTTTCTATGAGTTTACCGTTTGCTAGTTCTACAGTGTACTTAACATCTAGATCAATAGGGGTGATGTCAAATAGTGGATTAAATTCCTCAGAGATAAAGCTTCTATCGGCACCAGTATCAAAGAGAACAGAACCAGATAAGTTGTTGAGGAGGAACATATCCGAGACCACATTCGGGTCTTGACGTGCATCCCCAGAGTTAAGTACAAAGGCTCTACCACTTGCGTTGTTGTTGTTGCCCTTGTTCTTCAGTTTAGGACATTCACTTCTTAAATGCCTGGTGTTCCCTGATGTGTTAAATCCAGTTATAAAATTATCGTTGATTAGTAAACAAGAAAGTACCGAGCTAGACCAAAACACAACCGGGCATTGGACCCTGTCGAGTAGTAGTATAGTTTGGTAAGTTCGGGTTCGAACACAGGGAACTTAGTTTGGAAAATCAAGATAAGTGTGAGCAATTTAAGAGAGTAAATAAAATGTGGGTGGTTTGTGTGACCGAGTTGTCACAATGCTTAAAAACTACAATTTTAGTTAATCTAGGCAGGTGGACTCTGAAGAGTCAAAGTGATTTGTTGGAAACTTTCGAATATTAAAAACAATACTTGCTTGGAATATTTCACTAGTGATTTCGGGGTGAAATGTTAAAACCGGTTTGAATCATGCAAAGGTGAATTTCAATTAAACAAAGGTTTAACATTCGCCAATACCAAATGTTCAAGTTTAATGAAAGGCCTTAAGACTTAATCAAGTAACGGGCATTCGCCATGGTTACCAAACTTGCACGTTGAGCTTAATATATCTAGCTTGTTCCAAATTTACATCCGCAAATTAGTTCAATTACTCATAGATAAATAAGTGACGATAAACTACTAAGTAAAAGACGTTCGCCACATTTACTAGCAATTCATCAAACGAGTTTAGATAAGTGTTTAAAGCTCAATTACACAAGTTTTCATAGATTAAACATAGTAGGCGAGGTTATAGGTTTACGATTCACCAAAAGGAAAGACCTTCGCCAATTTCCCCAACTCATGTGTTTTTAGCTCTTTTGTTTAACAAAATCCATGTTCATGGTCATGAACAAAGGTCCATCTATACTTTGACATACAAATGAAAGCTATAAAACTCAAAACAAACATTCGCTATAGTTAACATGTTAAAAGCACCAAGTTGTTTCACAAATTTGTTGAGCTAAACACAAGTGAGTTCAAGAATGAACCATAAACCTCAATCATAATTCATCACCCCAAATCACTAGCTAGTTCATCCAAACAAGTATATAAGTAAACTAGCCACTCATCATAACAATAATCATGCAACAACAACAAATACTTGAGATAATCATAAATTACTTGAAATTAGATAGAGTAAAATTGTACCCAAAGATGATTACACAAATTGAAGTAATTGTTCTTGTGAAGATTAGCTTGATCTTCTCCACAAATTCCCAAGTGAAATGCAAGTGAAATTACAAGTGAATTTGAGAGTGAAGTGATAGATTTTTGTGAAGTGGAGTTGGGTGAAAAATGGTTTAGGTCGTGGGTTTTTGTTGAGAACAAAACCCAGATGATGAAAAAGTGAAGTCCCGTGAGTAGTGTTTTTTTGATGAAAAATAATTTAGGGTTATAAAAACCCATATCCAAAATTCATCAAAAACCTGTGGGCAAAACTTGAGCGGGAAGCATCTTGGACCAAAAAATGGTTGATCATTAATTGCTTCACCAGCCATCATCGCACACGTAATAAAAATCCAGCAGACATCCGAGTGTTATATTTGCAGCGAAGAGAGATAAACAGTGCCCGCCACATTACCCGATCGGATGAGCAAAGGCACCCGGACGGGTTGGAGCCCATACCCAATCGGGTGGGTGAAGTTATCCGGACGGGTGGCTGCTAAAATCCTGATCTTCCAACACGGGCTCGGGGCTATGACCATTTTGAACTAAGATACCCGATCGCGTGAAATTACCCGGTCAGATGGACCTACTTACCCGGACGGGTAAGTGTCCATACCCGGACGGGTATGGGCATTTTCAGCAGCTTCCACACTTTGGTTCCAGAACTCAACCAAACTTCACCAATCTCATGCATTTCCACGTTTCGACCTGAGATAAATTTCCAAACAAAATAAGTATCGAAAGTTCATGAAATTTACTCAAATACAAATGCAAAACAATGATATCGCGATAAATTTATATAGACAAAATGAGCGATATCAAATATCCCCACACTTAAACTTTGCTTGCCCTCAAGCAAATCATTATTTATCATTTCATTACCCACTCTTGCAACATCATAAGTGAAGATCAAGTTTACCAAAATAATACTAACACCAACTACCAAAGCAATTATGTTGGTAACATGTATAATCAATAAAAACTTGAGATGATAAGTTTGTCAAGCCCGAATGCACGACCAAGCACCTCACATAAGGATAAGTGTATAATCACTCACTCTCAACCTATAAAACTACAAGGTAGGGAAGTAAACGATGTACACTCAATCAAGCCAAGTCGTGATGGATTGTTACCATAGGCTTGCAAAAGGATCAAATCTCCACCGACTTGGCATGAGCACCAAGTGAGATCTCAAAGGAGGTATTCTAATGTGTGTTGTAACAAATGTAGGCTAATAATGGAGTTGGGTATGATAGACACAATAATTGGTGAAAAGTGGTAGTCAAGACCCATGAAAAATGTGGAAGTGTTACCTATTGGTTTAAACATGTGACAGTAATGAAACTTAGGATTCTCGTGCTAAATCAATCCAAATTAATAATTGTTCTCATTTATAATTTATACTCAACAATTGCACACAAATAACTCAAATTGATTTTTCACATTTTATTGGAATAATTACATTCTATGACTTTCTATGAATCCTGTGTAACGAACTTTAGGACCAACCATCCTAGACCGGATAAAGGCCTTCGGTAGCTAGGTGTAGAACACCCCTCGGGAACTACTTGTTCAGGAATTCAAAGGTCATTTAGTTGACTACAATCATCCAACCATAAACTTTAAGCTCAATAGTTAACTTCTATTCATTTAATTGTTTCCAACATCAATCATAGAATTTAACACTAGAATCCCAATTCAAAATGATTTAAGTCACATTTTGGTAAAATTCATCATAAGTTCCAACTAGGCAACATCTTAGAAAAGTAATGGCTCGGGAATTGACTACACAAAAATAAGGCTAATATTTTTAGTGGAATGAGTGTGGAAGTTTTCTAAGGGTTTCTTAGCACTAAAAATGAATGCTAACGACTTGTGTAAACTGAATATAAATGGTTTTAAAGGAAAATAAGATTAAAAATCCTAAGAATACCTCCTATTCTTCGACCCCACCTATATCACATTCCTGTGATCCCACAGCAGTCTCGAAATGCATCACTAAGGCAAGTTCTAGAACAAACTACAATCACCGGCACACTCATAGCAATTAAACAATATAAACACTACAGGTAAGTGTTTTTCTCAATAAGGCTCCAATTTCTCACAATTTCATAGTGGAGGCTACAAGTGTGCTAGTCATGCAATTCACCCTATTAGGTTGCTTTTTATGACACATCTCAAAAAGTTAAGTTGCAAGAGGGTAGATTAAATCACTTTTAATTAATTTTCATAAACCAGTTCCAAAGCAATCAATCTTTTAAGGACAAGCACATCCCTAGCAAATTATCATTTCCCTGCCTTTCATTGAAATTTGCAAAAAATCTATCGGACCCAAGATCAATAACAGACCCAATAAGTGACCAATAGCCCGTTAGTGGGGTTCGTAAAGTTCGATTGGAGAGCCAATAGACTTCACAAACCCAATAAAAGGTAAGAAACAACAATTTACTAGAAATGGAATTCAAGTGAATAGCTCCCCACACTTGAGATTTGCATTGCCCCCAATGCAAACATACTTAATGAATTAGCATAAGTGCGAAGGTAAAAAGGAACGAGAACTTCCCCGGGGGGTTTTGCATGAAGGCGAGGAAACGCGAGCTGGCTCTTGATAAGCGCGAGATCCATTCCAGCTCGGCATGCTTAAAGTAAGACAAGCAAACAACCAAATAATTTTTTTTTTCAACAATAGGCATAAGTAATAATAAGGCAAAATAGATAATAAGAATAACAAAAATAAAAAGGGTAAATGAATGCTAATCATCCAAAGTACCAAAGGGAAAATAACACAGAATCGAAAATTGTTCAAAAGTTTACAATCCAACAAAGAATAAAATAACACCCTACAACCAACCCCCACCATGGGGCGGGTCCTGGGTGGGATCCTGCTGATGCTGCTACTGATATGGAGATGGAGATCCAAAGAGCCAATGATGATGAGCCTCTTACTGCCAGTTAGATGGCTCGGGAATAGTCCAGGTGTGCGGGTGGGAGGTAGATGGAGGGGATGACCAAGTGGTGCCCCAATCTTGTTGCTGCTGATGATAATCTGAGGTGTGCATGTGCTCATGGTGTCGCTGGAGCTCTACTAAAGCAGCATCTCGATCATAGACAGGGGCAGGGAGAACACCCCCCGGTTCGCCCCAACGAGGTGGGTGATGATAAGGAGTGGGCACATGGTAGGGCACATGGTGGCCCATCCGCTCATGGTCGTGAATGAGCCAATCATTTTGGAATCGATTAGCTCCCCACTCATACCGGGACTCATCCCTGAAAGTCTCATGCGCCCGTTGCCACTCTTCCTGTTGTCCCCATCTTTGATCGTGTTCAAGTCGCATATTGTTAAAGTTTGACATAAAATTCTGCCAGTATGCGGATTCCCCTGATTGAGAACTCTGACCAGGAGCTACGGTTTCTGCAATCCCCTCATCCTCCTCTTCTTCTTCATCCTCCTCTTCCTCAGATTCTTGCTGTGAAACAGACCGTCTACCCCGTGATCCTTCCCGAGATACCCTCACCCGTGAGGATGACTCGGCAGAAGAATAAGGAAGGTATTTTCCTCCTTGCATCCGGACTACCCCAGTAGGTCTATACATGTCGACACCAATGAATAGTTTCGGGTTTGGCACAACAGTATAAGGGTGGCCCCTAGGTCTAAGGTTGACCCCCAGACCTTTAGCAATCTTGGTGATAAAATGACCCCCACACAATTTAGACTCCGGTTTAGTCCCACTTGCATATGAATGAAGATATTTGCTTATACAATACGGAAGGTTTATTATTTCCCGGTCTCTTAGCTTAAGTAAATACCACAAATCTACTTTCGATACTTTCTCCGTATTCTGCCCCCAAAGTGTGATGGTGTGAGCCAAAAGTTTCTGCAAGACTTTATCTTTTGGATTCCTTAGGGTACTTGAAGCATTTCTTTGAGACTTATATGCTTTGTCACTAAACCTTGCCCAAACCGCAGCGGAGACCTCGCCCTCATCTAGGCGAGCCCCTGTCAGAATATATCTATCAAACCAATCGTCGTTCAACTCCTCTCGGGTGTAGATTTGCAGGAAGCCGGCCAGTTGCTTAAGTGACACGTAGTGAATATCCCCCCCCCCCCCCCCCCCCCCCAGCTTGAAACTTAAAAAATCACAATTGATAGAATCAACAACGAACATCTCCAGAGTTGCAAGGAATTCCATAGTGAGCTCCTCATAAATGGGTTCCTGGATTTCAATCAACTTCTGAAAATCTCTGACATCATGAACTTCACCATCAACGCGCATGGACTGAGTGAGAGCTCGGGTGATTTCATGAGCAAAACCGACTTCATTCAAAGGTGTCCAATAAATGATTCTTGGGTACTCGCACTCTTTCCTGTGTATTTTATGCAATGCCTCACAGTTCTCCATATAACGGTAGTGATGGGGCTGAAAGATCAGATTTGGGTGGCGGTCCCTAGGGAGTAGTTCTGCAAAAATACTCAGAGGATATTGGGGCTGAAAAGTTTGCCCCTGGTTATTCCTGTTTCTCTACATAACATAACACAACAAACATACAAAAATGTCCAAAACAGGTGTTAGTGTTAGCACAAACTTGGCAAAATGAGCGATTTGTGTCACGAATAACAACATCCATAAACCTAACAACTTGTAGTTCTACAATGCCAAACACTACTTAAACTCAAAATCAAATTTTGCAAAAGTAACATGCAATTTCCAATCAAAACTTAAAGTTGCATAGAGGGGTATGAAATCTAATCTAAAACAATGCTTGAAGTATGCCAATGACACATAATTTAATCAAACAAGTTTGTCAATCAAAATTTCATACTAAATCATGTAATGTACTATCAACTTCAATTCCATCATTCACGTCCAACTAAGCTCATAACTTCAATTTCAAACATCTACTTCAATTATGCATAATAAACACACAACTTGAACTCAATCAATGCCTTACAATCGAAAGTCATACAAATCAGTCAAACTTTGACCAGAAAAGTCAACTTCATCTTCCCCAAATTTCTCAAGAACCCTAATTGCTAGAATTTGCAAATAATCAACTAATAAGCAACAATAACCATAGCAATCATGTTTTACATGCTAATAATCACCAAACAATAAGCTATAATTACTGAATTCGGATTACCCCAAAATTAGGTATAAGAACCCTAATTTTCAAAGTAACAAAATCAAGCTATTCAAGAATGAAAACATGATAGAAACAAGTTAAATACATGAATGTAGCATGTAAATCAACAATTCCATACAAGAAAACATCCCCACACTTGAATTTAGCCAAACCCGTATCTAAGTGTTCATACCAAAAATTCAAGCGATTTAGCAATTAAAAGCAGTTAATTAGTACCTTAGAAGGTCTAGACATGATTAGAAAGTAGTTAATTGCAAGATTCTTCAAGAAATTTAGATGAAAATCGTTTTGCGAGTGAGTGGTGTCTGGGTTCGGAGCCGGCAGCAAGAGAACGGGTGAGTGTGTGGTTATGAAACAAAGCCACATAAAAACCCTTAAGTATTACACTGGGCCGAAGGTCACCCGGACGGGTCAACCAACGCACCCGGACGGGTCACCAAAGACACCCGGACGGGTACTTGGTGAAAACTTGCATCTCTGGCCAAGGCTCGTGACTGTGACAATTTTTCAAAGAAACACCCAGACGCGTAATTTTACCCGATCGGGTCACAGCGGGTACCCGAACGGGTGAATACCCTTACCCGGACGGGTTCTTTTCAGTTTTTAGTTCACAACTGGATTAAACAGATAGGCAGCTCAGATAGCAAATTTAGCAACATAGCAACATGTAACAGCAGCAACTCAAGATGTATAACCAAAAATGATACCAAAAATAATATTAGCAATAAATAAAAGGATACCGACACGAGTTTCCTCGTGTAAGAGCTTAATTTATTAACGAGTCCAAGCTAGACTCGACCCCGGATTCATTTGTTCTTGGGGTAAGTTGCGAGCTCCTCCCACTCGCTCTCCTTATCTTCCTCACGGTAAAGCTTCAACCTATGATCATTGACAATAAAACTTCCACCATTCTTATCATGCAACTCGACATTGCCGGATGGGTAGGCATGTTTCACCACATACGGACCGGTCCACCTAGGCTTAAACTTTGGTTGCTTCAATTTGAACCGAGATTGGAACAAAAGCACTTTGTCGCCCGCTTTAAATTCCTTTCTCATTTTGAGCTTCCGATCATGCAACACTTTGGTGCGTTCCTTGTAAAGACGTGAGTTTTCATAAGCTTGCAATCTAAGCTCATCCAACTCATGGAGTTGCAACATCCTCTTTTCACCGGACTCCACTAAGTCCATGTTGCAATTTTTCAAGGCCCACTATGCCTGATGGGGTCCGGGAGGTCGGTCGCGATTTGACTCGCGTCGTTGCGGTGCCTTCCTCCGGGCGCGTCCACCAACGGGTGTTTTAAAATTTGTAAGTGCGGGGCCTAAGTATACTTAAAACTATGGGTACAGTAGTAAGTATGACCTATGGTCGTTCTATAAACCAGTTGTATTGTGAAACGTTTACGTTGGATACGATTTATCAAACTAGTAATAGTTTTAAAAGATTTTTGGAGGTTTTGTTTTGGTTTTTTATACTTAGGCAGGAAATTAAAATAAAGCAGATAAAATTTATGTAGTTAGCAGATAATCTAGAGGAGGTGTTTGCTATGACTTCATTAGTTTTCTTAACAGGGATGATGTTTGATTTGTAAAATGATTTCAAAAGATTTGTATTTCATTTATTCCAAGTATTGAGGAGTAAGCACTAGCTCCCTACTGATAAATCAGTATGTCACTGAGTAACTAGGCTATCGTGATTCTGATCAGAGTAGTTTATCCGGCCATACAACGCCAACCGATAACGGAAGAGCGACCCTTATATGGATATAAATCCTGGGTGCATGAATATGACGACAAACCAATCTCGATGTCTGACCTTTCTTAACCCCACAGGAATACTTTAGATTAAACGAAACATTTAAGTTCAAGATCATGTTTTATATATGTTGATCACTTTCTATCGATGGGTTTGTAAAGTCTAAGTATAACGTTTGTACACAATAGGGAACTACGACTCTTCCCGTGGAAATACCAAGTTCTTAGCCGAATTACGGTACCTACTTTGCCTTAAACCCTAGACTTGTTTAACTAAGTTTGTATTTAAGCACATAAATTCTCCATCTATGATATAAACCAGCCCTTACTTTAAAATCCCAATAAATCCCTAATTTGTAAATAGCGTAATATTTGCGTTCGAGAGAAGACAGTGTTTCCACAGGTACAATGTAAATTATACGTTCTGAGAGGAAAGCGATAATTCCACAATACCGGTGTACTTTGTATTCAAGTTAGAAAACGTTTTTCCATAATCACCATGTAGTTTGCGTTCGTGAGTGAAAGCATTATTTCCATGATGACGATGTACTTGGTGTTCCATTTAGAAAACAATGTTTACATTCTTCACAAATCAGACCATGTTTTAGACACAGATAACTAATCACCTTTGGATAGGGTTCGCGATGTCCTATCATTAAGGCCGTAGCCACGTTTACTGGTCGAAAGGCGTTAAGTTTGATTGAGGTTTAAAATCATAGATAGAAAGTGGATCAACAATTAATTAATCATTAATCGACAACGGATTGTGCCCACGACTTTCATAGCTTCCACGTCCCGTACTACACACATTCGTGATGTTTCCGGCGCTATACAAATGAAAGCCGTATAACGTTACCTCCATTGTTTTCATAATGACATCATCCCGATTAATACGACTAATTACGTCATAGCAAACACGCAGTAAAACTACTCGCTAATCATGGCAAATGATCCTAAATCTAGCATGATAACAGTGATAACAATCATCATAATTAAATAGATAAAGGATAGAATTAACCAGAGTAACAACGTAGCTGAATATAACGTGAAGAAATACAAGCAGAACTTTGAGTATCCTCCAAGCAATATTACAATATTACCCCCCTATTCGTCCGGTCAAAGCCGTGACTAACTAGCCGCTAACTACGAAAATAAAATATAAATCTAACCTAATAAGAGAGTATTTTTGTAGAACAAGAGAAAAGTTGGAAGAGAATTTTTTTGAGTCTTTTTGAATGTGGTGAAATCATCCCATATTTATACTAGAAGCTCAACCGTATTCCTCAGCCATATTTCCATCTTCAAAATCTCAACCGTATTCCTCAACCGTATCAAAATCACACCTTGGATGACCAAAACACACGATACGGTTGAGTTTGGCCGTATACGGGAGAGATTGGCCGTATTGGGGGAGGGACAAGGCTGGATACGGGAGGGAATGGCCGTATACGGCTGGCATCAGGCCGTATACGCCCTAGCCAGGCCGTATACGGTTGGGTCTAGGCCGTATACGGCTGGGATTGCCCGTATACGGCTTGGTGCCTCCCGTATCGTGGTCCGTCGGTTGTTTTGAATCTTCGATTGGGCGTAACTTCTTCATCCGATGTCCGTTTTGAGCGTTCTTTATATCCACGCGATCGTAATCTCCTAAGGAACAAAATGACATAGGTTAGTGGTCATAATTCCAAGCGGAGCTCAAAAAGTGCTAGAATACGTGAACCGGAATGCTTAAGATCGTTTATGCTCTATTTTATTCGTTTGTAGGCCTTTTTAGTTGATTCTTGAAGCATCGTCTATATTTTAGCCGTCATTATGAAATTTAGTATAAAAATGTATATTTCAAGTGTTTTCATCCATAATTGGGCTAAAAAGGTGAGATAATGGCACGTTAAAACTTGACTTTTTGCGTGTCATCAATGCCTTATGCTCAACTTCAAAAGGTAAATGGCAAGTTTTGCCATATAACAACCGGTATGGTGTGGTTCCAATAGGTGTCTTGTAGGCGGTCCGAAATGCCCACAAAGCATCTTCAAGTTTCTTTGACCATATTGCCCTATTGTCCTTTACCGTTTTCTCAAGAATCCTCTTCAAAGCGCGATTGGTGTTTTCAACTTGACCACTCGTTTGTGGGTGGTACGAAGTCAAAAACCGATGGTTGACCCCATATCTCTTGAGCACCTTTTCTAATTGGGCATTTGCAAAGTGACTTCCCCGGTCAGTAATCAATGCTTTTGGCATACCAAACCTACAAAATAAGCTTTTCAAAAAGTCAATGACCACACGAGCGTCATTCTTTGGTAAAGCCTTCGCTTCCGCCCACTTTTCGGTCATGGTGTAGTTTTGTTGGGCTCCATTCAATGTTTTGCTAGCGAAATAGATTGGTTTAAAATGGTTGTCCACTCTTTGTTCTAGGACGGCTCCTAGGGCAAAGTCGCTCGCATCACACATTAGTTCAAATGGTAGGGACCAATCGGGGGAGACTATGATAAGTGCCTTGGTCAATTGGTCCTTTAGGGTCTCAAAGGCATCTAAACACGGTTTATCAAATACAAAAGGGGCTTCTTTCTCAAGAAGTTTGGTCAATGGTCTCGTGATCTTGGAAAAGTCCTTGATGAATCTATGGTAGAAACCGGCATGACCTAAGAAACTCCTAATGCCTTTCACATTTGTAGGTGGAGGTAGCTTTGCAATCATATCGATTTTAGATTTATCGACCTCTATACCCAAACCCGACACCTTGTGTCCTAAAACAATGCCCTTTTTCACCATGAAATGGCATTTCTCCCAATTTAAAACCAAATGTGCTTTTTCGCACCTTTTAAGCATTTTATTCAAGTTGGACAAGCAAAAGTTAAATGAGTTGCCAAATACGGAAAAATCATCCATGAAAACTTCCATGGAGGTTTCGATCATATCTTGAAATATGGCAATCATGCATCTTTGGAAAGTGGCCGGGGCATTACAAAGACCAAAAGGCATTCGCCGGTAAGCATAAGTTCCAAAAGGGCAAGTGAAAGTGGTTTTCTCTTGATCTTCGGGGTCTATGGGAATTTGAAAATAACCCGAGAATCCGTCAAGGAAACAATAGTATTCATTACCCGCCAACCTTTCTAACATTTGGTCAATGAATGGTAAGGGGAAGTGGTCTTTCCTAGTGGCGTCATTCAACCTCCTATAATCAATGCAAACACGCCACCTGGTCACGGTTCTAGTGGGTATCATCTCGTTTTTGTCATTTTCAACAACCGTCATACCCCCTTTTTTCGGCACACAAAGTACCGGGCTCACCCAAGAGCTATCCGAAATGGGGTAAATGATACCCGCATCAAGAAGCTTGATAACTTCTTTCTTGACTACATCCTTCATGTTCGGGTTAAGTCTCCGTTGTCTTTGGACAACGGGTTTCACATCATCAAGGAAATTGATTTTATGTTTGCAAAATGATGGACTTATTCCCGGAATGTCGGATGTGCACCAAGCAAATGCTCTTTTGTGAGCCCCAAGCACATTTAACAACTTTAACTTTTCATCATTTAAAAGAGAAGAGGAAATGATTACGGGTAGAAGATTTTCCTCACGAAGGTAAGCATATTCCAAATGGCTCGGTAGAGGCTTCGTTTCCAAATCCTTTGGTGGATCCTCCAATGAAGTTTTTATCCTCATGTAGTCCTCGCCTTTCAAGTCCTCATAGCTATCATCATCAATTTGCTCATCTTCATCCATAGCCTCTTCCATGCTCATGACCAATTCTTCCTCGGTCATCCTTTCTTCGGTTGACTCCAAAAGGTCAACCAGTTCCGATTCCATGCCAAGCAATTCTTGCAATTCTTCATCAACCGCTTCATCTATAACATCAATTCTAAAACAAGAATCGTCAGTGGAATAAGGATGCTTCATGGCCTTGTCGACCGTGAAAGCAATCCTTTCTTGTCCTACGCCTAGGGTCAATTGCTTGTTTTTAACTTGGATGATAGCATCCGCAGTATGTAAAAATGGCCTTCCTAGAATCAAGGGAACTTTACTATCCTCCTCCATTTCGAGGATCACAAAATCTACCGGGAAGGTGAATTGGCCAACTTCAATCAACATGTTTTCCGCAATCCCAACGGGATATTGGAAAGATCTATTGGCTAACCTAATGCTCATGCGGGTAGGGGTCAAGGATCCTAGGGCCAACTTAGCATAAAGTGAATATGGCATTAAATTTATACTAGCACCTAGGTCCGCAAGTGCATCACAAGTGATAATTTTACCCAAAGTACATGAGATGATGAAGCTCCCCGGGTCACCGAGCTTTGGTGGGATTTGGTTTTGAACAATTACCGAGCATTCTTCGTTCAAAAACATTGCCGAAGCTTCTGAAAGCTTTTCTTTGTTGCTCACCAAATCCTTGATGAATTTGGCATAGTTCGGCATACCGGCTAATACATCAACCAAAGGCACGTTGAATCGGATGCCTTTGATCATGTCTACAAACTTCCCGTATTGGGCCGCCATCTTTTCCTTCCTTAGCCTTTGTGGATAAGGGATCTTCGGCTTGTAAGCTTTGACAACCGGTGTAGGCGACACCGGTGTAACCGTTGGTGGGGTAGCATCAACTTGCTCTTCAACTTCTTCCTCCTCAATTTCCTGCACAAAAGAGTTAGAAACTTTTTTGTTCTTTGCTTGAGGCGGTGGAAGTTCTTTCCCGCTCGGTGTGATGATAGCATTAACATGCTCGTTTCTTGCGGGTGGTGGTTGGTATGGTTTGGATCCTCCGCTAGAAGTAGATGGTTGTCTCGGATTTTGTTGGGTATTGCTTGGTAAGCCACCGGTTGGCCTACTACTTTGCCCTTCCGACAAACGATCCATCTTCCGTTTCAAATCTTGAATGGAAGCTTGTTGGTTCTTTTGGCCTTGCTCCACGCTTAACCTTATGTTTGTCATTTGGGTCTTCAATCTTTCGGTACAAGCATCTTGTTTTGCCATGAAGTCTTTCATCATTTGCTCCATTGGCGATAGGGTTGGTTCTTGTTTTTGAACCGGTGGGTGATTGTTGTCTCTTGAAGAGCTTTGGTGTTGGTTTTGGTTTTGATTGTAAGTTTGGTTTTGGGATTGGTTGTAACCTTGGTTAGGTCTAAAAAATCGGTTGTTTTGGTTGTAGCTTCCTCCTTGATAACCTCCCGAGTTTCTATTTTGCCCCGTTGGTAGTTTCCACTTTGATAATTCCCTTGTTGAAGAAAACTTACATCTTCCTCATCTCCAACCATAGGCAAATCATTTTGGGCACAATTTGCCATGGCATGGTTACCACCACAATTACCGCAACCTTCTCTAAGCTCCTTGATTTCTCCCTTGATTGTCATGAATTGTGCATCAAACTTAGAAGATAAAGCCTTGATTTCCTTCATCATTGCCGAGTCACTAGAGCTTCCACTTACGCTACCCTCCGCAAATGCAACATGCTTTCTTACCGGCTTTCCTCCTTTATCTTTAGCCCAATTCAAACTTTGGGTTACTTTGTCTTCAAGCACCTTCCAAGCTTCATTTGGTGTCTTGTAGAGAAATAGGCCTCCTCCTGACGCATCAAGAACATTGGCCGATTCAATGCCAAGTCCATTGTAAAACAATGTGATAATCTCCGCTTTTGATAATCCGTGGCCATGACAATTCCTTAACATATCCTTCAATCGACACCACGCTTCTACCAAAGTCTCTCCTTCTTGTTGTTTGAAGGCTCGAATCTCATTTAACAACCTTTCGGCCAATGCCGAAGGATAATATCGTCTAACGAACGCTTTCCTCATCTCATCCCATGTTCTAATAGTGTTTGGCTCTAACTCTTGGTACCAAATCTTGGCCTCTCCACATAAAGACATAGGGAAAGTCCTTAGTCGAATCGCCTCATCCATATTTGGCCCATACTTGAAATAACCTCCAATCTCAAGAAAACTAGCAATATGTTTGTGTGGATCGGCCCGCACCCTTCCATCATATTAGGTGTCTCTTATAAGTTGCATATGATGCCCCTTCAAAGAGAAGTTATCATTTTCAATATCTTGAACCCGAATGGCCGACCCCGGTGTCGGTGCCACGGTCCTTGTCCGTGAGAATATAGGAGTATCATCCTCATCCGCCATTTCTTATTCTTCTAGAGAAGGTGTTGAAGGATCTTCTTCGGGTGATGGAAGTTCATCCTCAAAAGTCTCTTCCACTTCAACGGTGTTTCCCGAAGATGTATCGGTATCCGTTTGACTACTAGAGGAATCCGATGATCTTTGCTTTGGCTTCCTCCTTCGTTTGCTCTTTTTGGTCTTCTCCGGATTGGACAAAGGACTTAGAAGCTCTTTACCGGAGCTCCTTGTGTTCATCCACTACCAAATCAAACCTGAAAGATCACAAAAGATAAAACCATCAACGCACCGGCGCAATACAAACAAAATATAACTTTCCAAGAATAAATTCTAGAAAGGATCAATTAATCACACTTAAATCAAGATCACAAATCAAGATTCCCCGGCAGCGGCGCCAAAAACTTGATGTGTTAAATCCAGTTATATAATTATCGTTGATTAGTAAACAAGAAAGTACCGAGCTAGACTAAAACACAACCGGGCAGTGGACCCTGTCGAGTAGTAGTATAGTTTGGTAAGTTCGGGTTCGAACACAGGGAACTTAGTTTGGAAAATCAAGATAAATGTGAGCAATTTAAGAGAGTAAATAAAATGTGGGTGGTTTGTGTGACCGAGTTGTCACAATGCTTAAAAACTACAATTTTAGTTAATCTAGGCAGGTGGACTCTGAAGAGTCAAAGTGATTTGTTGGAAACTTTCGAATATTAAAAACAATACTTGCTTGGAATATTTCACTAGTGATTTCGGGGTGAAATGTTAAAACCGGTTTGAATCATGCAAAGGTGAATTTCAATTAAACAAAGGTTTAACATTCGCCAATACCAAATGTTCAAGTTCAATGAAAGGCCTTAAGACTTAATCAAGTAACGGACATTCGCCATGGTTACCAAACTTGCACGTTGAGCTTAATATATCTAGCTTGTTCCAAATTTACATCCGCAAATTAGTTCAATTACTCATAGATAAATAAGTGACGATAAACTACTAAGTAAAAGACATTCGCCACATTTACTAGCAATTCATCAAACGAGTTTAGATAAGTGTTTAAAGCTCAATTACACAAGTTTTCATAGATTAAACATAGTAGGCGAGGTTATAGGTTTACGATTCACCAAAAGGAAAGACCTTCGCCAATTTCCCCAACTCATGTGTTTTTAGCTCTTTTGTTTAACAAAATCCATGTTCATGGTCATGAACAAAGGTCCATCTATACTTTGACATACAAATGAAAGCTATAAAACTCAAAACAAACATTCGCTATAGTTAACATGTTAAAAGCACCAAGTTGTTTCACAAATTTGTTGAGCTAAACACAAGTGAGTTCAAGAATGAACCATAAACCTCAATCATAATTCATCACCCCAAATCACTAGCTAGTTCATCCAAACAAGTATATAAGTAAACTAGCCACTCATCATAACAATAATCATGCAACAACAACAACAAATACTTGAGATAATCATAAATTACTTGAAATTAGATAGAGTAAAATTGTACCCAAAGATGATTACACAAATTGAAGTAATTGTTCTTGTGAAGATTAGCTTGATCTTCTCCACAAATTCCCAAGTGAAATGCAAGTGAAATTACAAGTGAATTTGAGAGTGAAGTGATAGATTTTTGTGAAGTGGAGTTGGGTGAAAAATGGTTTAGGTCGTGGGTTTTTGTTGAGAACAAAACCCAGATGATGAAAAAGTGAAGTCCCGTGAGTAGTGTTTTTTTGATGAAAAATAATTTAGGGTTATAAAAACCCATATCCAAAATTCATCCAAAACCTGTGGGCAAAACTTGAGCGGGAAGCATCTTGGACCAAAAAATGGTTGATCATTAATTGCTTCACCAGCCATCATCGTACACGTAATAAAAATCTAGCAGACATCCGAGTGTTATATTTGCAGCGAAGAGAGATAAACAGTGCCCGCCACATTACCTGATCGGATGAGCAAAGGCACCCGGACGGGTGGGAGCCCATACCCGATCGGGTGGGTGAAGTTATCCGGACGGGTGGCTGCTAAAATCCTGATCTTCCAACACGGGCTCGGGGCTGTGACCATTTTGAACTAAGATACCCGATCACGTGAAATTACCCGGTCGGATGGACCTACTTACCCGGACGGGTAAGTGTCCATACCCGGACGGGTATGGGCATTTTCAGCAGCTTCCACACTTTGGTTCCAGAACTCAACCAAACTTCACCAATCTCATGCATTTCCACGTTTCGACCTGAGATAAATTTCCAAACAAAATAAGTATCGAAAGTTCATGAAATTTACTCAAATACAAATGCAAAACAATGATATCGTGATAAATTTATATAGACAAAATGAGCGATATCATTCCCACACTCATAACAGGATCTGGGCTGTCTGGAGTTGTTGTTGGAGGTGTTGTTGTTGGTTTTGGGAGCTCGACAATCCTTGGTTGAATGCCCGTACCTCCAACAGTTGTTGTAAGGGGTACTGCACGGATCATCATGGTGGTGGTTACACTTGGAACAGTATGGTTTGCTCCCCGTGTAGCCACGTTTGGGCTCAGAGTTTGAGGTGTACATTTGGATGGCATTGGGCTTTTTGTTTGATTGGTCGTGGTGTTCAGTAGGTTTACGTTTGTTGTTGGGAGGTGCGGTGGATGCTTCACGGCTGACAATCATCGCCATGAGTTCATGTGCAAGCTGGATAGCACTTTGGATGGTGGTTGGTTTGGATGAGGCGACATTCCCCTGGATATTTTCCAGGAGACCGCGGATGTACTTTTTGATGCACTTTTCGTTCGTGTCTACCAAACCCAGACATAGAAGGGCGAGGTGCTGGAATTTTGTGGTATAGCTAGTGATATCATTACCCTGAACAGTTAGGTGCCAGAACTCTTCCTCCAACCTGTGGAGTTCTTCGTTGGGACAATATTCGTCCCTCAACATTTTCTTTAAATCCGCCCATGGGAGTCGGTTGGCTACATCAATGCCCACAGAACTGGCATGAGTATTCCACTACGTTAGTGCAATCTCTTGAAAAGTGTAGGCAGCGAATTTGACTTTGTTGTCCTCCGTGCAGTTGTATAAACTGAAAACCGATTCGATCCTTTCGATCCACCTGATTAGACCAATGGCACCTTCCGTGACCTTGAAATTTAACGGTTTGCAACTGAGAAAGTCCTTGTAAGAACAAGGTTTGATGACAGGGGTGGTATCAACAGTTTGTTCACTGGTTCGTTGGGAGTTCCGAGCAGCTAAAGCGTCGGTTATGGCTCGGGAAACTATGGCATTGATTTCGGCATCACTGTAACTTTTCTTGTTTGGCGGCATGATTCTTCAAGAAAGAAACAAAGGGTACATGAGAATTCGTACCGGAATGATAATCACAACAGATGTATATATATAAAAGCGGTAATATACAACATCACAAATGTAAAAATCAATAATGTAGAATAATTGAGGGAAATTGTCAATTGATATTACGAATTTAAAAGATGATAGACAATTTCGAGTTACAAGTTCCAAAAGTTACAGATTTAGATGTTTTACAAAAGCGCCGGGAATTGTTACATCCGGTCGAATTACATAGGTCCTACGAAAGCATAATAAAGTACAGATCCAGCCTAAGCTAATTCTGATATAACGCCCCTCATTTTATAAGTCAATATTATATTAATAAACCGGAAGCGTAGTAATTTAAAACACGTCATTTCATTTACTAGATCATACTTGATTTAATTAAACAGTTCATAGTTAAGTCATACTAGTTCAAAACTATTAAACCACATCTTAAATGGGGCATTATATAAAACCCGACTCGTTTAGTACAAAACATTATCAGAGTAGCATGCTGTCAAGACATTCCCAGCTCCCAGAGCATCAACTTCCTGCTACCCATCTATCCAAAATATAATCTGCAGGAATTAGAGAGTAGGGATTAGCACATAGCTAAGTGAGTGAGTTCATCACACAACATCCAACTTAGCATAATCACCTAATTACATCAAATCAACAACACAATAATGAGGATCGGCGGCTCTGGGGATAACCAAAAACCCTGGTGGCTCCCCAAGAACACTTATCCAACCTATCCGTATGGCCATTACGGACGAGACTGATAGCTAGAGGTTATCCTACTCAGATACAGTTCAATACACACAACAAATGAAGTAAATCCCTGTATCATTCACATGATAACCAACTAGCCCAACCAACCATTCAACAACTCGTTGACCTCATTAACAACTGATGCCCGAAGGCCACACATAGCACATTGAGTAATAATCAACAAGGTATATTAAATAAGCAACAACAATATAGCAACGCTTATTCGTTGTAATCCAATGATTACGACTAAATTCAATGGTGAGTTCCGAATCCACTCACCGATACCTTCGTCTTTACTAACTCAGATTCCAGGTGCTACTTTATCTTTCAGAGGATCTGAAGATTAACATCATAAACAAGTTAGTAATTGGAGTCATCAATATATAACACATATCAATTAATCACATTAGGGACTTAACACAACTATCATCTAAGTTATAAGTTCCTCTCATGTATTATTAATCATTATATAACACATAACAACCAATTAATATTAAGTTACAACAATTAAATTCAAAAAGTGAAACTGGCCATTTAGCCGCCGGCTAGGCCAAGAAGCCGTCGGCTTCCAAGGCCAGCCGCCGGTTCCCAACCCTGGGATGCCGGCTCTAACGTGTTTTGAGCAACCAGAAATAAAATGCGTTTTAAAGCCATTTTTACCCGCCGGCTATGGTCTTTGACCCGCCGGCCTTAGGCATTTAGCCGCCGGCTAGAGATCTAAGCCGCCGGCCTCCCATCCCAAACCCGGTTAGCCGCCGGCTAAGCTGCAAAGCCGCCGGCTAGTTCATCCAATCAGCAGCAGCAGCTGCTGCTCCAAAATACCACACGAACTTTTATCCAAAAATCTCAACTTTAAACTACAATTCATCTCATACTCGATTTCTAGCATTAAAGGGATAAGTTACTACTTCTAGTTACATCAATCAACAACAATAACATCAAATCATATCATTTTCATACCAATTCCATGAAACTCATTTAGGGTTTCAACTAACTTCAATCATAGCTCCAAAACTTAAATTTAATCTATATAACTAGTCTAGAATCATCACATATTATTATATATCACAAGTATTTATCATATATAACTCAAGAATCAAATCTATTCATTCAATGTCATCATACCTAACACTTGAGTTTAAGAAATAGAAAACTTACTTACACTTAAGAGAAGATCAAGATGATAAAAGCTAGATGATGATGATGATGTTTGTTAAGACTCACAACTCCAATTTACACATTCAACTTTGATGATCAAGTTTTGATTTAGGTTAGGGTTTAGGTGTTTTTACTTGAAAGGAATGAGAATTGGGAATTGGTAAAGTGATCTCAAGGAAAAGGTCGGCCCCTTATTAATCGACCTAACATTTTGGGTATATTATACCCGCCCTAAATCTGTTGTCTGGAACCTAGAACCAGTTTGAGAGAAATTTATTTTATTGTACCGTCAACTTTAATAAATTAATCCAAGCAACATTTTATCAACCACAATAAGTCCTAAGACCTATTTCACCAAGTTTCACAAATACGCAATTTATAACAATTAAATTCCTAAAATAATTACTTACTCAAATAAAATAGAGAAATACCAGGCCACTGGAGAGGATGTTACATCTGACGTAGATTGAGTTGTGGCAGTAGTGCGGTGAGATGGTTCACAGACTCAGCAAGTCTGTTAACCACTCGGAGGGCATCCTCAGTTTCCCTTAGACGTGTCTCGCACTCTAGTAGCCTTGATTGTAACACAAAGATCTCGTTTCGGTTACCGATAACTTGATTGTGAACGATCTCCATGGTTCGAGTGGTATCCTCCATCTAATCGTGAGTACGGTTGACAGTTACAGATAGGTCTTCCTAATCTAAGTAGATTTCTGCAATGCGGCCCTAAGCCGTTATCATCCAATTTTCTCGGGTTTCTTGAAGTTCAACTTCCATGTCGTGCAATCGGCGTTCATGACGATGCACGCGAGCAGCTAACACTGGTACCGTGTGGTGTGTTGTTTCTTGAGTGTACGGGGAGATGTCCATAGGTGAAAATCCTCCGACATTATCAAGGATTTCAATGTGTTCCTCAATCCTCCAGGTGGTCATAGCCACAGGCAACCAGCTTCACTGATGAGAAGCTGCTCGATGGCGAGCTAAAGTAGATGCGTTACCAGTGGTGGCAGGATTGACATAGGGGCTAGCTCGGCACGAGCAACCAGTGCGTCTAGCCGCTAAGGGTTCCGAGTGGCTGCGCCGTGAGCGAGAGAGAGATGATGGAGTACATGTAGTTTTCCTAGATGATGAGTCTGCCATTTCTGTGGCAAGAACGTTTAATGAGTGAGGCCTATCATATAATAGCCTAATGTGTCTAGCGCAAAAAAGAATAAGTCCCGGTTTCTTTCGTGGTCAGAGTCAACTAGTGTATTCCTGTTCAACATAACCATTTCAAACCTTAATCATCTTTCCTTAATTGTACATAGTTGATCAGGCTATGTTAAATTAAAGTCGTATGCTGTAATTCCTGAACCAGTCATGCCTAATAAGGAAATACTGCCTAACGGTCATAGTCTAGACCCACTAAATGCAACCTAGTTCACTATAACCTTAGGCTCTGATACCAATCGGTAGCACCCCCAAATTACGATGCGGAAGCGGTTCGGGTCGGGGCGCGACTAATCAAGTAATCACAGCACAAAGATATATAGGAACGACTCTATATGCGTCGTTTTACAACTGGTATTGATAAAACAAAAGTTTACATCAAAAGTATTGTTTACATTAGCTAGGTTTGAAATTGAGAGATTTACATACATAATTAATTTAAACAAAATATAATAATGCAGCTAAATCTCTGAATGTTTGTATGCTGACACGAGCTAAGTATCCTGATCGGGCAGTCTAACCTACTGCTGAGTACCTGTGATACATGCTAAAATGGGTCAGCGAAACGCTGGTGAGCTCACAGGTTTGTATATCAAAACATATCGTATTAACCGCAAGAGTTAATTGAATTTATGTTGCAATAAAGCAAAATAAAAGTTATACAGCCATGAGCACATAGTCTGAGCTTAACTTGAGGGTCGGGTCCAATGAAGGAATTCCGATCGAGGTGCCTCCTACGAGT
This sequence comes from Helichrysum umbraculigerum, assembly GCA_949592205.1. NCBI lineage: Eukaryota > Viridiplantae > Streptophyta > Magnoliopsida > Asterales > Asteraceae > Helichrysum > Helichrysum umbraculigerum. The sequence goes on along the minus strand of CATIUR010000001.1, from coordinate 291,931,510 downwards.
GCCTAATCTACACTCGTCTACCCAAATGCTAATACGTCCATTTGATCAGTTAGTGCTTACTAACCCGGACGAGAATTGTCAATCCTATATGATATCATATACTAACATTCACGCTACAGATGTATTACCAAACTATGCGTGTGGAGGGCTTTAAATTGATTAGTTAAAAACAACTCATGTAGTATTTGATTTGATTTGTACTTGCGTTCACATGTAAATAAATCGAGCAATGTATCACACTCCTGATGAAAACAGTAAAGTAGGGGCTATGAGACTCGCCTGAGTCTTGAGAGTTTAACTTAATAAACTTTAGTTGATTAGCCGAGTAGTGATGTCCGAAGACTTGTAACCTAGGGATGTCCACGACACGCGACGGTTATTAACATGAGTAGGTATCTATAAAGACTACCTTTGTAGTTGTTCATCCAACTAGAATGTCCAAATTACTACGATTTGGTTGATTTGATTGATTATTTGAAAACGTGTACGGCCCGTTGGTGATTGTTTGTAATAATAATAATCTCAACATTATCATTAAAAATTTCGAAGTGTTATACTTAAAAGTATGTCCCATTATGTTTTAGAAGTCGTATCGTATAAGAGTTCGAGGTTATATGAGTTCGACACTTAGTATAAAAATGGTTTGCAACTTCCTGTTTTTAGTGTCACTTATAGCGACACTTAGGGTTTAGACGACACTCAGGAAGTGTCGCATAAAATGGTAAATTCTGACATAGTGGCGTCACTTGTAGAAGTGACGCACAGAGGGCGACACTTAAGGAAGTGTCGGGTATCAATGTCGGTATCAGGGTCATGCGTCATTAGGGCTAGTGTCGTATAAAATCAGATTTCAATTATAGGCAACACTTAAACAAGTGCTGCTAGAAGTGCCGGTTAGGAGTGTCGGGTATTGAGTTTGCGTCACTTAGGCAGTGACGGGAAATGAGGGCTTTTTGCGGCACTTAGACAAGTGACGCAAAAATTAGGGCTTTTAGCGACACTTAATGCGTCACTTAAGGATGTGACGCATCACTGGATCTGACGGTGCGTCACTAGCGTCTGGTCGATTTCCAAACTTTTTGAAAACGTGTTTAACGACCACCACAAGGTCTGATTCTTTTACCCAACCCTTGTTTTGGTTCATTGAGCTTATAAAAACTATTACTTTGTGTCGAGTGTCGTTTTAGGTGTCGTTTTCACAAAATGACCAAAACTGAACTTTTCTGACAAAGTTTCCGAAAACGAGTTTTGAACATATATTTGGACATTTCTAAGCTAGATTAACAACAACAAGCAAAAATAAATGAAATCTAAGAGTTTCGAAAGTTGTCGGGTTTCTTACAAGTTAACGCGAGAAGATTTCGAAAAGATAGCGTTGTAGATCTCGACGTGGTGGTTCTTTTTCTCCAAATAAGCAAGACGATCCGAGGTCGTTTGATGGTGGTTTTTGGCGATGAAGAGTGGCGGTGGTGGTGGTTTAGTTTGAGAGGAGAATGAGAGTGTTTAGAGAGAGAGAGAGATATGTGGTTGTGGTTGTTTTTGGATCAAAAAAAAATGGGGGTATTGGGGATGGTAAGGGGCCGGCCCACATAGGCCCCACCCATGTGTGGTTGGCTCCAATTTTTCGCCTTCGTGTTTGCGCTCCGTGCGGTGTTCGTTTTCCCGGTCGTTTAAACGTTTAATTAATATTACGCGCGTTTAAACATACGTTTAAAAATACGAATATTTATTCGATATTTTTGTTGAAGTATTTTATCAAATACTTTATAATTGAGTTATAAGATATAACTTAAATTCGTTTTAATTGTTCGCGCGTTTAATATTTTAATCGCGTAGTCATTGTTTGTACGATACGAATTGTGCACGAAAAATTATCAAAATAATATTTTGGATATAATAGCGTTATTAAATAATGTCATATTATTTAATAAAATTGTTCACCAACGTCCGTATTAAATTGAATCGAATTACATTCGATTTGAATTGTGTACGATTTAATCAAATCGCATAATTGTATATATTCAACAATATATATATATTGATACACAAATTAGCCTAACACAGAACTAATTACATATATTAATATTGATTAGGCACTAATTACTAGTCCTAATTTGACGGGTGTCACAATTTGGGCGGGTGGAGTGTTAGCTACTTGGGTGATGTATTGCTTCTTCTTTTTTCTAAAAAAAGGGAATTTGTGAGATTGAGGCCACGATAGCTTCAAGGGTATCTGTTTGGTTAAATTATGTTCCTAGCATTAGCTTAATTCTAATAATGAGCCATTGTCACAATTCACCATTTCTCTTCATACATGTATGTCAAAATTAAGTTGTATCCAAAAGTTTAATTCTTAATAATCCTTTTGCAGAGAACAATGAAGGGGTTCACAGAGAAATCATGAATTTGATAAGGAGTGAAAAATGTTTGAGTCCCTAGGAAGCTTAATTATTCTTTCTCAGGTATAAGCATGGTTCTTAACTTAATTTTGTGGGTCATATTGTCATGGATTTATAATTCTATCTTGGTTAATGCTTCACTTATTTTTATGCTTGTGTGCATTTGTACAGTTTTTTTTAATTGACCATTACGCATCAAGGTTCGAAATGGAGATCTAAGATGGAAATTTGATACTATTTAAGCTGGTCATATATATGAAGAAGAGATTAAAGAGAAATTCATCAAGCATCAAGGTTCGAAATGGAAATATTTACTGATATTTATTTAGTTTTGATGGCCCATCTAGAGATAAGTGTAGGTCTATTCCTCTATTTACTAATGTTTTTTTAGTTTTGGGTCCATTAAACCGTTCGGTCTGATTGTTACATTAAGGTTGATGCAAAGTTTTTTGACTTTTATGAGTTAAAGGTCTGTTTTGGAAGATGAGCTGGTAGAAATATTTAGTAGGGACAGAGACATATGTTTTCTAAGACATGCTCAATATTACAATGGGGATATAAAGTCAGATGTTGGTCTCTTAGTTGTGTTTACTATGCTATTTTGGAAGATGCTAATTTGGTTAAGGTTGATTAGCTTGGTCTTATAACAATGACAATTTGATTGTTTCTTGTGCTGGTGCAAAGATCTGTATGAGATAAACTTTAGCTGTAGGTTGAACACTACTTTCTACATATGCCAATATAGGTGGATAAATATAGATCAATATTTTTATAGGTGGATAAATAGTAGTTGAACACTACTTTCTACATATGCAAACTACACTATATAACTTATTATAGGTAGATAAATATAGACCAATATTTATCTGCATATGCCCAGATATAATTAATACATTTTAGCTTCATATTGTTTTGTAACAAACTTTGAAATTATACCTATCGAGTAAATCAATTTTACTTATTAGTCTTTGGTGTATGCCATTTTAGTGATAGGAATTATATGTTACGAATACTGGTCATATATATTACACTTGAAATTATTTCAAATACTATTTTTTTTTTTTGGTCTTTTTGTTTCTTGAACTGGAAGTTAATGGTCGCTTGATATCAATAATAATACGAAAATGGCCAAATAACAAATCTATTCTATATATTAAAGGGGGAGTTTAGAAGAAATTTTAAGTTGACTTCGCACCAGATTAAGAAAAGGATTTGCTGATGTACCCTTTGTTGAGACATGCATACTAGGTCAACTTCTATCATTGTACTCAAGTTACAAGATGTGTTAGTTTTGATGGTCCAATACACGGCTTAAATTTCTTTCCTTTTGGTGATATCGTAAACCACCTTGACGATCCACATATACCAGTTGGTAATTGATGTGTAAAATCTAGTTATAAAAATTAAATAAAGAAATACTGATCGCTTACTATTACACAACTGAGGTAAGTATACCCTATCGTGTATAGTATAGCTACAGTAAGTCCAAGTTCATTCCACAGGGATTGTGAATTTAAGAATTAAAACTAAAAATGCAATTAACTTAGTACAGAAAAAAACTTGGGTTTGTTGTGACCGAATTGTCACGTTGCTTAACAACTAAATTTAATAAACGAAAGCAAGTGGACTCAGAAAGAGTCAGATTGATTAATTAAACTTTATCAGATATTAAAAACGACACTTACTTGAACTAGCTCACTAATGATTTCGGGTTGTATAATAAAAACCAGGTTATCTAGCAATCAATGCTCATCTTAATTTAGATCAGGTTTAACGTTCGCCATGACCTTCACATAAATCTTAATTAACTAATTAATAATTTAATTTAATGAAAGACGTTCGCCAATATCATCACTTTATACATTTAAGTTTAATTATCTAACTTGTACCAATTCTACGTCCGCTATCATTGGATTAATCATACATAGACATATAATTAAATAATGAAAAAACTTTGTGACAAACGTTCGCTATAGCCACTAATTAAATCATTAACAAGCTTCAATAATATGTAAACTTAAACACATAATAGTTTCAATTAAACATTAATTAAATTGCAATAGATAGTTTAATTATATTGAATATATGAATCTTAATTAAACTAAGATTAGTGCGTCCGCTTAACCTACACCTTAATTTCGATTCAATAATTTAAGATTTAATCTAGTGAATAACTTCCGTCAACTTCACCTACTTACACATTCATGTTTAAACGATTATCTTGTTTAATATCTGCTTCCGCAATCAATTAACAACTATTCATTGACAAATAATTATAATAAACTATAAACTATTATATGAAAAAGCTCCCGCTAAATTGATCATATAATAATCTACCAACAAGATAAATCAATTAATATAAACTCGAATACATAAGTTTCACGATTAAACAAAAATAATTCAACATAAATATTAAAAGATAACAACCCTAATCATTAGATCACATCATTCAAGTAAGTGTAAAAGAATTTAGCTACTCATATTCAAACAATAACAATCAAAAGTAATAATTGAAATCAAAGAAAACATGATTTCTAATGAAATAAAAGAGTAAACGAATGATTACAATGATTAATTGAAGATCCGTAGTAGCGAATGATTAAGATGAATGAAAGATCTTCAAAAGTATGAAAAACCCTCAAAAATGCTTTAGAATTCGTAACCCTAATTTTTAATATAGTGAAAAAGTCGTATGTCTGTTTTCGTAGCCGACTCTGATCTCTATTTTTATTCTGCACCTCCGTATCCCTTAATTTGCTAGCCGACATATGTTGCTTTACTTCTTTAGCGCAACTTTTCTTTTCCTTCGGTCCATCTCTCCACCGATCCACTTAATTTAATTCTACAAAGACCAAATTTAATAATAAACCATTCTTGGATCCTCATGCCTCCATCGATCCATCATCTTTACTTGGGCCGAATTATTGTCTTTGACTTTATGCTAGATTAAACTTGACTTGGACTGGGCCCATGCCATCAACTTCCTTCCTGGCGCCAAATCTGATTTTTCACGTAATTAGTGATCCATCAAAGCCAAGTCAATCCATTTATTTGTTTTAAACTTCACTTGCAACTAACTTTGACCGTTTGACTTTCTTTTCTTCACTTCTCGGCAACCTACAAAGATATCAAGTACATATCATTATTATTTTTATTTAATAATAATAATTATTATTCTTATTATTAATGTTAAACATTTATTATTATTATGATCGTTAGTAGTAGTACTTGTACTAATTATATTACATATTAATATTACATTTATTACAAATATTTAGCCCAAATCTTTTATTGGTCCAACTCGTAAACTCTAATAAATATTCAATCTAATTATTTTCGCTCAATCCAATTAACTTTTCGAACTCAAATATGTACAAACTTAATTTATTTTCTCTACTCTTTTAACCACTTTGTCCTAACTAAATTTATGTACAATTAACTTTTATACAAAAATTACTTCATCTACTCTATTTTCAACTCATTTTCGTTCCTTACTAATTCAAACTCTATTTCTACCTAATTTGTAAATATGAACAAAATAATTCTATTTTATCAAATAATTGTAACTAAAAGTATATAAAAACTAGGAAATATTATTATACTAATATAACATTATTCAATGTTATCAAATTATCCCCACACTTAAACTCTACTTGTCCTCAAGTTGACTAAAACTAAACTACTAAATATAAATATACATCACTAATCCAACTATGATTACTTAAAAGCATAAAACTAATATTTAAAAATTAAAATACTTAAATTAAAAATATGTTTCCAATTTATAAAATTTAAACAATTTAATTAACATGGATAACTATTTTGTACAATAAGGGAATAAATTCCTTTATTATTATTCACATAATATATAGCTCATCAACGATTACTAATATTTTTGTCCACTTAAACAATCTATACTCAAATTTTCGAAAACACTTTATTGTTAGTATGTATATTACATATGATCCCCACCTATGATATACCCCTAAAATTTAGTCATGCACTTTACTTTATATTTAAAATAAGTATACAAAAACCATTTTTAAGAATCAAGACATTGGTGACAGGTCTGCATTTTCATACAACAAAGCGACATAACTTGATTCAAGTAAAGCAAACCCTTTTTAAATCAAACCAGCGGTGACAGGTCTATACCTTAGTATAACAAAGCGACATATTTGATAAGTTTGGGAATCTTATTTTAAAAGATTTTATGTATCTTTTGCTTATTTTTAAGAATACTAATATGAGACCAGGTCTGTATTTTCATACAACAGAGGAAACAATTAGTAAACCCCCAAATGTTTTATATAAATATCAAAAATATAAAATATTGCATGCTAAATCCAGAAATTAAGACTCTTTATCATACATCATAGTATGTTTACCACAAAGTAATATACATGTTTAAAATTTTACTTCTTAAAATTCAGAAATTTTCATATAAATTGCCTATCAGTACATCATATAATGAAACTATACATCATTTATTATTACTTTAAAATTATATGTACAAACAATTAAAATCCAAGTTAAAGTCTAAACTTTAAAAATAAAAACAAATTTTTAATAAAACTATTTTAACTAATAAATACTTAGTCTAAAAACTTAAAAATAATACATATTTTAAAAATAGTTAAATAAATTTTTTTTTTCAATTGAAATAAAAGATACAACAAAACCTAAGGACAAGTAAACTTCTTTTCGACCCCCATCCCCACACTTAAGTTGTACAATGTCCCTATTGTACTAAACAGAATAAAATCATAGTGAAAATGAGAGAAAAGAAGTAGAACAGTAAAACTCCCCTTATATCTCTTGAAAAGTCCAATAGCATGCGTGTACGAGTCCGTGTCAGCAGCATCATTCAACAGCACAGCACACACAAAAAAACAAAAAAAAAAACATAACATATAAAACAATTAAATACATAGTTAAAACATAAAAATAAATCCTGATAGTCCCGTAATCACTATTAGTTAGTGATTTGGAATCACAAAGTGTAAAGTTTAATTGTAGAAAGGGGGGTTGAATACAATTTAAAACAATTTCAGATTTTACCAAGTGTTTCAGTTTGTTTTAAATTAATTATCTATAACAGAGTATGTCGGTATTGAAATAACAGATTAAAGATATAACAGAATCAAAGAATGATAAGTAATAGTAGCTGAAAGTGAATTGTATTGATTAAATTCACAAAGTGTTGAATGCGGAATGGATTAACCAGAGTTAATCCAATTCAAACACTTAGCTAATTTATTACAATGAAGAGCGTTAACTACAGTGGACAGACACGCTGATAGTTAACCTCGCTGAATCTTAATATACACCTAGACAAACTGGTTCTCTGACAAACAGAAGAACGGTGCATATAACGACTAGCCTCAATAGTACAAAACACTGAACTATATATACTACAAGAGTTCCTAAAATATCGCCTACAAAATAGGATCTTGAAAGGACACGTGTTGCTGCTTGATTGGTCCTGATCTCTGATAAACCGACATTCTGCGGGTCCCAATTCTGTTACCGCAAATATCTCGTTACCTTAAAACCAATCACTTGCTGCCACGTAATCTTTCAGGTATTCTTTTGTAACACCCGCCAAATTAGGACTAGTAATTAGTGCCTAATCATATGTTAATACATGAAATTAGTTCCTGGTTAGGCTAATTAATGTATCGAATTATGTATATTGTTGAATATATACGAAAATGCGATTTGACTAAATCGTACGCAATTTAAATCGGATGTATTTCGATTCAATTATATACGAACGTTGGTGACCAATTTTATTAAATAACGTTGTTATGTCAAAAATATTATTATAATAATATTTCGTATTCATTCGTATCGTACAACGCAAGACTTACATAATTTAAAATGTAAAACGCGCAAACAAATTAACTTACCTTTTTATAATTCAAATACAAAGTGATTAGTAAAATATTTAAATAAAATATCGCGTAATAAATTGTATTTTAAAATGTACCAATTAATATGTAAAATAATTATTTAACGTTTAAACGACGGAGTAAACGAACACCGCACGGACCGCGATTGCGGAGACTGAAAAGTGGGAGGTTAACCTCCCACCTCCCTCCTTTTTCCCCATTTCTATCTTTTCTCTCTCTCTCTTACACTCTCTTTCTTCCTTTTCTCTCTAAAATCACCACACCACCACCAACTCACTAATCTTCAAAATAACAACCTAAAACGCACTCGGATCTTAGCACCGCTTTGGAGAAAAACGACCACGGCATCACGATCTATCATCCTATCTTTTAGGATTTTTGATCCGACACTTTGTAAGTTTTCGACAATTCTCGAAACTCTTCGATTTCCATTGTTTTCGACTTGTGGTTGTTTGTATACACTTAAAATGTCCATATATGGGTTGGGTAAAAGTTTTGGACCGAACGGAAACCGAAAAACTCATTTTCGACACATTTTCCGGCCAACAGACCGCTACGTCGCAGTTGGCCCAGAATTTATGCGACGTCAGCTTCAACGTCGCAAAACCCCTCGTAACGTCGCATAGTGCGACGTCAGTCACAACGTCGCACGAATCCTCGACGTCGCATATAGCGACGCAGCCTATTACGTCGCATTGACTTGCGAACGTCGCATTAGCGACGCAGCACCCTACGTCGCATTAAATTGCGAAACGTCGCCTTTAGCGACGTCATGCTCAACGTCGCAACCCTACCTGCGACGTCGCACCCAACGTCGCACAAATCAGAACCTCAAAAACATAGATTTTCACTAAGTGTCGAGACCCTAAATTTTATCACTCGATTTCACCCAATTTCAAGTCCAGGTGCGTTTTTCCTTAAAGCAATATAGTATAAATAAAAATTTTCCAAGCTGACCTGGCAGCTCGACCCCAGCCAGGGGCTCTGCCCCCGGACCCCCGTACTTAGATTCCGTAACGGCTTCTAAAACACAATCAAAACACATTTTTCAAGTAAAACGACACGAAATCAAAATGATAATAGTTGAGATTATTATTACAAATCCGTCACCAACGGGCCGTACATATTTTCAAACATTCGAATAAATCAACTAAATGTAATTTGGACATTATAGTTGGACGAACAACTACAAGGTAGTCTTATTAGATACCTTCGCATATTATAACCATCGCGTGTCGTGGACACCCTCAGGTTACAAGTCTTTGGACTTCGATTCTCGGCTAATCATTCTCAGTTTATTTTCATAAACTCAACGACTCAGGTGAGTCTCATAGCCCCTCTTTTTACTGATTTACTCAGGGGTGTGATATATTGCTCAACTTTAAACATGTGAACGCAAGTACCAACATTTCATATACTACATGAGTTTTTCGAAACTAATCATTTTAAAGTCCTCCGTCAGCATAGTTGTTAATACGTTGTAGCGTGAATATTAGTATATGGTACCATATAGGATTGACCCACCTCGTCCGGGTTAGCAAGCACTAACCGGGTAAACGGACGTACTAATATTTGGGAAGACGAATGTGGATTAGGCATTCGTGGAGGCACCTCGCCCGGAATTCTCTATAGGGGACCCGGCCCTCGAGTTAAGCTCAACTATGTGCTCATGGCTGTATACACGATGACTATCATTTAATTGCTGGATGCAATTCATTATTTAATTGCTGGATGCAATTCATTATTAAATCTTGCGGTTCACACTATATTAACTGATTTCAAACCTGTGAGCTCACCAGCTTTATAGCTGACCTTTTAGCATATATCGTAGGTACCCAGCAGTAGGATGTTTCTGCTTCAGGACTTTAGCTCGAGTCAGCATACAGACGATTGAGATTTTCTTGCATTAGTATATTTTGTACAAGTACTTATGTACTGAAATCTCATTTTATTTAAACTCGAGTTATGTAAGGCTTTAAATGTTGTAAACATTTCAGTTATCAATATATTTTGTTAAAACGACGCATTTAGAGTCGTTTACTATATATCTTTGTGCTTTGTTATTGATTAGTAACACCCAAATCAAGCTTCCGCAAATCATCAAATTTGGGGGTGTTACAGATTGGTATCAGAGCCTAAGGTTATAGTGAACTATGTTGCATTTAGTGGGCCTAGACTATGATCATTAGGCGGTATTCCTTATTAGGTATAACTGGTTCAGTGATTACGTCATACGAGTTTAATTTAACATAGCCTGATCAACTATGTACAATTAAGCAAAGATGATGTAAGATCTGAAAGTAGTTATGGCTGAACAGGGTACAATAGAAGACTCTGACCTCGAGAGAACCGAGACTTAAACATGTTTATGCTAGACACTCAATAGGCTATATTATATAGGAACTATATGAATATAGGCCTCAATCTTACTAACGCTTTGTCTCAGAAATGGCAAACATCCCATCAAATTCATCTCGCTCTCAATCCGGGTCGCAGAACCCAAGGGTAGCAAGGAGGAACAACAGGTTGCCTCGAGCTGGCCCGTATCCCACTCACATCGCCTTACCGGCTTTAGCCGCTAGGGTAAACCAACACGAGCAACGACTTCGCACCATGGATGTCGTGCTGCAGGAAACGAACGAAAATTGGAGGCTTACATCCTTTGAACGCATAGAACAAGTCTCCGACGATCTTGAAACCACAAACAACAACATGGATGTCCTTCGCAACCAAATAATAGAAATAAGGGTGGAAAATGCCCTTCTGCAACAAAGGATGGAAGAATGTGAACAGCGCTCACTTGAAGCAGAACAGTATGCGCGTGGACTAACACAACGACTAGCACTCGCAGAAGACAACGCCCGTCAAGCTAGCAGGCTTGCAAACACTGTGGACCGTCTTGTCACGATGATGGAACAAATTGATCTACGTTAAGACTAGTGTAGTCTTTGTCTTGTAATCTATCCTGTAATCTAGTAACTATCTACGCGCTACTCTATAACTCGGTCGGATGTAACAATTCCCGACGCCTTTTGTAATACATCTGTAGGATGTAACCTTTGAACTCGTATTAGCTATCAAATATTTCTTGTTGTTCAACTCATATTAATTGCCATAATTCTTTTTCATATTGATGTTATGTATTACCACCTTTATACATGTACATCTGAAATAAATACAACTTTCTTACAAAATCTCATGTATCTTCATTTCTTTTATTGAAGAATCATGCCGCCAAAGACACGACCTTACACAGATGCTCAGATCACGTCACTCATAACCCAGGCTGTTACTGAAGCCTTGGCTCGGAATACCCCACCCAACTCCACAAGAAACAGCGATACCACTGGAACCTCTGCCGTCAAACCTTGTTCTTACAAGGACTTCCAAAGCTGCAAACCCTCGAGCTTCAAGGGTTCTGAAGGAGCCATCGGACTGATCAGATGGTTCGAGAAAATGGAAACTGTTTTCCGTGTTAGTAAATGCGCGGAGAACGACAAAGTAAACTTCGCCACCTGCTCTCTTGAAGATGATGCCCACTCTTGGTGGAATTCATATACCCAATCAGTGGGTGCTGACATTGCCTACCAACTCACTTGGGAGGAATTGAAGGCAAAACTCACTGCCAAATACTGCTCTATCGCCAAACTCCAAAAGCTGGATGAGGAGTTCTGGAACTTAAAGGTTCAGGGTGGTGATATCGATGGTTATACCACCAGGTTTCAACAACTAGCTGCCCTCCGCCCAGCTATGGTTAGCACTGAACCTGATAAAATCAGGAAGTACACCCTTGGTCTCCCTGATCCTGTTCGGGGACATGTCATCACTTCAAAACCAACCACCATTGACGGTGCAATCCTATTGGCCCAAGACTTGATGTCAATGAGCCAAGATTCTGAACCACCCACTTCATCCTCTCACACCAACAAACGCAAGTGGTCTGACTACCACAACAACCACTCAAACCAACAAAACAAGAAACCCGACACCATCAAAGCTTACAACACCACCACTGACATCGTCCGGGGCTACACTGGGAGCAAACCCTATTGTTCCAAGTGCAGTCGCCACCATGAAGGCTCCTGTGGTCCCTTTTGCAACAACTGCAAGAGGTACGGCCACCTCACAAAAGATTGCCGCTCTCCTACCAACAACAATTCCAACAACAACACCAGACCACCCAAAGTATGCTTTGAGTGTGGGAAACCTGGGCATTTCAGAGACTCGTGCCCAAAACTGAAGAACAACAACAACAACAACCGCAACAACAGCAACAACAACAACAACACTCGCAGCAGAGCTTTCGTCATCAAATCTGGGGACGCCCGCCAAGACCCGAATGTGGTCTCGGGTATGTTCCTCCTCAACAACTTAACTGCTTCTGTTCTATTTGATACTGGTGCTGATAGAAGCTTTCTCTCCGATGATTTTTGCCCATTACTTGACATCACTCCTGTTGCCTTAGATGTTAAGTACACTGTAGAACTAGCAAATGGCGAACTTATAGAAACCGATAGTGTGATACCTAATTGCACTTTAAACCTAGCTGACGAAACCTTTCCAATCGATCTTGTACCCGTTGAAATCGGAAGTTTCGACGTCATCATTGGAATGGACTGGTTGTCCAAACACCGAGCTGAAATCGTTTGTTACGATAAGATCGTCCGCATTCCACTCGCTGCCGGTGGAACCTTGATCATACAGGGGGAGACCGGTGGGACGGGACTCAATATCATCTCTTGCTTAAAAACCCGAAAATTTCTGAGAAAGGGTTACCCCGCAATACTTGCACACATCACAGAGAAGAAGTCGGAGGAGAAGCGACTTGAGGATGTGCCGATTGTTAGAGACTTTCCCGAAGTCTTTCCAGAAGAACTGCCTGGTTTACCTCCATCTAGACAGGTTGAGTTCTCAATTGATCTCGTGCCGGGTGCCGCACCGGTGGCCCGCGCACCGTACCGTTTAGCCCCATCCGAACTTCAGGAGTTGTCTGCCCAGTTACAGGAACTTCTGGATAGAGGATTCATTAGACCGAGTTCTTCACCTTGGGGAGCTCCGGTCTTATTTGTTAAAAAGAAGGACGGGTCATTCAGAATGTGCATCGACTATCGAGAGTTGAACAAATTGACCGTCAAGAACCGTTATCCACTTCCTCGCATTGATGATTTATTCGACCAACTTCAGGGTTCAAGTTTCTACTCAAAAATCGACTTGTGATCAGGTTATCACCAGTTACGAGTTCGCGACATCGATATTCCAAAAACTGCTTTCCGAACTAGCTACGGGCACTACGAATTCCAGGTGATGCCCTTTGGTCTAACAAACGCACCGGCTGTATTCATGGACCTTATGAATCGGGTGTGCAAACCTTACCTCGACAAGTTTGTCATTGTTTTTATCGATGACATACTCATTTACTCGCGCAACGAGCAAGAGCATGCGCAACACCTCAAAACCATCCTTGAACTACTTAGGCACGAGGAGCTTTACGCCAAATTCTCTAAGTGTGAGTTCTGGATCCAAACTGTTCAATTCCTTGGTCACGTAATCGACAGTCAGGGAATTCACGTTGACCCATCAAAAATCGAAGCTATCAAAGACTGGCAAGCACCCACCTCTGCAACTGAAGTACGACAATTTTTGGGTCTTGCTGGGTACTATCGGCGATTTATCAAAAATTTTTCTAAAATAGCTCAACCACTCACAATACTGACTCAGAAGGACAAAAGGTTCGATTGGACTGATAAACAAGAGTCAGCGTTCCAACTTCTGAAACAAAAGCTTTGCAGTGCTCCCATTTTATCCTTACCCGAAGGCACTGATGACTTCGTGGTATACTGCGATGCTTCCCATCAAGGTCTCGGTTGCGTGCTGATGCAACGGGACAAAGTTATTGCCTATGCCTCACGACAGCTGAAAATTCACGAAAAGAACTACACCACTCATGATCTCGAACTTGGAGCTGTCGTTTTTGCTCTCAAGATCTGGAGACATTATCTCTACGGCACTAAGTGCACAATCTTTACCGATCATAAAAGTCTCCAACATATCTTCGATCAGAAGGATCTCAATATGAGGCAACGTCGATGGGTCGAGTTGCTTACCGATTACGATTGCGAGATCAAGTACCATCCAGGGAAGGCTAATGTTGTAGCCGATGCCCTCAGCCGAAAGGAACGACCAAAACCACTTCGAGTCCGAGCCCTCAGTATGACCATTCATAACAATCTTACCATTCAAATTCATACCGCTCAGATCGAAGCCCTGAAACCTGAAAACATCATAAATGAAGCCTTGCGGGGCATTGACAAACAATTTGAAATCAACCCTAACGGGATTTGGTATTTCTCAAACCGAATCTGGTTGCCTAGTTTTGGGAACCTAAGAGACTTGGTGATGGACGAGGCTCACAAGTCTAAATACTCTATTCATCCGGGATCCGATAAGATGTACCACGGTATTAAGGAATTTTATTGGTGGCCAAACATGAAAGCCGAAATCGCCACTTATGTCAGCAAGTGTCTTACTTGCTCGAAAGTCAAAACCGAACATCAGAAACCTCCTGGTTTACTCCAATAACCTGAAATTCCTGAGTGGAAATGGGAACAAATTGCCATGGATTTCATAACCAAATTACCCAAGTCGTCGAGCGGTTGCGATACCATTTGGGTGATCGTCGATCGTCTCACCAAATCTGCTCATTTTCTGGCAATCAAGGAAAACGATAAAATGGAACGCCTTACACAAATCTACATCAAGGAAATCGTTTCTCATCACGGTGTTCCAATCTCGATCATCTCTGACAGGGATGCCCGTTTCACTTCTCACTTTTGGCAATCACTTCAGAAAGCTATGGGTACCCATCTCGATATGAGTACCGCGTATCATCCTCAAACCGATGGCCAAAGTGAACGAACCATTCAAACACTGGAAGACATGCTACGAGCCTGCGTAGTTGATTTCGGTACAAACTGGGAAAGACATCTACCGTTGTGCGAATTTTCGTACAATAACAGTTATCACGCCAGCATTAAGGCTGCACCTTTTGAGGCACTGTACGGTCGTAAGTGCCGATCACCGATCTGTTGGACTGAGGTGGGAGATAGTCAACTCACTGGTCCTGAACTCATTCACGCCACCACTGAGAAAATTGTGGAAATCCAAAACAGACTCAAAGCCGCACGTGATCGTCAGAAAAGTTATGCTGACGTGAGACGCAAACCACTCGAGTTCCAGGTTGGGGATCGAGTACTCTTGAAAGTATCGCCTTGGAAAGGCGTCATCCGTTTTGGCAAACGCGGGAAGTTAAATCCCAGATACATCGGGCCTTTTGAGATCCTTGAACGGATTGGCCCCGTAGCTTATCGATTGCAGCTGCCATCCGAACTCAGCAGCGTGCACCCTACTTTTCATATCTCAAATTTGAAGAAGTGTCTGTCTGATGAGACGCTTATTATTCCATTAGATGAAATTCGTGTTGACGATAAACTTCATTTCGTTGAGGAACCCGCTGAAATTATGGACCGTGAGGTCAAACAACTGAAACAAAGTCGAATTCCCATCGTCAAGGTCAGATGGAATTCGCGGCGTGGTCCGGAATTCACCTGGGAACGGGAAGACCAGATGCGACTCAAATATCCTCAACTTTTCACTGATTCTACATCGAACACGACCTCGAGCTAAATTTCGGGACGAAATTCTTCTAACAGGGGGAGAATGTAACACTCGCCAAATTAGGACTAGTAATTAGTGCCTAATCATATGTTAATACATGAAATTAGTTCCTGGTTAGGCTAATTAATGTATCGAATTATGTATATTGTTGAATATATACGAAAATGCGATTTGACTAAATCGTACGCAATTTAAATCGGATGTATTTCGATTCAATTATATACGAACGTTGGTGACCAATTTTATTAAATAACGTTGTTATGTCAAAAATATTATTATAATAATATTTCGTATTCATTCGTATCGTACAACCCAAGACTTACATAATTTAAAATGTAAAACGCGCAAACAAATTAACTTACCTTTTTATAATTCAAATACAAAGTGATTAGTAAAATATTTAAATAAAATATCGCGTAATAAATTGTATTTTAAAATGTACCAATTAATATGTAAAATAATTATTTAACGTTTAAACGACGGAGTAAACGAACACCGCACGGACCGCGATTGCGGAGACTGAAAAGTGGGAGGTTAACCTCCCACCTCCCTCCTTTTTCCCCATTTCTATCTTTTCTCTCTCTCTCTTACACTCTCTTTCTTCCTTTTCTCTCTAAAATCATCACACCACCACCAACTCACTAATCTTCAAAATAACAACCTAAAACGCACTCGGATCTTAGCACCGCTTTGGAGAAAAACGACCACGGCATCACGATCTATCATCCTATCTTTTCGGATTTTTGATCCGACACTTTGTAAGTTTCCGACAATTCTCGAAACTCTTCGATTTTCATTGTTTTCGACTTGTGGTTGTTTGTATACACTTAAAATGTCCATATATGGGTTGGGTAAAAGTTTTGGACCGAACGGAAACCGAAAAACTCGTTTTTGACACATTTTCCGGCCAACAGACCGCTACGTCGCAGTTGGCCCAGAATTTATGCGACGTCAGCTTCAACGTCGCAAAACCCCTCGTAACGTCGCATAGTGCGACGTCAGTCACAACGTCGCACGAATCCTCGACGTCGCATATAGCGACGCAGCCTATTACGTCGCATTGACTTGCGAACGTCGCATTAGCGACGCAGCACCCTACGTCGCATTAAATTGCGAAACGTCGCCTTTAGCGACGTCATGCTCAACGTCGCAACCCTACCTGCGACGTCGCACCCAACGTCGCACAAATCAGAACCTCAAAAACATAGATTTTCACTAAGTGTCGAGACCCTAAATTTTATCACTCGATTTCACCCAATTTCAAGTCCAGGTGCGTTTTTCCTTAAAGCAATATAGTAGAAATAAAAATTTTCCAAGCTGACCTGGCAGCTCGACCCCAGCCAGGGGCTCTGCCCCCGGACCCCCGTACTTAGATTCCGTAACGGCTTCTAAAACACAATCAAAACACATTTTTCAAGTAAAACGACACGAAATCAAAATGATAATAGTTGAGATTATTATTACAAATCCGTCACCAACGGGCCGTACATATTTTCAAACATTCGAATAAATCAACTAAATGTAATTTGGACATTATAGTTGGCCGAACAACTACAAGGTAGTCTTATTAGATACCTTCGCATATTATAACCATCGCGTGTCGTGGACACCCTCAGGTTACAAGTCTTTGGACTTCGATTCTCGGCTAATCATTCTCAGTTTATTTTCATAAACTCAACGACTCAGGTGAGTCTCATAGCCCCTCTTTTTACTGATTTACTCAGGGGTGTGATATATTGCTCAACTTTAAACATGTGAACGCAAGTACCAACATTTCATATACTACATGAGTTTTTCGAAACTAATCATTTTAAAGTCCTCCGTCAGCATAGTTGTTAATACGTTGTAGCGTGAATATTAGTATATGGTACCATATAGGATTGACCCACCTCGTCCGGGTTAGCAAGCACTAACCGGGTAAACGGACGTACTAATATTTGGGAAGACGAATGTGGATTAGGCATTCGTGGAGGCACCTCGCCCGGAATTCTCTATAGGGGACCCGGCCCTCGAGTTAAGCTCAACTATGTGCTCATGGCTGTATACACGATGACTATCATTTAATTGCTGGATGCAATTCATTATTTAATTGCTGGATGCAATTCATTATTAAATCTTGCGGTTCACACTATATTAACTGATTTCAAACCTGTGAGCTCACCAGCTTTATAGCTGACCTTTTAGCATATATCGCAGGTACCCAGCAGTAGGATGTTTCTGCTTCAGGACTTTAGCTCGAGTCAGCATACAGACGATTGAGATTTTCTTGCATTAGTATATTTTGTACAAGTACTTATGTACTGAAATCTCATTTTATTTAAACTCGAGCTATGTAAGGCTTTAAATGTTGTAAACATTTCAGTTATCAATATATTTTGTTAAAACGACGCATTTAGAGTCGTTTACTATATATCTTTGTGCTTTGTTATTGATTAGTAACACCCAAATCAAGCTTCCGCAAATCATTAAATTTGGGGGTGTTACATCTTTAAACTGGAACACTCTTGCTGATGTATAGATAAGTACAATACTTTTAAGTACTAGATGTTTGAGAGGCTTTATTGAAATAGTCACTGATGATGCAGCAATCCTCCTCACTCACTGCGAGCTAACATGCTCTTGTAGAATGATTTGAACAACGGATCTTCAGTGACTAGCTGTTATTCTGGCAGTGACTTTTGCCTTTATTGATTTGAAGAAGTAATGCTCTCACTGACGTAGATCAGCGATACACCAAGTTGAGCTTTAAATCTTCCTCAGAATATCGAATCAGAATGAATGACGATCAGCAAATCCTATCATTAGCAACAGCAGCTTCGATACAATCCATTTCTTCATTGAGTAGTGTAAGGTTGAGTTGGTCAGCGACCAGTGACTTCATCATGGTCAGCGACCAGTGACTCAACAATCTCCCCCTAAATGATTGTGATTGAAGCTCCCTAGACAAACTTGTTGCTGTGAAAGTTTATAGTCAGTGTTTAAGAATTTAAACATTCAGTGACTGTATGCTTGTGATCCATTCATCTTTCTTTTTGGATTCTTTTGATATGTTCTGAGATTTGCACAGGTTCAAAAGCAAAAATAGGTTTCATTGAACTGTATAAAGTAAATTTAGTTATAATAACCCTAATCTATTACAGTCTTCAATTTAAACACCCCCAGACTTCTTCTTCTTTTACGATGCCCAACTCACTCTGTAATTCATATTTGTAACTGGATGGCAAGAATCTGTACTGTCTAGCAAGCCCTTCTTCCATGATTGCTTTTCTCATAACTGAGTTCTTGGGAAGCACGCTGACTATTCTGATGAGATGTACAAGCTGCTCATGATCTATCTTTTCAAGTTCGGATTCTCTTTGAAAACACAGCTTTCCATTGAAGTCCTTGTAAACAATTCCTTTCTCACCTTCAGTGACTTCAGTACCCTCAACCCTTGGCACTCCATCAGGGATTGACAGATTTAGTTTGCTGGTGTTTGGGACTCTGATAATTCTGTTGGTACCTGCCCTATATCTTGGACTTGGTGGCTGCACAATCTCTTCACCAAATATGACAGTGTCTTCTGGTCTAAGTAGCTGTAGATCTACCATTTTCTTGAACAATCTGTCAATCTCAGCCAAAACTTCTTCCTTTGCAGCACTTGAGGAATGATTGATAGCAAGTCTAATTTCATTCCATTCTTCTCTATGTAATTTACAGACTTGATCAAGATTGATTGCTTGAGAATCCAATCCTCTGTGAATCAGTAGCTGAGCTTGAGACTTGTTCTTAGGCTTCTTCAGGTATACTTTTGTGATAGGAGCAGGGTTTGATCTTCCAACCATTCTAACAGCATATTTCTTTCTGTCAAACTCATCCAACATTTTATCAGCAGAGGTCTTTGCTCCCCCTTTCTTTTTCAACTTGCTGCCCTTCTTATGTGCACAAATTTCTTGTTGAAGATCAGATTCTTCAACATCTTGAAGAAGTTTAGACATCCTGAAGTCTTCATCTTCTTGCTGTCTTTTTAAGAATGTTTCTCTTTCTTTTTGAATGGCTTCATCTCCACTCAGCTTCAATAGAAAGGCTCGATCAGAGTCAGCTTGTTCTTTCAGCTTTCTCTTTCATTCTTCTTCTTCTTTTTCATTTAGCTCATCTTGAAATTTCAAAAGCATCTCCTTCTCATGCTTTTGTCTCTCTTTAATTTTTCTTACTATTCGCTGCTGTTCAGTTTCTTCATGATGAGAACTTTCTGAAGTTACGACTGATGGCAAAAGATGAGTAGGAATAGAAGAATCTGACTCTGTAATCTCAGATTGAGAGTGATGATGAGTTGTAGTGGTTATTGCTTCTGTTGGAGTGGTGAAAGTGGGGATTGAGATGGTGATTTGTGTAGCTGCTGTTGTGATTGTGGTAGTTGGTGCGGTTGTTGTTGCTGGAAGAGGGGTTGATGATTGTGTTGTTGCTGATGGAATGACTTCAGTTGCTAGGAATGCCTCAGATATGACAGTGTCTGTATGAGGTTGCTGAATGATAGTTTTGAGATTGTGCATGGCGGCTGCTATTTCTTCTTCAGAAAAGTTTATCTTTTTAGAAGAGATGAACTCTGATGTGGGAGACTCGCTGGTCCTTTTTCTTTTTATTAAAATAGAAGAGATTGGTAGCAGATCTTCCATTTGATCATCAGAGACAACTGGTTGCTGAACTTCTTGCTGATCTTCTACTTGATTAGCAACATCTTTTTCTGAAACATCTTTTTCTTTCTTATCACTCGTACCAGCATCAGTGTCTTTTTCAATAGTCCCATCATTCTTGTCTTCTTTATCAGTATCATCCTGTTTCTTTTCATCACTTCCATTATTGCCATCATTGTCATCATCATCATCGTCATCTCCTTCATCCATATTGACAACATCATCTTCTTGTTGTCTATTCATCCATTCCCACCTCATCAGCTCAAAGCTTGCTGACTCCCCCATAACTCTTGCATTTTCATCAGCGGCCCACTCTCTGACTAGATAATCATACCTCCTTTGTTCATCAGGATGAAACTCAGGGAAAACACTCATCTCTTTTTCTTCAGTGACATCCATATCTGATGAGTCGTTGTCAAAAGTAGTGAAATCCTTAGCATCATCATCATCTTCATTCTCCCCCTCAGCCTCAGAAACGAATTGAATGATCTCCTCAAGTCTAATGCAGATTTTCTGATGATCTACATGCATAGTTTCTAGACCAGTGATGGTTTCATGATGGTTTGAGATAATTTGTGGAAGCTTGCTGATAATTTTATCAGCATGAGTGATATATTCCACAACAGAAGATGCCATTGTTTTTTGTTTTTCATTTAGAGAGATTATTGCATCTTCATGAGTTTTGAGGCTGATTCTGGTGAATGATGCGAGATCAGTAAGAGACTTTGCATGAGTTTCCAGAAGTCGATAGTGATCTATTTCAGCTTTTGCAATAAGAGAGACCTTTTCTTTGATAGAATCACTCCAATCTGGAATGGATTCATAAGCTGTTGCAAGAGAGTGAACCTTATTAGTGAGATCAGTGAGTTTGCCAGTCAAAAACTCTCTGTCTTCAGTAAGCATCCGAATTTGTTGTTGTGAAGCAGCAATGTACTCAAGCAGCAGTTTGTCTGTTGATGATGTGGTAGAAGTTGATGCTTTGTTGGTTGGTGATTTTTGAGTGGTGTGGGAGATTGGTGGAATTGTTTGTGGTTCAGATTGAAGTTTAACATTTGGATGAGATGGATGATCATCAGCATTTTGAGCAATGTCATCACTAGAAACTGACATTTCATCTAATTCCTGCATGGGTGAAGTTATGAAATCAGCATGTGGTAAAGTGGAGAAGGGTGAAGATGAAATATCAGTATCAACTGGTTGCTGATTCACCTTTGGAAGTGAAAGATCATAAGATCCATGTTGCTGATCTTGTTCAGAGGAAGATGAAGAAGTGTCCATTGGTTGGGCTTCCTCAACATCATCAGCTTGTGTTTTAGCTGATGGATCATTGGAAACAGAAAGATCAACCTGTATCTCTCCCTGTGACTGAGGAGGGACATTGTCGGTTGGTGTAGTGAAAGATGAGAGTTGGCCCGGGTCTGTAGCCAGTGATGTGTCATCAGTAATGAGTGTGTTAACACCCGCTGATGACACTAGCCCTTTGACTGAAACATCATCCTTTTATGAGAATGATGAGTGGCTGATGGGTTGACTCGATGAATGGGTGTGGGTTGCACCCGAATCACTGCTAACAATGGGTTGAGCCATTGTAGCTGTCTGTAGGCTTCCCTTTATAGAGTCACTGGACTTTTGTGAGTCCAGTGAAGCAGTTTTAGGCATAGGTTGATCAAGAGTGCCCGCAGGAACTGAACGTTCAGTTGCTGCTTCATTCTTGGCGTCCTTAGACGACTTTTTCTGACTCTGTCCCTGATCCTTTGATGTCAGGGACTTTAACTTGATTTTCTTAGGAGCAGTTGGTGGCTTTTGCTTTGGTGGTTGATCAGCAATGGTCACTGGAGGTGTGATCAGTGACGTGATCGATGGGGGGGCAGAACCAGATGGATGTATAGCTTGTAAAGGCTGGGGTGCAAGTATCCCCTTTGGTTTCATAAAATCAGGGAGAAGCACAGTTGCAGTTTTACCAAAAGTTTGACTTCCTATCTAAGTAGGTTCAAAACCTTTAAATGAAATCCTGTCATAGGATTTAAATTGATCTCTAAAGATAAGAGAAAGGAACCTAGGATAGGAAACAAATTTTGCTCTGTTAGTTTCACAGATTCTAGAAACAATATCATCAAAAATCACACTTGCATAGTCAACTTTTAAGGAATTGACCAGTGACCAGCTTAACTGTGCTTCTAGGGAGTTGAATTGATCATAACTCCCTGTTTTTGTGCCCAAAGATTGAATAAAATTTGAAAATAGGGCATTCCACACACCATCCATTTTAGATTTAAGAACAGTAGAGTACTTACGATTTCCATTGCTATCCACAGTATATTTGCATTGAATCCCAGTGAGATTCACTATGCCTCCTTTGGCATCTTCTTTGTCAGGCAGTGGATCGTAAGTATCATGTTCAGGGAGTTGTAAAACAGTACGGATGGTGTGTGCAGTAATGATTATTTCTTGACCTTCGTTATCGATAAAACCTTTAAGTTGAGAGGTACTATTAACGATTGAGTGAGTACAGGTATACCAAAACTCACTCAACCATTCTGGATTCATCTTTTCAGGGGATAAAGTGAGAGCAGGGAGAATAAAATGATTTTTCAGAAAAGTGATAATCTCCGCGTACTCTGGTTTAGGGCATGAAATATTACCCAAATAATTTGCTTTTGGAACTGTAAGGATATCATCTTCACCGACTGCAGGAGCTCGAAGAGCTTTGATTTCTGCAGAGGCAGTGTATGAGTTGAGAAAATATTTTGGTTTAGCCATTACAGAACCTTTGAAAATCGTAGATTAAAGGTGTATTTAAGGGTTTTGGAAAAGCCAAGGATTTTTCGAAAATTAGTAAAGTGTAAAAGTTTACAAGTTGCTGATTTGGGGGTGTTTAAATAGTACACTTTACTAATGATCGTGTGGTTGAGATGAAAACAACGTGGGCAGTCGTGGTGGAAGATGTAGAGGTGGAGAAGGTGATGATGGTGGTGCGAGGTGGCATTAATGGTGATGGGAGTGGTGTGCCGGAAAAAGTACGCTGACGTAAGAAAGAGAGTGTCAGAAGCGCGTGATTTTTCCGATATACCATAAAACATTTAATTTTGAAATCCGTTAAGTTAACTACACGAAGTACTAACTATAACGAATGTTTTGTTAATTGACAATCACCATTAAATGATATCATCAGTGAGTTTTAAAAGTTACTGAAGATACATAATCAAATTTCTTGATTTACCACAAAGAGAAAAAGTTAAGATTAATAACATTGTTTCTTTATTTAGGCAAGGATGTAGTCTCGCTGATTTAAACACAACTTAGAATACTGAATAAACCATTGAGATGTGATCATTTTATAAATAAAGAAAAAGATTATTAATCTTGAATAAACCAAAAAGAGAATTTTTTTTTTTTTTTTTAAGTAAATTCATGAGAAAAGATTATGTTGTATATAAGTTGTATATCATATCATTAGATTGCTTCGTCACTGATTAGGTTACAACTTAGAATACTAACAAAATCAGCTTTAGAAGAAATTGAATCACTGATATAAAACCGTATAACAGCATAATAAATACTCATGAGATAAAAGGAACAAAATGATTAGTCCAATTGATGAACCCATCCAGAGATAGGTTCATAGTGATCGAGCGCTGGTTTTGGCTTCCACTGGTTTGAATAAATTGTGTCTGAATGTTCACTGATAGTGTTTTGTTTTTCAAATGGTAAAACAGAACATTCATATGACACATGTTGCCTGTTGCCACATTTATAACATTTTTTATTCGAGGAGCCGATCTTTTTGGCTTTCTTCTTTTTAAGTTGCTGATCAGACACAGTTACACAACTTTTCTCACTGCTTGTAACTTCTTGTATCTTTGACTTTAGGTCACTGATAGAAGTTGTCTCAGTGACAGATACAGTGTCTGAGAAGTTACTGATGATAGTTTGATTATCAGCGATGGTTTTGATGAGATGAGATGTTACTGATGATTTGATAGTTTTCAAAATATTTATCTCATCATCATTATTCAGAACATCAGTATCTTCAGTGACCAACTTGCTTTTAGTAAAGTAATTTGGTCGTGGCTCTCAAAGACTTTATCTTTTTCAGTAGCTGTATATGTTTTAAAACAGTGTACCTTGTAGAGAGTTTCAGGATTCCATTCAGATGCTGAACATTTAGGAGGGACTTCTTTGATGTCTCCAAGAGGTCCAGCGTCATTAGCCATCAGACAGTACACTTTGTCTAAACAAATCATTGCTTCTTCTTCATCAGATGATGAGGAATCAGAATCACTGAATGAACCTTCTTCAGCAACGAAACCTTTTCCTTTCTTCTTGCCAGATTTAGCCAATGCCTTCAATTTCTTGTATTTTGCCTTATACTTGTTATACTTGTCATTTCTGACATCTGTCATGGGTTCAGGGACTTGATTCACTGACTTTGATCTGCATTCAGCTGCAAAATGACCAATTCTGCCACACTTGTAGCATTCACCTTTAGATTGAAATTTATCAGATGATGGAGCACCAGCAAATCGTTTTGATCTGGTGTTCCTTCTGAAATTAGCAACCATCATGGCCATATCCTTCTCAAGCTTCTCCAATCCTTCATCATACTCATATTCTGATTCTTCTTCATTCAGACCACCTTCTTCTTCAGCTATCAGTGACTTTGAGCTTTTCTTAGACACTTTTGACTTCTGTCTCTGATCGATTTCATCAAGCTCTGCTACAAGGGCATTGGATATCTTCTGACTTCCAAGAGTAGCACGAATATGCTCACTCTGATCAGCTTGCTTTTCAGACTGCTCCCAATTGAGCAAAATACCATAGACCTGAGTTAGATTCAGAATTGAATAATCATTTCTCTGTCTGGTACAGGTGGCAATAGTTCCCCAGATTTTCCTTGGCAGCAACTCAAGAAACTTTTCAACAACAAATCTTTGTTCCTTGCCTATACCAGCCTTCTCCATTTTGTTCATCAGTGACTGGTATCTGGTGTAAGTTGAAGACAGAGATTCATTTGGTTCCATTGCGAACAGCTCATACTGGCGAGTGAGATTAACTTCCCTGCAGCGAATAATATCAGGAGTTCCAATATATATATTCCTAAGGGTATCCCACATATCTTTTGCAGTCCTACAAAGCCTAATTGATTCGAACACTTCATCAGGAAGTGCCATGCCTATGTAGATTTTAGCTTGTTTATCAAGTCTAACCAACCGTCTATCCTCATCAGTCCATTGTTCCTCTCTTTTAGGTAAAACCATTTCTGGTATAGCTGGAGTAGTAGCTGTTGCAATTACAGCAGGAACAATAGTAGTTGGGATATGGGGACCATTGGTTATTATATTACAAAGACGGTCATCAACTAAGTCCAAAAACATCATCATCCGGGACATCCAAGTTTCAATCCTTGAAGGATCAAAAGCTGGAGGTTTGGTTGTAGAACCATTTCCCTTTTGATAATCAGAGTCAACACAGCTATACTTTACTGATTCCATAGCAGACCTGGTTAATTGAATTTAAACCAACTCTGCTCTGATACCAATTGATAGTCCCGTAATCACTATTAGTTAGTGATTTGGAATCACAAAGTGTAAAGTTTAATTGTAGAAAGGGGGGTTGAATACAATTTAAAACAATTTCAGATTTTACCAAGTGTTTCAGTTTGTTTTAAATTAATTATCTATAACAGAGTATGTCGGTATTGAAATAACAGATTAAAGATATAACAGAATCAAAGAATGATAAGTAATAGTAACTGAAAGTGAATTGTATTGATTAAATTCACAAAGTGTTGAATGCGGAATGGATTAACCAGAGTTAATCCAATTCAAACACTTAGCTAAATTATTACAATGAAGAGCGTTAACTACAGTGGACAGACTCGCTGATAGTTAACCTCGCTGAATCTTAATATACACCTAGACAAACTGGTTCTCTGACAAACAGAAGAACGGTGCATATAACGACTAGCCTCAATAGTACAAAACACTGAACTATATATACTACAAGAGTTCCTAAAATATCGCCTACAAAATAGGATCTTGAAAGGACACGTGTTGCTGCTTGATTGGTCCTGATCTCTGATAAACCGACATTCTGCGGGTCCCAATTCTGTTACCGCAAATATCTCGTTACCTTAAAACCAATCTCTTGCTGCCACGTAATCTTTCAGGTATTCTTTAAACTGGAACACTCTTGCTGATGTATAGATAAGTACAGTACTTTTAAGTACTAGATGTTTGAGAGGCTTTATTGAAATAGTCACTGATGATGCAGCAATCCTCCTCACTCACTGCGAGCTAACATGCTCTTGTAGAATGATTTGAACAATGGATCTTCAGTGACTAGCTATTATTCTGGCAGTGACTTTTGCCTTTATTGATTTGAAGAAGTAATGCTCTCGCTGACGTAGATCAGCGACACACCAAGTTGAGCTTTAAATCTTCCTCAGAATATCGAATCAGAATGAATGACGATCAGCAAATCCTATCATTAGCAACAGCAGCTTCGATACAATCCATTTCTTCATTGAGTAGTGTAAGGTTGAGTTGGTCAGCGACCAGTGACTTCATCATGGTCAGCGACCAGTGACTCAACAAATCCTAACTCACTTTCGTAGGAATCACGATTGCATTTAGCATATGCAATAAGCCTTTAAACCCCTTGGTAACCCAAGTGGACGAGTTATAGTCTCGTGAGGGTTTCCAGTGAACACACCCACAAAGTTCAAACCATAGAAATTTATTAGTTCTTAGGGTAAATCACGAGTGCCTCCCACTCGTTTTCCACATCTTCCTTGTGGTATAACTTCAACCGATGTCCATTAACAATAAAACTTCCTCCATCCGTTTTAAACAACTCAACATAACCAGAAGGATAACCGTGCTTAACCGTATATGGACCGGTCCATCTAGGTTTAAACTTCGGTTGTTTCAATTTAAAACGAGATTGAAACAAAAGTACTTTATCTCCAGCTTTAAATTCCTTCCGCACCTTCAATTTCCGATCATGCCAAACTTTGGTCCTCTCCTTATACAACTTTGAACTCTCATAAGCATTCATCCTCAATTCATCCAACTCATGCAATTGAAGAAACCTCATCTCACCGGCTTCTACTAAATTCGTATTGCAATTTTTAAGTGCCCAATACGCCTTATGCTCTATCTCCATCGGCAAATGACATGTCTTACCATAAAGCAACCGGTAAGGAGTAGTTCCAATCGGCGTCTTGTAGGCAGTTCGAAATGCCCACAAAGCATCATCCAGTTTCTTTGCCCAAACAGCTCGGTTGTCTTTAACCGTCTTCTCCAAAATCCTTTTCAACACCCTATTAGTGTTTTCCACTTGTCCACTCATTTGAGGGTGGTAAGAAGTTGAAAACCGATGATTAACACCATACTTCTTCAAAACCTTTTCTAACTGTTGATTCGCAAAATGGCTCCCACGATCACTAATTAAAGCTTTAGGGATTCCAAATCGACAAAACAAACTTTTCATAAAATCAATCACAACCCGAGCATCATTCTTAGGTAACGCTTTTGCCTCCGCCCATTTGGACACATAATCCACCGCAACCAAGATATATTCACATTTATGAGATGGCGGAAATGGACCCATAAAATCTATTCCCCATATATCAAAAACCTCACAAACTTGAATGCTCTGTTGTGGCATTTCATCCCTTTTGGAGATGTTTCCAGTTCTTTGACAAGCATCGCAAGTTTGGCAAAGTGTTTGCGCTTCCTTGAAAATGGTGGGCCAATAGAATCCTGCATCAAAAACTTTCTTGGCAGTCACAGACGGTCCATAGTGTCCACCGGTTGGTCCATGGTGGCACTCATCCAAAATTCCTCTTGTTTCCTCCCCAGAAACACATCGTCTAATCATTCCATCAGCACAAACCCGAAACAGATACGGGTCCTCCCAGAAATAATACTTCAAGTCCGAGAAAAACTTGCTTTTCTGCTGATGGGTCATGCCTTTCCTCAAAACATCTGCAACTAAGTAATTAGCAAAATCCGCATACCAAGGTGCTTCTTCCTCATTCTCCACATTGTCTCCTACATGCAAAAGAAACTCCTCGGGAAAGGAATCATCAATGTTAGTATCGCCTAACTTGTCTAGATTTGGATTCTCCAACCGCGAAAGGTGATCGGCGGCAAGATTTTCAGCCCCCTTTTTATCTTTTATCTCAATGTCAAATTCTTGCAATAAGAGAATCCAACGAATGAGACGTGGTTTGGAATCTTGTTTGGCAAACAAATACTTTAGGGCTGAGTGGTCTGTGAAAACTACGGTCTTAGATAGGACAAGGTAAGGTCTAAACTTATCAAAAGCAAAGACAACCGCAAGGAGCTCTTTTTCAGTCGTGGTATAATTCTGTTGCGCTCCATTTAGGGTCTTACTAGCATAGTAAATAGGTTTAAAATGATTACCCTCCCTTTGTCCTAAAACAGCCCCTAAGGCGTAGTCGCTAGCATCACACATCAATTCAAAAGGCTGAGACCAATCAGGTGAAACCATAATAGGTGCATTGGTCAACCTATCCTTTAGAGTCTCAAATGCCTTAACACATTCATCATCAAACACAAAAGTCACATCCTTTTCTAGAAGTTTAGTCATAGGTCTAGTGATCTTAGAAAAATCTTTAATGAACCTACGGTAGAAACCCGCATGACCCAAGAAACTTCTAACTCCCTTAACATTAGCGGGTGGAGGTAACTTGGCAATGACGTCAATCTTTGACTTATCAACCTCAATCCCCACACTTGGCACCTTGTGTCCCAAAACAATACCCTCTTTAACCATGAAGTGGCACTTTTCCCATTAAGAACTAAATGCACCTTTTCGCATCTTTCAAGCATCTTGTCTAAGTTAGACAAGCACGATTCAAATGAATTTCCAAAAACAGAAAAATCATCCATGAAAACTTCCATTGAAGTCTCAATCATGTCCTGAAAAATAGCAATCATACACCTTTGAAAGGTGGCAGGGGCGTTACATAACCCAAAAGGCATTCTTCTATATGCATATGTACCAAAGGGACAAGTAAAGGTAGTTTTCTCTTGATCTTTTGGGTCTATGGGAATTTGGAAATATCCCGAAAACCCGTCAAGAAAACAAAAGAACTCGTTTCCGGCCAGTCTTTCTAGCATTTGGTCAATAAAAGGCAAAGGGAAATGGTCTTTCCGGGTGGCATCATTAAGCTTCCTATAGTCAATACATACTCGCCATCCCGTGACTGTCCTAGTGGGAACTAATTCATTTTGGTCATTCGTCACAACAGTCATACCCCCCTTTTTAGGCACACAATGGACAGGACTCACCCAAGGGCTATCAGAAATTGGGTAAATTATACCCGCATCAAGAAATTTAACTACCTCTTTCTTGACAACATCTTTCATGTTCGGGTTAAGCCTCCGTTGTCTTTGAACAACGGGTTTTACATCATCTAAAAAATTTATTTTATGTTTGCAGAAAGATGGGCTTATCCCGGGTATGTCCGATGTACGCCAAGCAAAGGCACCCTTGTGAGCTTTCGACACATCAAGTAACATACATTTTTCAGAATTAACAAGAGTAGAGGAAATTACAACTGGTAATAAGCTCTCCTCTTGCAAAAATGCATACTCTAAATTACTTGGGAGCGGTTTCAGCTCTAAGTCTCGTGGTGGATCCTCAAGTGAAGTCTTGATCCTCATCTGATCCTCACTCTTAAGCTTTTCAAAACTCTCATCCACTAGTTGCTCTTCCACGTCATCATCATCATCATCAGCTTCCACAGCTGCAAGCAATTTCTCCTCAGTCATCTTCTCATCAACAGATTCCAAAAGCTCAGCCAATTCAGCAAGTTCTGATTCCAATCCCAGCAATCCCTGTAATTCCTCATCCAGAGCCTCATCTATAACATCAATACTAAAACAAGTATCGTCAGTTGAATAAGGATGCTTCATGGCCTTATCAACCGTGAAAGCAATCCTTTCCTGGCCCACTCCTAAAGTCAACTGCTTATTTTTCACATGAATAATAGCATCAGCGGTATGTAAAAAGGGACGTCCTAGAATGAGTGGGACTTTACTATCTTCCTCCATTTCGAGGATCACAAAGTCAACTGGAAAAGTAAATTGACCTACCTCTATCAACATATTCTCCGCAATCCCTATCGGATATTGGAATGATCTATCGGCCAGTCTTATACTCATACGTGTGGGTTTAAGGGATCCTAAAGACAATTTAGCATATAGGGAATAAGGCATTAAGTTTATACTAGCCCCTAAGTCAGCTAGGGCATCACAAGTCACAAACTTCCCTAATGTACAAGAAATTATAAAACTCCCCGGGTCACTCAACTTTGGTGGAATCTGATTCTGAACGATATCAGAACACTCATCATTCAAAAATGTAGCTGATGCCTCCGATAGCTTATCCTTGTTGCTCACCAAATCTTTGATAAACTTGGCATAGTTCAGTATTCCAGCTAAAACATCAACCAAAGGCACGTTGATCCGAATACCCTTGATCATATCAACTAACATTCCATACTGGGCCGCTATCTTCTCCTTCCTCAAACGTTGAGGATATGGAATCTTCGGTTTATATGCCTTCACCACCGGTGGAGTAACCGAAGGTGTAGGTGAAACCGGAGTGGTTGTAGGTTCTGAGACCTCTTCTTGCTCATCTTCAACCTCCTGCTCATCAGTATCCTGCAAAATCGTGTTAGAAACTTTGGCCTTTTTGGGCGGAGGAGGTGGTAACTCTTTTCCGCTACGAGTGATAATAGCATTGGCATGCTCATTTCGGGCTGGTGGTGGTTGATATGGCTTTGAACCACCGCTAGAAGATGTTTGCCTTGGGTTCGGTTGAGCGTTGCTCGGTAAACCACCGGTTGGTCTACTACTCTGCCCCTCAGATAACCTATCCATTTTCCTTTCCAAATCCTGAATTGAGGCTTGTTGATTTTTCTGACCTTGATCCACACTTATCCTCAAATTAGTCATTTGTGTCTTCAACCTCTCGGTATAAGCATCCTGTTTGGAAATGAATTCCTTCATCATCTTCTCTAGAGGAGACTTGGTAGCTTCTTGTTGCTGAGCTGGTGGTGGTGCGTTATCCCTTTGATATTGATTGTGGTAGTTCTGACCTTGTTGAGAATATATATTTCCTTGATAATTACCCGAATTTCGGTTCTGGTAGCCACCTCTCAGATAATTATTTTGTTGCAAATAGTTAACATCTTCATCCGCCATCCTCATAGGTTGATCATCACTATCGCAATCATTTGTGGCATGATTACCACCACAATTTCCGCAACCCTCTCGAAGCTCTTTGATCTCTCCCTTGAGAGTTTTGAACTGGTCATCAAACTTTGTGGACATAGCCTTCAACTCTTTCATCATCTCAGAATTATCATAACCGCTAGTAGAAGCTGAAGCAACGGTTTTTCGAGTAGTCTTGGTTTTCTGATCATTAGCCCAATTAATATTCTGTAAGACCTTATCTTCCATCATCTTCCATGCTTCATTTGGAGTTTTGTACATAAACACACCCCCTCCTGCAGCATCTAAAACCGAAGCCGGTGAGGTATTAAGCCCGTTATAGAAAAGCTCAATAATCTCCCATTTAGATAACCCATGACCGTGACAGTTTCTGAGCATCTCTTTCATCCTCAACCAGGCTTCCACTACGGTTTCTCCATCATTCTGTTTAAATCCTCGAATCTCATTCAGTAACCTTTCTGCTAAAGCCGGAGGAAAAAATCGGCTAACAAACGCCTCCCTCATTTGGTTCCAAGTGGTGATCGTGTTCGGTTCAAGTTCTTGGTACCAGATTTTTGCTTCCCCACACAGAGACATGGGAAAAGTCCTCAATCGAATGGCTTCATCAGTATTCGGCCAATATTTGAACATGTCCCCGATTTCCAAGAAACTAGCAATATGCTTGTGCGGATCGGCCCGCACTCTTCCATCAAACTGACTATCTCTGATCAGACTCATATGATTTCCCTTTAGTGAAAAGTTGTTATCAATGGCCGGCTTTCGAATGGCGGATTCCGGTGTAGGGGCAACATCCCTAGCCCTCGACAACATTGGGGTATCATTCTCGTCAGCCATTTGATACTCCTCTTCTTCTTCTTCTGATTTGATCTCCTCTTCAAACTTCGATTCAAGCTCTTCTTCGTAAACTTCTTCAATGATTACGTTTGCTGAAGTTGACCCACTTTCCGTTTGGCTTTCAGTAGATTCCGTCGGCGTTTTCTTTGATTTCTTATTTCGTTTCTTCTTTGTGGTTTTCTCCGGATCGGACAATGGACTAACAAGTTCGTTACCCGAAGTCCTAGTGCTCATCCACTACCTGATTAAACCCTGCAAAAGCACAAAAAAAATAAAACCGTCAAATGTACCGGCACAAAACAAGTTAAAAAGTAACTTTCTAAGAATAAGATTCAAAGAAAGGATCAATTAACTACACTTAATTAAATTCTTAAATTAAACACAGTCGCCGGCAACGGCGCCAAAAACTTGATGTGTAAAATCTAGTTATAAAAATTAAACAAAGAAATACTGATCGTTTACTATTACACAACTGAGGTAAGTATACCATATCGTGTATAGTATAGCTACAGTAAGTCCAAGTTCGTTCCACAGGGATTGTGAATTTAAGAATTAAAACTAAAAATGCAATTAACTTAGTACATAAAAAAACTTGGGTTTGTTGTGACCGAATTGTCACGTTGCTTAACAACTAAATTTAATAAACGAAAGCAAGTGGACTCAGAAAGAGTCAGATTGATTAATTAAACTTTATCAGATATTAAAAACGACACTTACTTGAACTAGCTCACTAATGATTTCGGGTTGTATAATAAAAACCAGGTTATCTAGCAATCAATGCTCATCTTAATTTAGATCAGGTTTAACGTTCGCCATGACCTTCACATAAATCTTAATTAACTAATTAATAATTTAATTTAATGAAAGACGTTCGCCAATATCATCACTTTATACATTTAAGTTTAATTATCTAACTTGTACCAATTCTGCGTCCGCTATCATTGGATTAATCATACATAGACATATAATTAAATAATGAAATAACTTTGTGACAAACGTTCGCTATAGCCACTGTCGTCACCCCTATCGGTCGGTCGGATTTGACTCCGGTCGTTGTTCCAACAGCAACAGAAGCGGCGGACAGTGAGTTTTAAATTTATATGAGCTGGGGCTCAAACTATAAGTACTACCTACCTTGGGAGCAAGCAGTAAGTATAACTCGAGGTCGTTCTTAAATCGGAGCGAATTGAAATAAAGCGGGTCACCAAAGATTATGGTCGCAATTAGGATGGGGGTAGGTAGATAGATTTTGGATTGATTTGGTTTTCTAATTATCCTAAATGCAGAAAAGTAAATAACGAGAAATGAAATTAGGGTTTAAGCAGACAGGTAGAGATGTGATTGCTGAAACTTGAATACTAGGGTTTCGGGATGATGTTCATTATAAAATTGATTGGAGATTCACCAAATAAAGAGTAGACATACTTTCGGTGTAAACACTAGGACCCTACGTCCAGGTGAAACCCTGGAAACATATGTCACTGGAATCCTAGGTTATAATGATTCTGATCAGATCATGCTGTTTTCAAACCCTCCTGAGCCTTTGCTTAACTAAGACAAAGTCACCCTAAATGTTCTAGGGATCAGGCATAAGGCAACAGACCGCAATTGTATTTACTGACCTTTCTTAACACCTAATCGTCTATTTACTTTCATTATAGCAAATACTGATTGTATCCTGTGTATGTTAAACTATTGGTGTAATTAGGGTTTTGCATGTCTAGGTATATGATTGACACTACCCTGTATTGTTTCTATTGAAGCACATACTTAACCATCATAAATATAGACCCTCCTTTACAGTCAGGCGTTCATCCCTAGGAATAATCACGGTGTACAGGGCAATTAGGCATTTCCACAGTGTTCCAAACCCTAGATGTACTGACGGTGTACTGGGCATTTAAGCATTTCCACAGTGTTCCAGATCTTAGGTGTACTAACGGTGTACAGTGCAACAAGCATTTCCACAGCTTTGATTCCTAGACCACAGTTCTAGAAGGATCACTTCTAGGTAATTCACGATGAAACAATCCATGGCATTTCCTTAGCTTCCACGTATTTGTACTCCACACGAGGTGTTTCCAACGCTATACGAAGTACCGTGCCTTTTAAAGGAAAGTTCATAGTTTCATACTGTAACTGGAGATAACTGTATATTCATAGTATTAGGGTTGATCAGATCCTATCCTAGGGCAACAGTCACGTGAAAGTCTGGAAAGGGTGATGAGAGACTAGATCTATATTCAGGATAAGCTTAACCAGATACACAGCATAACAATTTCCAATCGTATAAATGAAACATTAATTTAACATCATCCCTACTCCTAATATCTACATTTCAACAATCACAATATTAAACTACTCTATAAACATGGCAATATGCAGAATACAAACTGAAATAACATAAAGCACAATCATTATAACAGTAAGTAAAGTTTAGATATCACCGGGAATACAGCAGCGTAATACTGAGGATTACAAATAGTCTGAACTTGAAAAACTCGTTACAACAAGATTACCAAGCTAAAACTTCCTCTAGACTCGAACCGTAAGCTCAACCCTAACCTTTCTCCTCTAACTCCTAAGAGTAGTGCTAGAGAGAGAAAGTTAGAGAGAGAAAGTGAAAGAAAAGAGAGAAATGAGAAAAGTGAGAGAATGAGAAATGTGTAAATGTGTTGAGGTGTGTCAAATGAGGAGGAGTGATCCCCTATTTATAGGCAAAGCTCAAAAATCAGCCGTACAACTCTAAACAGCACGTACAAGCAAACGATGCACGATACGGGGTACATGGGGCCGTATACGGCCTTGGTAGGGCCGTATACGGTGTATACAAGGCCGTATACGGTCTGTATAGGGCCGTATAAGGTTCCCTAGGCCGTATACAGTGTCCGTCTGATTTCGTTCGTTGCTTAAAACGCGCGTATCTCCTTCGTTATGCTTCCGTTTGACCCGATTCTTTCGCCTGTGGTTTCGTAATTCCATTACGCTTCTAATGATGCCAAATTCACTGAAATTGGATGTGTATAGCTCAAGCATAGCTGAAATGACTTTATAGGGTCTGATACTGCTCAGTCTTCTCCGTTCTTTATCCGATTTGCATGATTCTTGATTTTCCCGTCTCGATTTTACCTGTTTTATCATATGATGAAGTTAGAATGTTATCTATATAAGGTAAATGAGGCCGGGTGATTTTGTGCACGTTTATTCGTCCTGATTTGCTTGTTATTTGGACGTTTTAGGTGATTTTTGCAGCAACGCCTATATTTAGACCACTTTAGTGAATTTTAGTAAATAATGATCATTTTGGAATGTTTTCACTAAAGTTACGTCCAAAAAGTGCGGAATATTGCCCTTAAAAACATGACTATTTGAGTCACATCAGCCACTAATTAAATCATTAACAAGCTTCAATAATATGTAAACTTAAACACATAATAGTTTCAATTAAACATTAATTAAATTGCAATAGATAGTTTAATTATATTGAATATATGAATCTTAATTAAACTAATATTAGTGCGTCCACTTAACCTACACCTTAATTTCGATTCAATAATTTAAGATTTAATCTAGTGAATAACTTCCGTCAACTTCACCTACTTACACATTCATGTTTAAACGATTGTCTTGTTTAATATCTGCTTCCGCAATCAATTAACAATTATTCATAGAAAAATAATTATAATAAACTATTATATGAAAAAACTCCCGCTAAATTGATCATATAATAATCTACCAACAAGATAAATCAATTAATATAAACTCGAATACATAAGTTTCACGATTAAACAAAAATAATTCAACATAAATATTAAAAGATAACAACCCTAATCATTAGATCACATCATTCAAGTAAGTGTAAAAGAATTTAGCTACTCATATTCAAACAATAACAATCAAAAGTAATAATTGAAATCAAAGAAAACATGATTTATAATAATGAAATAAAAGAGTAAACGAATGATTACAATGATTAATTGAAGATCCGTAGTAGCCGAATGATTAAGATGAATGAAAGATCTTCAAAAGTATGAAAAACCCTCAAAAATGCTTTAGAATTCGTAACCCTAATTTTTAATATAGTGAAAAAGTCGTATGTCTGTTTTCGTAGCCGACTCTGATCTCTATTTTTATTCTGCACCTCCGTATCCCTTAATTTGCTAGCCGACATATGTTGCTTTACTTCTTTAGCCCAACTTTTCTTTTCCTTCGGTCCATCTCTCCACCGATCCACTTAATTTAATTCTACAAAGACCAAATTTAATAATAAACCATTCTTGGATCCTCATGCCTCCATCGATCCATCATCTTTACTTGGGCCGAATTATTGTCTTTGACTTTATGCTAGATAAAACTTGACTTGGACCGGGCCCATGCCATCAACTTCCTTCCTGGCGCCAAATTTGATTTTTCACGTAATTAGTGATCCATCAAAGCCAAGTCAATCCATTTATTTGTTTTAAACTTCACTTGCAACTAACTTTGACCGTTTGACTTTCTTTTCTTCACTTCTCGGCAACCTACAAAGATATCAAGTACATATCATTATTATTTTTATTTAATAATAATTATTATTATTCTTATTATTAATGTTAAACATTTATTATTATTATGATCGTTAGTAGTAGTACTAGTACTAATTATATTACATATTAATATTACACTTATTATAAATATTTAGTCCAAATCTTTTATTGGTCCAACTCGTAAACTCTAATAAATATTCAATTTAATTATTTTCGCTCAATCCAATTAACTTTTCGAACTTAAATATGTACAAACTTAATTTATTTTCTCTACTCTTTTAACCACTTTGTCCTAACTAAATTTATGTACAATTAACTTTTATACAAAAATTACTTCATCTACTCTATTCCTTACTAATTCAAACTCTATTTCTACCTAATTTGTAAATATGAACAAAATAATTCTATTTTATCAAATAATTGTAACTAAAAGTATATAAAAATTAGGAAATATTATTATACTAATATATCATTATTCAATGTTATCAGTAATTTATATAATAAAGTTTTCATCTTATGACTTTACATCTTAATAGCACTCTTTGCAGTCCTTACTAATAGTGATTTTTTTCTCTCAATTTTTGAAGATATTTTTGGGTGTGTAGTTCATTGTGGTGACATTGAGACTTATGATAAAACCAATGGGACAGAAGGTTTGCGGATGCATTTGAATCTTGAAGATTTAAAGTATGTTATTTTACATTATTTTTCAGAAAATAATCATCCCATATGGTGCTTTTTATGTTCTTGATACATACGTTTTTGTGTTGTAGAGGGTTAAAGGGGAAGTGTACTTTATGGGATGATTATGCTGAACAATTTCATAACTATGTTGCTACTACCAACGTTGAAAATCACGTCATAATCATTCTTCAGTTTGGATGAATCCGGGATTGGAAAGGTAATTGCCATTATAATGCGTATCTTGTGACGTCATTGAAACATCATTGTAACTTCCATTGTTAATATAATTTCTTATGTATGTATAAACAGGCACTCCTACTTTTCAAAATTATCTCTTTGGTAGCAGGTTGTATATAAATCATGACATTCCAGAAATTAGTGATTTCCATAAAAGGTTTGTTTTACAATGGGGGAAAAGAATATGTCTACTATATATTGTTTTATAAGATAGTCTTACTCTTTCTATAACCAAGAAAAGTTTTTATGCAGGTCAAAAGCCTTAAGTTTTAGTCTTTGGAACATCATGGCTTTCGGGTCAAAATTCGTGTGTAAATCTGTGTTCTTTCAAGAGGTACAGAGTCCGTAGTGGATATCACATCCTGTAATATGTTGCAGGAAAATGGAAACAAAAACTTCAAGCAATGTTCGTGGGATCCAGAGCAATGGTGAAATTAGTTTGTTGGGATAAGCATGTTGTTGTTTTAGTTCTGTTGTGCATATAGTTGTGGCAACAGTTGGGTCATCTACATGGTTGGCAAAATTGTAGTTCAGGTGACATACTGATAGAACAATTTTGATATACTTGTGAGTTTAATATTTGGTTTAGCGTTATGATTTGCTTTTTGATAACGATGATTTTCGTGTTATGTGACACCCCGTAATTTAGACCGTCATTAATCTGCCTAATCCTACATGTAATTACATGTATTTAGTTATACTAGACTAAGTACATATAGGATTATGTGTAATTACATACACACACATACATGATCCGTCCAAATCGTGCCAATAATGAGTCGGGCTGAACCCGACACGTTTAAAATAGGACGTTGGTGACAAAATATCTAAATAATTGGGAAATTCCCAAACAAATATTATTTAGTTCTATATATTACAAAAACAAAGTACAAAGTATACATTTTGATAAAAACGCACCCGAACGCGAAAAAAACGTGCGAAACGCGCCCGACCGACGAAATAAGTTCAAGTTATATTCTTATAACTTAAAACTATGTATTTTGATAAAATACTTCAAGTAAAAATAACGTGATTACACGCGTACAATCATAACATATAAAAATGTTACACAATTCGAATAAAAACGCGCAATTCATAACCGACGACCAAATGAAAACCCAAACAATATTTTGATAACTCAAAATATAATATTTTGGGTGAAAACATGATTTAAATATATCGAGTTTTAAAACGATATCGAAACGTATTATATATTACGTTTACCATATAAACGAACGACGAAACGACCGGGTAAACGAACGCCGCACGGAGCGCAAACTTGGGGAGCAAAAATTTGGACACACACCCACTTGTGTGGGCCCCATGGGTCATTTTTTTTCCAGCCCACAAACACTCTTCCCCTAATTGTGGATCATGCCCTTGACTTCATAACCAAACATATTCCATGATTCTCTCATTCCAACACCTCCATCCTCTCTCTCTCTAGCTCTCTTTTCTCTCCATTTCTTCTCTCTAAAATCTGATCCAAGAACCACACATCTCCACCATCATCCACCACCAATTCTCTTGAAGAAAAACACAAAGGAAGGCAAGGGAACGGAGCTAGATGCAACACCATCTCATTCTCAGCTTTTGATCGCCATCTTTATATTTTGTGAGCCTCTTTTCCTCATTAGTTTTACTTGCTTAACATATATATACATGTTAGTATACTCACTCAACACTAAAATGTCCAAAATAAGTAACAAAACTCGTTTTTATGCATATATATGTGGTGACAGTTTTCTGTCCAGATAATACACCTAATTCCACGAATTTTATAAAATTCATTTCTTAAAAAAAATGAGCGTTTCTTAAGCCTAAAATAAAGTGCCAGAATTAAGCTTTCTAACAAAAAAAATTTTCATAATGATTCGTGTCCGTTTAGTACCCGAGAATAATTTTCTCCGGCGACATATACTTTTTGTCATCTGGTGACAGAAAGTTGCACCTCCTTCTCGGAGCCATAACTTGAGTTCTACGTTGAATAAATGCATGAATCATATACCGAAATCTTCATATGGATGTTATCTACAAAAAGTTCTTCTTTGGATAATTCCAAAAATACACCGATTTTTCCAGAAAATTAGATTTGTGAGCAAAGGTTTAATTTCGAACCAAACTGAACTCTGATGCTTTGTGAATTTTTTAAAAAATATCAAACCACCTCCAAAAGTCATGAAAAAAATACAGGAAGTACATAAGATATGTAGGAACATCGTGTAAAAATTTCGGAACATTTCGATAAAGTTTGCTTAGTCAAATAAAAATCACAAATTCGGACTAATTTTACTCCGAACTTTGACTTTTGTTGACTTTCGGATTTTCATGTCAAATTCGGATTTTTGACTCCGAAAGTCAAAGTTCGGAGTTGACTTTTGCTAATTTCGGATAAATAGTGTTTTTGGCCCAAAACTTTGAATATTTACACTTTCGGACTCACTCACTTTCGGACCCATATATAACTTCGGATAAATATACATTCGGACATATATAGATATATACTTTCGGACACATATATATATGTATATTTGCGGATAGAAAATACATATACTTTAATAAGTATACACGAACTAATATACATACGATACAACGAACGAACGTTACTCGACACGCATTATACATGAAAATACTTATACTTTAGGAAGTATACATTACAAAATGAATATACTTATGAGATTACACTCACACATATACGAGTTTACACTCGAACTAATACGAGCTTACACTCGCACGCATTGATATACATACGAGCTTACACTCGCACTACTACGAACTTAAACTTGAATAACACTTTCACGTCGCGATACAAATAACAGACTTACAAATATACTTTACAAGTATACGATACAACGAAATACTTAATAATAATAATTGAATTATTATTACACATTGTCACCAACGGTCCGTGCACAATTACAAACTACAGACATAAACAACTACAAACACACAAACAGACTAATGGACATTAACTAGTTGAGTGGACAACTAACATGGATATTCTTTCAAGATATCCATATAATTACTTATATACAAACCTTGTGTGTTTAGGACGCTAAAGGTTGCAGGTTCGGAGAACCTTATTACTGGACTTCCGCCATACTCAGGTGAGTCTCACAGCCCCTATTTTTACTGTTTTTACTCAGGGGTGAGATGCATTACTTGTTTTTACTTGAACACATGTACCGTTTGACCGACTTACAGAGTTACTGATATATAGATTGCATGGGTTACGTTTTAATCCAATGAAGTCCTCTAAATCATAGTTGTTAGTTATAGGATAAGCGCGAGTTTTAGTAAATGGATCCATTTGGGACTGACAATTCCCGCCCGGGGTAGCACGCACTACCACGAACCGTACTCGTATAAACGGGCGTTTCTTACTCGTTACACATGAGTGTTTTTGGATTAGCACTCACGGGGGTAAATTACCTGGTACTTGATTGTACCTTACAGACTTGTTAAGATTCGACTATGATGCTCATGGCAATGTATATCTACCCTATTGCATTCGTGCAATTACTCTTATTACTTTATTGCATATGCGAAATCATTACTTACTACTGGAAATTGTGTTCAAACTACTATTTACTACAAACCTGTGAGATTCACCAACCTTTTGGTTGACCTTTTAGTGATGCATTCTCAGGTACACAGCAACAGTAGGGTTGCCAAGCAGGATTGCTTACTAGCTCGAGTCGCATGCATATATTGATTTGGAGATTTTTCTGCATTACTTTTGTAATAGATGTTATGTGTTAAAATCTCTAGAATTTACTAGCGAACTCGACACTTATGTATTTTTGAATACTTATGTAATATATTACTTTTCGAATGTCTCATATAGAGTCGTTCACTGTATCCTTTGTGCTTGATTACTTGATTAGTCGCGCCCGATAATTGCTTTCGCTAAACATCAAATTTGGGGGTGCGACAGATTGGTATCAGAGCCTAAGGTTATAGTGAACTAGGTTGCATGTAGTGGGCCTAGACTATGACCGTTAGGCAGTATTCCCTATTTGGTATAACTGGTTCAGTGATTACATTATACGAATTTAATTTAACATAGCCTGATCAACTATGTACAATTAAATGAAGATGATGTAAGATCTGAAAAGGGTTATGGCTGAACAGGATGCACTAGTTGACTCTGACCACGAGAGAACCGGGACTTATACTTGTTTTGTGATAGACACACGCTAGGCTATTATGTGATATCCGTGTATATACATACATAGGCCTCACTCACTTACTGAACTATTAGGCTATTATATATATTGAAAGTATATGAATAGGCCTCACGCGTTTGTACACTAGCTATAGAAATAGCAGACTCTTCTCTCATGACAACTACGAAATTCACTCATCGGCTTACACCAACACTATGATAGACTTAAACACCGTTACATCACTTTAAGAGTGAACTCTAATGATTTCATCACATCTAGCACTTGAAATCAATATACTCCCAAGGACTAAAATCCTTTCCTACCATTTCTATAGAATTCACTCGCGTGGAAAACGGCAAGCTTTCCAGCAGACGATTACACGTCAGATAACGAACAAATACATGATGAACAAATCCATTACACGTATCTTGATGAAGAGATAGTTCCAATGGAAGAAATCATAAACGCAAAAATTGAGGATCACAACTTCGGATTGATCGACATCGAAGAGTACGAAAGAGTACGAGACCAGGCTGAAGACTTAGATGGCCGAACCTGGCAACTGAAACTCAAATGCAAGTTCTACGAGATGAAACTGAAAATTCTGAGGAGATCCTTTTCTGAATGAATTAAGGATCAGATCCTCTACTGCAAAGAAGCTAATCTGTACTACCGGACAACAACTTGGGTCAAAGGGATGTACCAACAAGCGATCGAAGATGCTTTGATTTACCCTGCGCCTCTACGATACAGAGACATGCTCAAAGCTCGTTACTACCCTCACGACCTGCACCTAGAATAGACTGACGATAAATAAAAACTATCTTGTATAGCGAAAACATGTATCTAGTAGGTTGTACTAGGAATTTCTAATCCGATGGGTGTATAGTAACCCCGTCACATTTTGTATGAACCTTCTATAATTGTCCGGATGTCATAATTCCCGACACCCTTTGTAAACTCTAACTCTTGTAATCTTTTGAACCCCAATGCTAAATGATTACAATCCTATTACTTTTATTGTCTATCGACACATTATGCATTGGCATACTTTCTAAATATTTATACAACTGTGACAATCATATTTTTCGTACAAACTCTCACATGTCCTTTATCTTGTTATTAAAGGAACATGCCTCCAAAACGACAACCGTTCACCGCTGCTGAGCTGGAACGACTGATTTCTCAAAGAGTGACCGAAGCACTAGCTACTCGAAATACGCCGCCAAATAGTGGCTCACTTCCAAATCAGGGCAGTGAAGATACATTAAACAACACACCTCCAGCCAAAACCTGCACCTACAAAGACTTTCTGAACTGTAAACCCTTGAACTTTAAGAGCACTGAAGGAGCTATCGGCTTAATACGATGGTTCGAGAAGATGGAATCCGTGTTTCGGATTTGTAACTGCCCTAAGGAATTCAAAGTGAAATACTCCACCTGCACTCTCATGGATAGTGTGCTTACTTGGTGGAACACCCACGCTCAAACTGTGGGAATTGATGTCGCCTATCAGCTCCCATGGGATGAGCTCAAAAATATGATGACTGATGAATACTGTCCTCGAGAAGAGCTGCAACAGCTTGAGGTTGAATTCTGGAACCTCACTGTTAAAAACAACGACATCACCAGCTACACCACCCGGTTCCATCAGTTGGCACTCATGTGCCCGACTATGGTAGATCCGGAGTACAAGCAAATCGAGAGATACATCTGGGGACTCCCAGAAAAGATTCAAGGGATGGTGACCTCATCCAAACCAGACACCATCCAGAGTGCCGTCCGTATGGCATACAATCTCATGGCTCAGGCCGCTCGCCGAGCCACTCCTGCTGAAGAGAGTACCGGAAACCAATCAGGGGATAACAAACGTAAGTGGACTGGAAACCCCAACACCCACAACCAACCCA
The DNA here is from genome assembly GCA_949592205.1 of Helichrysum umbraculigerum. NCBI lineage: Eukaryota > Viridiplantae > Streptophyta > Magnoliopsida > Asterales > Asteraceae > Helichrysum > Helichrysum umbraculigerum. The sequence continues at coordinate 291,887,216 of CATIUR010000001.1, read as the reverse complement.
ACAAAAAGCCAGCAACTGTTAAGGCCTATGCTGCTAATTCGGATGACACGAAGACGTAGAAGGGGAGCAAGCCCTACTGCTCTAAATTGTAGTCTTCATCATGATGGTTCATGTCCTTGCACCAAATTCAAACGATTCGGACATCTAGCCAGAGACTGCCGAACAATCACAACTGGTACCAACACCACTGCACCCAAGACCTTCTATGAGTGCAACGGTACTGGACATTTCAGGAAGGACTGCCCAAAACTGAAGAACCAAAACAACAACGCACGAGGCAGAGCTTATATCATCAACGCTGGAAACAATCATCAAGACCCGAATCTGGATGCGGGTACGATTCACTCTTAATCACCCTAATTACTTCTGTACTACTTGATTTATAAATCCCACCTATTGCTTAATGTTCCACTTATTTCTATAGATCTTAGACACACCCTAGGATAAGCAAATTACTTATAGGCTGACAAGTGTAATACATAATTACACTATGAACTTAACAAACAGACTCTTTCCCATACATCTCACACTGGTTAACACCGGGAACCATGGAACTACCGTCTTTACGCGTCATCTGCCTGAACTCTACATCGTGAATCATCTGTTCGGAGAGAACCGTTTGTACTTTTATTGTCTTCGCTAGAAGTAAATTTTTATACTTAAACACTCATACCTGCCATTATACAATACTAAAGGTCATCATTAAAACATCGTTTTAATAAAACACCCATTTCGTAGGAAATGACAAGTTACTCCACTGACAGCCGCATGTCAAAGGGCGACCAACTCGGTGAGGAGCAGCTAATGTTTCCTTACCTACTTACTCTCGAAAACGATAACGAATCATTGAATGAAGAACCATTGGAAGAAATAGCACACCTGGAAGGAACTAGAGAAATTCCACCTCAAATAGTAGCACCAGAAGCTACTGAAATAGCTCGAGTAAATTCCACTTCGAACCTCGCTGCTGATGACCATACCACTGCTACTGTTACCATCCCCGATCATTGTCAATATAACCACCAAAAACTCCCGCCATATAGACGAAACTCTGAATGCATTACGCAATCAACTAGCTACGGTTCAGGAGGAAATCGCTGACCTACGACAATACACCCTCGAGCAAGGATTGCGTCTGCAAACTCTATAATTCTATTGGGAACAACTAAGATTTCTTTGCCCATCTCTGGGGGATGTAATCCAGCTGGTTTGCAACTCGATCACACCAACAACTCAACAGAGTATGCCTACTGACAAAGATGCTGAGCCAAACATAACAAGTCCTAAGGGAAACAGGAATGAAGGACCCAGTGACAACACCCTCATTCAACCCCAAACAAAAAGGGCAAAAATAATTCAGACTTATGCCGCAGAACCACAAAAGAAAGCCTATAAGGGAAATAAACCCCTCTGTTCCATATGCGATTGTCATCACACCGGGCCGTGTGGTACCAGTTGCAGTCGATGCAAGACCTATGGGCATCAGATGGAGGACTGCACAGTAAGAATCTGCTTCAAGTGTGGGAACGCTGGACACTTCAAGATCAACTGCCCTCAAAAGGGTACGTCTCTACTCCACGGCTTAAGGCCTATACTACTCCCTATTAGGCAGCACACCATACCGATTTTACATAAATTTTGGGATGAAATTCTCCTAACAGGGGGAGAATGTGACACCCCGTAATTTAGACCGTCATTAATCTGCCTAATCCAACTTGTAATTACGTGTATTTAGTTATACTAGGCTAAGTACATATAGGATTATGTGTAATTACATACACACACAGACATGATCCGTCCAAATCGTGCAAATAATGTGCCGGGCTGAACCCGGCACGTTTAAAATAGGACGTTGGTGACAAAATATCTAAATAATAGGGAAATTCCCAAACAAATATTATTTAGTTCGATATATTACAAAAACAAAGTACAAAGTATACATTTTGCTAAAAACGCAACCGAACGCGACAAAAATGCGCGAAACGCGCTTGACCAACGAAATAAGTTCAAGTTATATTTTTATAACTTAAAACTATGTATTTTGATAAAATACTACAAGTAAAAATAACGTGATTACACGCGTACAATCATAACATATAAAAACGTTACACAATTCGAATAAAAACGCGCAATTCATAACCGACGACCAAACGAAAACCCAAACAATATTTTGATAACTCAAAATATAATATTTTGGGTGAAAACATAATTTAAATATATCGAGTTTTAAAACGATATCGAAACGTATTATATATTACGTTTACCGTATAAACGAACGATGAAACGACCGGGTAAACAAACGCCGCACGGAGCGCAAACTTGGGGAGTAAAAATTTGGACACACACCCACTTGTGTGGGCCCCATGGGTCATTTTTTTTCAGCCCATAAACACCCTTCCCCTAATTGTGGATCATGCCCTTGACTTCATAACCAAACATATTCCATAATTTTCTCATTCCATCACCTCCATCCTCTCTCTCTAGCTCTCTTTACTCTCCATTTCTTCTCTCTAAAATATAATCCAAGAACCACCACATCTCCACCATCATCCACCACCAATTCTCTTGAAGAAAAACACGAAGGAAGGCAAGGGAACGGAGCTAGATGCAACACCATCTCATTCTCGGCTTTTGATCGACATCTTTCTATTTTGTTGTCGCACCCCCAAAATCTGAAATCTTGATTATCAGATGGTTTACGGAAGCATTAGATCGAGCGGGGGTGCTGACGTCAACGTCGGACATTCATACATATCAAAGCATATGATTATCGTAGAACATACATATATTAAGATGCCGTAAGTATTAGTTTACAAAAGCTTACGATTCATAAGATCGTAGAAGTAGAAAAGTATTTAAAGTTGTACAAAAGAGAATTTTGTAAATATGACTAAAAGATATTAGTTATACAAAAGAAATCCTATAGTTTCAAAAGAAGGCATCCTAAAGTCATCGTGGTTCGCCTAGTTCCTTGATGCATGCTGTCTTACTTGTGCAGCTAATTCCCTGAAAAACATAGTAAAACGTCAACAAAAATGTTGAGTGAATTCACATATTTTTATGTAAATAGTTCATAGTTCCATATTTGTTTGTACATTGTTGATATATTATACAAATAGTTTCGTTCATTGAAATGACGTTCAAGTTAAAGTTCCCATGCCCAAGAGAAGTAGGGTCGTTCAATAGTTCCTATGCCCAAGAGAAGTAGGGTCCTTCAATAGTTCCAAGTCCTATGCCCAAGAGAAGTAGGATCGTTCAATAGTTCATATGCCCAAGAGAAGTAGGATCGTTCAATAGTTCCTAGGTTCAGTTCACCAACAGTTACAGTAATAGTATGATAACATTGTTTCATGACTAATAGTTCACAAGTCCGATTCACCAATGTTCTCAAGTACAGTTCATTAAATTTCATGTATAAAAGCATAAGAGTAATTATATAATATAAGTTGCATGTTATAGCAAAACAAGTTCTATGTTTTCCACCCCAAATTTAGAAAAACAGTAAAACAAGTAAAAGTGGGGCTGTGAACTCACAGGTTGCAAATGCGTGAGCGATAGTCAAAAGTAGTAGTATGTTGTCCAACGTCGTCCCTCAAAGTCCTAGATGAAGTAAATGTATTAACATAAGTATTTGACTATTCATTATGTTTAGGTGTTTGTACAATAATGTTGGGGATAAATGTGTTGGAAAATAATTAATATTTCTCCAGTTATGTTTATCGTTTAAACATTCGTTGTGTGTAAGTATATACGTATATATACTTATTAGTTAAATAAATAAATAAATAAATATATATATATATATATATATATATATATATATATACATATATATATATTCGTATATATATAATTTGTCGTTATCGTGAAGGTATATATATGTATATAGTTGTCGTTGTCGAAAACATAATTGTCGTTGATGTTTCAAACCACCATCTCATTTGTTTATGTCCCCTGGTTGTTATTGTTTCAAAAGTCGTCTCAAATATTATCGTGTCCCCTTAACTCGTATTATTTTGAGTAAATACATGTATAAAAATAACGTCTCGTGATCGTGTACATTTTTAGTACCAAGTTACGTGTTGTATATGCTTTATATCAAATATGGTTTAACAATAATTATTCGATTCCGAATTATTAACCTGGATCACATTTATGTTTTAACATTATACGGCCCGTTGGGCTTGGCCCAAACACTCGGCCCATTAACTTTAATTAACTAGTACGGCCCAATTAATAGTATAATTCGTCCGACCCATTTACTAAGCCCATAACACTTTTTATGTTTTAAATCATGTGGCCTAATTACTTGGCTCATTTGTAAACGTAACCCATCCGGCCCAATCTGTTTAACCCACCCGTCCGGGCCCATGACCCAACCCGTACGGGTTGATCATGTGACCCGTTCGGGTCTCTTTGTTTTTGGTTTGTGCAGCTCGGCCCAAGTACCTAGCCCATATAGTTTCGGTCCAAAAGTTTTAATGTTTAATATTTGTCGGTTTACGTTCATCGTTTGTGGCTCGTTTGTATCGACTTGGTCAAACGTGCTCGGTTTGACCCGAAACTTTTACACGTCACTTAAATTTGTTATTTGAGCTCGTAAAAATTGTCGTTGCATTTTGTGGTTAACCAAAAAGTGTCGTTTTTATTCCGAGCCCAAAACAGCCCCCGAACTCAGTTTTTAGTTGTTTTCGACTATTTTCGAGCTCGTTTACGGGAGTCAAAACTTATCGAACGAATCCGAAATTTTTACACGATGTTCCCACATATATCACCTACTTCCAGTATCGTTTTCATGATTTTTAGACATCCACAATATTTTTAAAAAATTCGTGAGTTAGGCTGTCCAGAAAACTCGTTTTTCGTAACTACGGTGCACAAATAAGTTGCTAGATCATAATCTGTGCATTTTCAAGCGAAACGTTCTACACGCAAGTTGTTCGTAACAAAATTACCAAGATTTTGGCGCTGGTTTCATGCATTAATTCAACTCTCACGATTTTATAGAAAATCTAGAAGTTAACTGGAATTTTCGGCCAGATTTGTATTCTTCATAAATCTTAAGTTTTGGGTTAGATTTTGGTATGTTTTAGCTAGTGATCTTTCATATTATAAACATTTAACATATTAAGAGCTAAAAACATAAAATATTTACAAAAGATTAAGATCCCTTACAAAGTTTTAAAGATGAAGAAATGAAAGAAGATGATGGAGGTGTTGATCCTTGAAGCTAGCTTTCTTTCTTTGTAAGAATGATACAAGGATGATGTTTGATGATGATGATGATTATTTGGTGCTGTTGCTGTGGCCGAAGAAAGGAAGAAAAAGAGAGAGAAAGGGAAAGTTGGTGATGTATTATTGATGGTGTGTGTGTATATCTTTGTGTTTGTGTGTTTAAGAATTTTAAAAGAAAAAATGATGGTGAAATAGAGGGGGGTTTGGTCGGCTTGTAAAGTCAAAAAGGGAGGCATGGGTTTTAAATCTCATGTCTCCAAATTGTTGTGTTTGTTATTTAGTATTTTACCCATTAATCGTGTGTACGTTTTAGTCGTTATACTCTCGTTTGTTTTCGTTTAGTTAATGTTTAATATACGTTAATATTTTTTTGAAGTATTATTTTAAATACTTTATTTTGAGTTTCAAAAATATTATTTTTGACTAGTTTGGTTGTCGGGTTTGTTTTATTTATTTAGTTGCATTTTGTTACGTTTATTATAACACATATAATCGTTTACATTTTATTGTTATGCAATATCGTTTAGTATAATAATTTCAAGTAATTAACAACTATAAAAATAGTATTATGTTATTTATAAAGTTTTGTATCACCAACGTACATATTTGTTCTGTCGGACTCGCTCCGATTGTCTCGCGCGTAATTACTAAAATTACAAATAAAGTAATACCTAACTTATTAAGTTATTGGGCTTTGCTAGACTTACCTCATAAAATAGTTGTGAATTTACTAATCAGGGAATTAAACTTAATAATGCATGTGTTTAACGTGTGTAATTGTATCCAAATTTGCGGGGTGTCACATTCTCCCCTAGTTAGAAAAATCTCGTCCCGAGATTTAAGTCATGTCGGTCGTGCTTAACTAGTGCGTTTCTTCATTACGTAAATGTTTTTCTTATGTATCGATTTTGTGCCCACGTTTCCGTTGTGGCATGTTAGGTTGTTACCAAATGTTCTAACGACGGCTTTTAATATACTCGTCGTATAGTTTTATATGCTCAACAGTAATAATAGTTCTCTCGGCGTTAAGTTCAAGAAGTCCTTCGAATTATATAACAATTAAAGCGTAGTAGTAGTTTACTAGGTCGTACCAACATTGGCGTAGGGGTCTGGTTGTGCATCAGGAGCTCTAAAGAGATAAGCACGTCCGCGAGCTGGTTGCAGGTCGATGTTGCGATTGTTGTCGTTAAGGTGATTGTTGTTGTTGAGTTTTGGACACCAGTTTCGGTAATGTCCTAGTTCCCCACACTCAAAACACCCAGTGTTCTGTCGTTCATTGATCGCGGGGTTGTTCTTGCACACCTGAGCTCGGTGTCCCCATCGTTTGCAGTTATCACAGGAGATGCAATCTCCCTCATGGTGCCTTTCGCACTTCCCGCACTTAGGTCTGTTACCCCGATAGGTTTTTGGTTCAGTCGTGGCGGTGACAGCGTATGCCCTGGGGTTTCCCGAATGCCTTTTGTTTTGTTGATCATGGTTATCACTTCCCCCACTGTTCCATTTCCGTTTGTCATTTCCAGAGTAACCAGCATCAGTGTGGTTCGGTTCACTCTTTCCCGACGCAACTTCCTTAGTTAAATTACCCATCCTAACAGCGTCATTAGTCAGACTTTGAGCCAAATCCACTGCGCTCCTAAAAGTAGTTGGTTTGGAGGACATTACCAAACTCTGTATCTGTGGTGCTAACCCCTAGTTGTAACGCTCAATGCGTTTGCTTTCAGGGGTCACCATGTGCGGCACAAGACATGCAAGCTCTTGGAATCTTGTCGTATATTTGGTGATGTCGGAACCAATCATCTTGATTTCCCATAGTTCCGTTTCAATCTTTTGTAGCTCACTGCGATGACAGAATTCCTCCAAGATCATTCTTTTCAGATCTTCCCAGGAGATGGCGTAGGCGGTTGTTCGTCCTAGAGTTTGTACTTGAGCATTCCACCATGTCAGTGCCTTGTCAACCAAAGTACATGTGGCGTACTTTACCATGCAATCGGTTGCACAGTCGCTAATGTCAAGCACTGATTCCATCTTTTCGATCCAGTGAACAATGCCGATAGCTCCCTCAGTTCCGTTGAAGGTACTCGGGTTGCAAGTAAGGAAGGTTTTGTACGAACACCCTCGTTTGGTATTCACAGGAGTTTCACCATTCACAGGGGTTGTCCCGCTATTGTTCACCATAGTATCGCGAGCGCGACTTGCCTCATACTGGGCAATAGCTTCAGCTACTCAACGATTGATGATTTGTTCAGTGGTTTCTTCAACCACATGAGGTGAGTCATTTCGCCGGCTGTTCCTGGTCTTTCGTTGCTTAGGTGGCATGGTTGAGTTCTGCGAGAAATAAAGGGCACAAATCAATGCCAATGTGAAAAATGGAAATTCTTATGAATAACTCATCAAACCACAAGAAGAATTATTGGAATCCCCATTACGTATCTCGCGATTCTGAAACACCCATACGTACTGAGTATAATATAATCACGTTGGCCAGGCTTCATTATATGATGCTAAATACGTACTTCTTTTCATTATCGCTTGACACGATCAGGTTCATATGAAACGAATTGGATGTAGTATGGTTTAAGGAGTACAAAATAGAATCAACTATACATTATATCATATAACAGGTGAAAACATCCGAATAGCGAATAAATAGATTAAGTATACGATAGTATAGGTTGGCGGTTTCTCATAGGATCGTAGATGCGAATCGGATGTTGTTCAGACATGTTGAGACAATGAAGTTAGCGTATCGCGAGTGTAGACGTATGCAAGTGTATATATGCATGAATGTCCTAGCCAAGGCTATAGTCTAGGTCTCTAAGGCCTCAAGGTCACTTAAAGATTCCTAGTTCGCTATAACCAATGGCTCTGATACCAATCTATCGCACCCCCAAAATCTGAAATCTTGATTATTAGATGGTTTGCGGAAGCATTAGATCGAGCGGGGGTGCTGACGTCAACGTCGGACATTCATACATATCAAAGCATATGATTATCGCAGAACATACATATATTAAGATGCCGTAAGTATTAGTTTACAAAATCTTACGATTCATAAGATCGTAGAAGTAGAAAAGTATTTAAAGTTGTACAAAAGAGGATTTCGTAATTATGACTAAAAGATATTAGTTATACAAAAGAAATCCTATAGTTTCAAAAGAAGGCATCCTAAAGTCATCGTGGTTCGCCTAGTTCCTTGATGCATGTTGTCTTACTTGTGCAGCTAATTCCCTGAAAAACATAGTAAAACGTGAACAAAAATGTTGAGTGAATTCACAGATTTTTATGTAAATAGTTCATAGTTCCATATTTGTTTGTACATTGTTGATATGTTATACAAATAGTTTCGTTCATTGAAATGACGTTCAAGAGTTCCCATGCCCAAGAGAAGTAGGGTCCTTCAATAGTTCCTATGCCCAAGAGAAGTAGGGTCATTCAATAGTTCCAAGTCCTATGCCCAAGAGAAGTAGGGTCGTTCAATAGTTCCTATGCCCAAGAGAAGTAGGGTCGTTCAATAGTTCCTAGGTTCAGTTCACCAACAGTTACAGTAATAGTATGATAACATTATTTCATGACTAATAGTTCACAAGTCCAATTCACCAATGTTCTCAAGTACAATTCATTAAATTTCATGTATCAAAGCATAAGAGTATTTATATAATATAAGTTGCATGCTATAGCAAAACAAGTTCTATGTTTTCCACCCCAAATTTAGAAAAACAGTAAAACAAGTAAAAGTGGGGCTGTGAACTCACTGGTTGCAAATGCGTGAGCGATAGTCAAAAGTAGTAGTATGTTGTCCAACGTCGTCCCTCAAAGTCCTAGATGAAATAAATGTATTAACATAAGTATTTGACTATTCATTATGTTTAGGTGTTTGTACAATAATGTTGGTGATAAATGTGTTGGAAAATAATTAATATTTCTCCAGTTATGTTTATCGTTTAAACATTCGTTGTGTGTAAGTATATACGTATATATACTTATAAGTTGAATATATATATATATATATATATATATATATATATATATATATATATATATATATATATATATATATTCGTATATATATAATTTGTCGTTGTCGTGAAGGTATATATATATATGTATATAGTTGTCGTTGTCGAAAACATAATTCTCGTTGATGTTTCTAACCACCATCTCATTTGTTTATGTCCCTTGGTTGTTATTGTTTCAAAAGTCGTCTCAAATATTGTCGTGTCCCCTTAACTAGTATTATTTTGAGTAAATACATGTATAAAAATAACATCTCGTGATCATGTACATTTTTAGTACCAAATTACGTGTCGTATATGCTTTATATCAAATATGGTTTAACAATAATTATTCGATTCCGAATTATTAACCTGGATCACATTTATGTTTTAACATTATACGGCCCGTTGGGCTTGGCCCAAACACTCGGCCCATTAACTTTAATTAACTAGTACGGCCCAATTAATAGTATAATTCGTCCGACCCATTTACTAAGCCCATAACACTTTTTTTGTTTTAAATCATGTGGCCTAATTACTTGGCTCATTTGTAAACGTAACCCATCCGGCCCAATCTGTTTAACCCACCCGTCCGGGCCCATGACCCAACCCGTACGGGTTGATCATGTGACCCGTTCGGGTCTCTTTGTTTTTGGTTTGTGCAGCTCGGCCCAAGTACCTATCCCATATAGTTTCGGTCCAAAAGTTTTAATGTTTAATATTTGTCGGTTTACGTTCATCGTTTGTGGCTCGTTTGTATCGACTTGGTCAAACGTGCTCGGTTTCACCCGAAACTTTTACACATCACTTAAATATGTTATTTGAGCTCGTAAGAATTGTCGTTGCATTTTGTGGTTAACCAAAAAGTGTCGTTTTTATTCCGAGCCCAAAACAGCCCCCGAACTCAGTTTTTAGTTGTTTTCGACTATTTTCGAGCTCTTTTTCGGGTGACAAAACTTATCGAACGAATCCGAAATTTTTACACGATATTCCCACATATATCACCTACTTCTAGTATCGTTTTCATGATTTTTAGACATCCATAATATTTTTTAAAAATTCGTGAGTTAGGCTGTCCAGAAAACTCGTTTTTCGTAACTACGGTGCACAAATCAGTTGCTAGATCATAATCTGTGCATTTTCAAGCGAAACGTTCTACACGTAAGTTGTTCGTAACAAAATTACCAAGATTTTGGCGCTAGTTTCATGCATTAAATCAACTCTCACGATTTTATAGAAAATCTAGAAGTTAACTGGAATTTTCGGCCAGATTTGTATTCTTCATAAATCTTAAGTTTTGGGTTAGATTTTGGTATGTTTTAGCTAGTGATCTTTCATATTATGAACATTTAACATATTAAGAGCTAAAAACATAAAAGATTTACAAAAGATTAAGATCCCTTACAAAGTTTTAAAGATGAAGAAATGAAAGAAGATGATGGAGGTGTTGATCCTTGAAGCTAGCTTTCTTTCTTTGTAAGAATGATACAAGGGTGATGTTTGATGATGATGATGATGATTATTTGGTGCTGGTGCTGTGGCCGAAGAAAGGAAGAAAAAGAGAGAGAAAGGGAAAGTTGGTGATGTATTATTGATGGTGTGTGTGTATATCTTTGTGTTTGTGTGTTTAAGAATTTTAAAAGAAAAAAGGATGTTGAAATAGAGGGGGGTTTGGTCAGCTTGTAAAGTCAAAAAGGGAGGCATGGGTTTTAAATCTCATGTCTCCAAATTGTTGTGTTTGTTATTTAGTATTTTACCCATTAATCGTGTGTACGTTTTAGTCGTTATACTCTCGTTTGTTTTCGTTTAGTTAATGTTTAATATACGTTAATATTTTTTTGAAGTATTATTTTAAATACTTTATTTTGAGTTTCAAAAATATTATTTTTGACTAGTTTGGTTGTCGGGTTTGTTTTATTTATTTAGTTGCATTTTGTTACGTTTATTATAACACGTATAATCGTTTACATTTTATTGTTATGCAATATCGTTTAGTATAATAATTTCAAGTAATTAACAACTATAAAAATAGTATTATGCTATTTATAAAGTTTTGTATCACCAACGTACATATTTGTTCTGTCAGACTCGCTCCGATTGTTTCGCGCGTAATTACTAAAATTACAAATAAAGTAATACCTAACGTATTAAGTTATTGGGCTTTGCTAGACTTACCTCATAAAATAGTTGTGAATTTACTAATCAGGGAATTAGACTTAATAATGCATGTGTTTAATGTGTGTAATTGTATACAAATTTGCGGGGTGTCACATTTGTGAGCCTCTTTTCCTCGTTAGTTTTACTTGCTTAACATATATATACATGTTAGTATGCTCACTCAACACTAAAATGTCCAAAATAAGTAACAAAACTCGTTTTTATGCATATATATATGTGGTGACAGTTTTCTGTCCAGATAATACACCTACATCCACGAATTTTATAAAATTCATTTCTTAACAAAAATGAACGTTTCTTAAGCCTAAAATGAAGTGCAAGAATTAACCTTTCTAACAAAATTTGTTTCGTAATGATTCGTGTCCGGTTAGTACCCGAGAATAATTTTCTCCGGCGACATATACTTTCTGTCCTCTGGAGACAGAAAGTTGCACCTCCTTCTCGGAGCCATAACTTGAGTTCTACGTTGAATAAATGCATGAATCATATACCAAAATCTTCATATGGATGTTATCTACAAAAAGTTCTTCTTTGGATCGTTCCAAAAATACACTATTTTTTCCAAAAAATTAGATTTGTGAGCAAAGGTTTAATTTCGGACCAAACTGAACTCTGATGCTTTGTGAATTTTTTAAAAAATATCAAACCACCTCCAAAAGTCATAAAAAAATACAGGAAGTACATAAGATCTGTGGGAACATCGTGTAAAAATTTCGGAACATTTCGATAACGTTTGCTTAGTCAAATAAAAATCACAAATTCGGACCAATTTTACTCTGAACTTTGACTTTTGTTGACTTTCGGATTTTCATGTCAAATTCGAATTTTTGACTCCGAAAGTCAAAGTTTGGAGTTGACTTTTGCTAATTTCGGATAAATAGTGTTTTTGGCCCAAAACTTTGAATATTTACACTTTCGGACTCACTCACTTTCGGACCCATAAATAACTTCGGATAAGTATACATTCGGACATATATCGATATATACTTTCGGACACGTATACATATGTATATTTGTGGATAGAAAATACATATACTTTAATAAGTATACACGAACTAATATACATACGATACAACAAACAAACGTTACTCGACACGCATTATACATGAAAACACTTATACTTTGGGAAGTATACATTACAAAATGAATATACTTATGAGATTACACTCACACATATACGAGTTTACACTCGAACTAATATGAGCTTACACTCGCACGCATTGATATATATACGAGCTTACACTCGCACTACTACGAACTTACACTCGAATAACACTTTCACGTCGCGATACAAATAACAGACTTACAAATATACTTTACAAGTATACGATACAACGAAATACTTAATAATAATAATTGAATTATTATTACACATTGTCACCAACGGTCCGTACACAATTACAGACTACAGACATAAACAACTACAAACACACAAACATACTAATGAACATTAACTAGTTGAGTGGACAACTAACATGGATATTCTTTCAAGATATCCATATAATTACTTATATACAAACCTTGTGTGTTTAGGACGCTAAAGGTTGCAGGTTCGGAGAACCTTATTACTAGACTTCCGCCATACTCAGGTGAGTCTCACAGCCCCTATTTTTACTGTTTTTACTCAGGGGTGAAATGCATTATTTGTTTTTACTTGAACACATGTACCGTTTTACCGACTTACAGAGTTACTGATATATAGATTGCATGGGTTACGTTTTAATCCAATGAAGTCCTCTGAATCATAGTTGTTAGTTATAGGATAAGCGCGAGTTTTAGTAAATGGATCCATTTGGGACTGACAATCCCCGCCCGGGGTAGCACGCACTACCACGAACCGTACTCGTATAAACGGGCGTTTCTTACTCGTTACACATGAGTGTTTTTGGATTAGCACTCACGGAGGCAAATTACCTGGTACTTGATTGTACCTTACAGACTTGTTAAGCTTCGACTATGATGCTCATGGCAATGTATATCTACCCTATTGCATTCGTGCAATTACTCTTATTACTTTATTGCATATACGAAATCATTACTTACTACTGGAAATTGTGTTCAAACTACTATTTACTACAAACCTGTGAGATTCACCCACCTTTTGGTTGACCTTTTAGTGATGTATTCTCATGTACACAGCAACAGTAGGGTTGCCAAGCAGGATTGCTTACTAGCTCGAGTCGCATGCATATATTGATTTGGAGATTTTTCTGGATTACTTTTATAATAGATGTTATGTACTAAAATCTCTAGAATTTACTAGCGAACTCGACACTTATGTATTTTTGAATACTTATGTAATGTATTACTTTTCGAACGTCTCATATAGAGTCGTTCACTGTATCCTTTGTGCTTGATTACTTGATTAGTCGCGCCCGATAATTGCTTCTGCTAAACATCAAATTTGGGGGTGCGACATGTTACCTATAATTATTATATAACACCTGAGTTCTTAGACTACCCTTATCTTAATTTTTGCAGTTTCATCAATAAATTCTCAACTCTTTTAACCATGATCCGAGTGCTTAATATAGAGTAGAATAATAATGTATACATGTAAGAGGAGGTACAACTCGTACTTGATATGCCCTTGGCATACATCTCTTAGTCTTTGTCATAAATTGAATGCTCAAGTAATCTCACTTTAAAGTAAATAAACATGTACAACTCACACTTGATATGCCTTTAACTGTTGTAATGTTTTTCTATTAGTTTCTAATGCAACTATAACTTATGAAATTACAACTACAAAGGGATATGTATCTAGGTTTAATTGCCCAGCAAGTGCAAAGGGAAATGACAATATTTTAATTCCCGTCATATAATTTAGTTTACGCATTATTCAATGTTAGCCATCTAAACAATTAGATTACAATCATCATCTATATGTCAAATTACTTATGAAGTTGTATTTCGGTAACAACTACAAAATTTAAAAAGGATTGATAATGGTAAAAAGATACAATACTAAAGATTATATCAACTTCTCATTGTTTTTTTAACAAATCGGTATACTGAAATAGTTTGCCGATTGACGTAGATAATTTACCCAAATGCATCACTAAAATGCCTACAAAAACATAATAGTGAGTTATTCATGATTTAATACACAGTGAAAACTTATTTATACATATTAAAGTATATTATTTTACAAACTTTTTTATCAAACTTGTGTATTCACTAGTCAATAAACTAGTTTATGTAAATCTAAAGGAAGTTGAATTTATTGCTTTTCGTAAAAAGTTTTTAAATAACAACATAGATAGTATCCAGACGCGCCCTGATCTTCTTCTACGTTCGCAATTCATACATCATATTCCGGCGTCTGCAACAGGTATCTCTTCCGCCCGTACTCTTCATTTTCATTCTTAATTGGTATTTCCGTATTCATCTCCGTTCTAATACTTGTTTGAACTTCTTCATTAATTCCTCCCATTCGTATCCACACTTTTTTTAGGGTTTTATATCGCAAACCCTAATCCCTAACTGTTTTTCTTTCTTTCAGATTACGTTTTCGGTTTCATCCTCCTTACTACTTCAAACATGAGGTGATTTCAGTTTCATTCATTGTGTATTACATACATATATACACACACACACACTTATACACTTGTGTTTAAGTAAACCCTAGTTTGCTAAAATACGCTTAGTGTTGATTCTAATCGTTTAGTTTGTTTTTGTTTTTGCAGTCGACCAATGGAAGAAGATGCTCCAGTAAGTAAATTTTAGTATGAATTCATAGGTTAATTTTAGTTAAGAGTAGGTTTTTGAATTTTATATCTGATTACTTATTTTTCACAATTTTATGTTCAAACTTTTTGCAGACTAAGAATGAGGAAGAGGAGTTCAACACTGGGCCACTGTCTGTCTTGATGATGAGTGTTAAAAACAATACTCAGGTAACATAATTATTCATATATTTACAAGTTCGGTTTGTCCCCAATTTTTGTAGTTAGTACAGGTGTTTTATTAAGATTTAAACAAAGAAGTTCTAGTTGATTTGCAAATAGTGCCCCTGCATATAGGGCACGGTTAACATTGGACTGAATAGGCTGGTTTTGTTGACATTGTTGATTTGATTTTAGATAAGACACTATTGAATTGATTGTTTTTCTGTCATTGTGTTGCAAATCCAGGTTCTTATTAACTGCAGAAATAATAAGAAGCTTCTGGGTCGTGTTAGGGCATTTGATCGACACTGCAACATGGTGCTGGAGAATGTTAGAGAGATGTGGACTGAGGTTAGTTCTGTCATGAAAATAACTTGTGTTTCAGTTCTTATTTGTTCATTTATATTTTGATCAAAAAAGTTTGTGCCTTTTTTGATTTTGTGGTTATTATATGTTAGGTGCCCAAGACAGGAAAAGGCAAGAAGAAAGCTCTTCCGGTTAACAAAGATAGGTTCATTAGCAAGATGTTTCTCCGAGGTGATTCCGTCATCATTGTACTTAGAAACCCCAAGTAAAAGGTATTATTCTTTGTTTATTTCTTTGTACGTGTTTGCATTGTATCTTTTCCCTTGTCAAGATGATCTGATGTTTACAAACTGTCTTGCGATGCAACTTATTGGTGCTCCTGCTTTTTTTTTTTCTTTCTGATTTGGGCTCGACACATATCTTGGTCTGTTTTTCCATGTGTCTGTTTAGTAAGCCCTGCTGCTCCCAAACTTCATTTGCACTTTTCTGGTGCTTGATTGCGATGTATATACATATTTAGGGATGTAAGAATTGAAAAGGTTATACATACTATAAACCAAGTAAAGTTGATGCGAGTTAATGATATTGTGTTTGTGCTGTAAAGGATATGATAACCAGTTACTCTAGAAGCCATAGCATTTACTTTAATGATTCTAAGTATCACAGCTAGCTGACACCATGCACTATTACCAATTGATAAATGATGAAAATAAACTGTGAAGTTGGTAATTATCAGTTGAGAGGATTTGAGGTTGTGGTAAGCAAAAGGTGCTGCAGTTTTATGCGTTTTGGCCTTAGATATCAGTTCTGCTGCGGTAGTTATGCGATGATTGATCTTAATATCTTATGTCACTTTCATGCACTAAAATCACAATTGGCACTAGAGAAAGGTAGAGTGAGTAGCTTTTTTATATTGCTAAAAACATAGTGGGTGGTTCTGTTTTATACCAGAAAAATAACATTGGTCAAATTTGTGTTACGGATGGCCATGAGCTAGGGGCTTGAGCTCAGCTTGAACACTTTAGTTATGTTTGAACTCGATAGTTCTACGTACTTTCTTGATGCATGCCAAGCACTGGGAAGATTTGAGTTCGACTTGAGAGCTTGCATACCTTGAAAATGTCTATAAGATACTGTGCTCAAATTTTAATCAAGCAAGCTCTATATAAAAGGTCACTAGAGTTTGACTTGAAGGAGCTTGAGTCGAGCTATAATAATTTTACTAACTTGATTAAAGCTAGACTTAATCGCAGCCCCCTAATACTCATATAATACATAGGACTTGAATGCTCACTAAGAGTTCCAAGTTGAGTTTATATAAGTGCTGATAAGTCGATTTAAACGCATGTTTATAGCTCTATGCCAAATAGCAATGAAGATGGTCATCGTATAGCCTAAGATTCGTTTGATGTGTGATTAGGTATTTTGCTTTTGTTTAAGCAAGTTGATGGTTGATATTTCAGTTAAATTTTTATTTTTACTCGATACTAGTTGTGAAAACTGAGATAAAAATTTAAGAATACCCTAATCAGACAATTTTTTATTATCATGTGTCATTTACTGATGATAGTAGGAGAGAGTATGGGAGGGAGGTAAGATGGCTATTCCAATCTAAAATACATGTAATGTGACTTCATTTGATAGCAAAATAAGAGTAGTGGCCTGTGGCCGTGTTTTAGCAAAATGATTATAGACGGAGGCATGGAGGAACCATGAGTTAATGATATATAAATTATCTGAGCTGTAGATGTGGATTGGATTGTAGAGACCAAAATACGAATTTTAAGATGATATAGAAAGAGCGGGTGGTTATAAAGTATATTTTAACCTAATGGTACTTAATAATATACACTAAAATGAAATCCGAAGCATGAATGCTCGAAGTGTCTCTAAGCAACAGAGTATACACAAGGAGCAGTTATTAATTAACACAGACTATATAGTTATCCTCAACCTGAATGAGCATCTTAGAATGATTTGTAGAACTCTCAACAGGTATGCAGGTTGCAGAGTGCTAGTGCAAATTTCAGGTGAGTATTTTAGGAACAGGATATTTATTGGCCCACCGAGTTACGTTTAATATGATCTAGTGATACTGAATAGAGCAAGCAAGCATGCCCCAGAATCTCCTCTCCATTTTTCCATATATGACAAATGAAAATCATAAAAGTGGAAAACAACCAACATTAATCTCTAACCTAATCTGCATTTGTGATACGACCCATTTATCTTTAGTATATTATTTATTATTATTAATTAGTATTTCTTTATTATTAATTAAGTTAGTTTCCTTTTATTGTATTTCTTGGTGAGAAAGTTAGAATATTGGGGCTTATCTATAACATAGTTGTCAAAGGCGCGCTTCAAGGCGCAAGGCGCACAGGCGCAGTGTAAATCGCTTTTTTTAGGTGCGCTTAAGGCACAAAATAGAGGCGCGGTGAGGCGCGCTTAAGGCGTGCGCCTTTCTGAAAAAGGCGCAGAAAGGCGCGCCTTTTTGAATAAATTGTGATTTTTGTAGGTAGTGGATCTCGTGAAGGTAGTAGCAGGAATCAGAAGGTAGTAAGAGGCCCCATTGATATGTTTGTCACCCCTCCACCAGAACAAGTGGCTAAAAACCGAAAATACAAGCAACAACAAACTATTAATGATATTTGCAAGAAAGAGATTAAGGAAAAAGCATGTAGAGAGGTGGCAAACTGGTTTTATGATGCTGGACTAGATGTGGGACAGGTTTTAAGCCTCTAGTTACCACGAATTTTGAGGAAACATTCACAATGACATTTGAATTTTGAGGAAACATTCACAATGACATTGTTGAATGTTTTCTTTTTGGCTAAAAACTAGTAGTTAGCTAGTAGTGACGAAAAAACTATTTAGCTATTTGCTAATTGCCACTACTTTCTCTATGTTATGCATGATACTATTACTCTTTTGCATTATTTAGTGCCCTAATACATGAAGTTTTAAGTGCTTAAATGCTATATGATATTTATATACATGGTTATAATGTTATATATTTTTTTTATGAATTTTTCTAAGAATAATGCTCCTCGTAAAATTGAGGCGCGCGCCTTTTTTGCGCCTCGCGCTTAAGGCGCTAGGGACCCTTATCGCCTTTGTGCGCCTTTCGCCTTTGACAACTATGATCTATAAATATAGGGCTATATGGTTGGAATTGATTATGCTGTATTAAGAAAGAGTGATTTTAATATCAATGGAGAGTTAGTTTACCTCTTGAAAGTAAACTGTGGGAGAGTTGATCGATCTCTCGAATATCGATTATTCTATCTTTTTACTGTTTTTGTTAGTTTTATCAAGATACGAGCATTAGGTTCGTATCAATTGGTATCAGAGCATTAATTCTGGGCTAATTCTTAAAAAAAAAAAAAAAAACTGTTCATCCGATCGAACACTCTTCACACCGGAGAAGTACTGTTCATACCTGAAGTTACTGTTCATCCGGAAAGGAAAATTCTTTCGTGTATCAATGGCGCAGATATGGTGGGCTATAATGGAAGAGCATCGTGCAAGTATGCAAACTTACTATTACCACCATAAGGAGACTGTGAGATCTAATCTAAGGATGGCGATAGCTCAACAAAGTATTGAGATGGATATATGGGAGATCAAGGAACAACTTGCTGAAAGGCGGGAATTGATGAAGGTGAGGTCGCAGAATAAGAGTGACCAAGAAATTAATCCCTCAGAAACTCAGTTTCTTGAGGATTCTACCAAACCTACAACAGTGGTAAAAAGTGAAGAAGATAGTAGTAATATGGACAAGTTTATGGTGGTAAAGAAAGAGATAGAAGTGCAAAAGGTTGATGATGAGATGTTGGAGTATGTCATTCAGCACAAATCTAATATTATTGGTCCCAAGAACAAAGGCCTTGTGCACAATTTGCAGGAAAGAACTAGAGGCGGCGGAGGCCAGAAACAGCAGGTCAACAACACTAATTGGACTGGAGACCAATCACGAGTGAATGAGAGGGATGAGCATCCTAATGGGCCTGTTTTGAAGGTCAACAGAACGTATATACTTGAGCATGTAAGCTGTAGGCAAATAAGTGAAGAAGCTCAGAGGAAATCACTTCAGGCCTTACGTTTCAGGCATGATCCACGATTGATATGGGATCCTGGTATCACCTAAGGCACACCTTGAGGACAAGGTGTTATTTGGGGGCGGGAGTATTGATATGACCCATTTATCTTTAGTATTTTATTTATTATTATTAATTAGTATTTCTTTATTATTAATTAAGTTAGTTTCCTTTTATTGTATTTCTTGGTGAGAAAGTGGAATATTTGGGCTTATCTATAAATATAGGGCTATATGGTTGGAATTGATTATGCTGAATATTAAGAAAGAGTGATTTTAATATCAATGGAGAGTTAGTTTACCTCTCGAAAGTAAACTGTGGGAGAGTTGATCGATCTCTCGAATATCGATTATTCTATCTTTTTACTGTTTTTGTTAGTTTTATCAAGATACGAGCATTATGTTCGTATCAATTTGCCTCACGTATTTGTTTGTATTTGATACGCTATTCTTTCTTAATATTCATGTACCTAACTGTACAAGTCTATTTCATTGCAGGATTTCGTGGTTATGGAGTTCTGTAACTCTAGTTCGTTGGTGCAATCACTTTGACTTGTGAGAGAAGAAAATTGCAACTAATAGTAGAGACTATTATATGGTAATCATTGTATTTTTGTTAAAATTTGTGGTTTGTATGGTTAGTGCGATTTGATGACTTGTAACTTCCCTGCGGTTCACTTTTGAGTTTGTCCTGGATTTACGAAAGAAAACAGGACCGATGGCAATGCATAACTTCCTTTATCTTAAAAGTGATACAAATGTTGGGTCATCTTTTTTATATGTGTACGACAAATCTTAACAAACTGTTTGGGGTTCAAGTCTCACCGGAGATACGATGATGTCAAATAAGTGTGGAATGTGTAATTATATGTGAATTTAAGGGTGTTTTTTTTTTATCTTTTGTTCAAAAGGGAGAGAATAAATAGAAGTGGCCACTCATCTAAAACAAAAAATGGTAATCGATTATTCGGCGGTTCCATCGACCTGTCAATGCAAACATGAGGTAGTGGCCACTCATTTTCATTTCATCCATAAGAAAGATTATGTTTTTAAAACTTATATCAAATCTTTAACGCTCTAAAAGTTGGATATTCACTAATATGTTTTTCGTCTCAAAATAAATGCAGACATGTCTATTTGGTTTACTTGATATATATTTTTGTTTCATTCGTAGTTGTCACAAGGTCTCAAAATGATT
The DNA here is from genome assembly GCA_949592205.1 of Helichrysum umbraculigerum. NCBI lineage: Eukaryota > Viridiplantae > Streptophyta > Magnoliopsida > Asterales > Asteraceae > Helichrysum > Helichrysum umbraculigerum. The sequence goes on along the minus strand of CATIUR010000001.1, from coordinate 291,866,318 downwards.
AAATTTGGTGTGCCATTGTTGTCTTGTTGCATTTGTGGCTAATCTTAATTATTTTATCAGGTGATAATGATAATGATAATGTATGTTTGGCAGATGATGTATCATTTCCCCCTAATATCAATTTTACCCTACTTATGAATAGTAACTTCTTTGTCTTATTATAATTAATAAAGACGATGTATCATTTCCCCCTAATATCAATTTTACCCTACTTATGAATAGTAACTTCTTTGTCTTATTATAATTAATAAAAAAAGTTAAGTATTTATTTATTTACATTAATTTAAACCTACTTATAAATAGTAATTTCTTTGTTTTATTATGATTTTAAAAAGTTGAGTATTTATTTATTTAACTTAATTATTATCTAATATCAATTAACAAACAACCATGAATAGTAAGTTGTTTAAACTTTTGTATAACTAAGTTTGAAAGCTAATATAAAAACTTCTATTTTGATATAAGGAAAGTAAGTTTAGCTCAAGTGATAGAGTTAATCATATTTTGTACTTAGACATCCAATTTCAAATCTTAGGCTCTTCACTCTCTACTACTTTTATACTCATTTTTAGTTGATGTTCATTATCTTTAATATCAATTGGCAACCTATTATGAATAGTAACTCATTTGTCTTTTTGTGATACATTAATTTGTATATATATATTGATGTTAAATATATTATAATAACATAATTGTAGTTTAATGGTAAAAGACTTTGAATTTGTTATGGCCTATAATGCTATATGAGTTTAAAACCTTTAAGGTGGCATTAATTTTTTTATTATTTTGAAAATCTAAACTTCTTTGAAGTTGTATAAAAGTGATATAAGAGTCTTTAACTTTATATCGTCTCTAAATATCATACTATTAGCTACAATAATTATATCTCATGATTATTATCCGTTGATATTTTGAACTCTTATAGAGTGTTTATGTTTTAAGTTTTCGAAAGAAATAATATCTTACATATATATATATGATGACTAAGGTATAAATTATTCAATAAGGATGTTGTACCACTACTTAATGTTACATTTTGTGTTTTCATTTCTATATTTAAGAAAATTTTGATTAACTGCGATAATTATATATATAAGTTAGAAAAAAGACAAGTGTAAATAAAGTTACAAAACTGTACAAAGCTACTATTGAATTCAATGTTATTACTTTTGTTAAGATAAATATAATATGGGTAACTAATATCAATGTTTCATTTGCGTATTAATTGGATGTTTTGGTGATTTTTGTCGCAACGTCTACATTTGAACCATTTTGGTGAATTTTAGTAAATAACCGTTGTTTTAAGATGTTTTCACCAAATATTTGCTCAAATAGTGCGGAATAATGTACGTAAAAACGTGACTTTTTGCGTTACATCAGAGTTCATAACTTTTCTATTAAAGTTAAAAGCACCGAAACCAAATTTAAGGTTTAATTTTTAGGTGAAAAAATATTTACTATTAAAACCCGTCGCAACGTGAGAGTATTAAAATTCTTGTTATAATCATAATTTGCCAGGTGGAGTTTTTCTAATTCACAAACTTTTACATTTATTATATGATCATCACGTATGATATATTTTAATAATCTTTTAATTTTAATTTAATGCCCATCATATCGTGTAGTTGTAATTTACAGGAAGTATATTGGATGTATAAAGTTTATACTCTTCATACTTGATCGTTCTCACCATTAACCCAAGATTACCCGAAATAGGATCTTGGTCTATATCTCCCATCCTTTAAGGGAGTCAAACGAACATACGGTTATTCGATTTACCAAAAAGCTAGTCCGCTGGTAGCGGGAAAAAAACAAAAAACGAAAACAAAAACCATACACCACTGTTATTTAATTAGCCATCAGAATGAACTTTATTTGGCTGTATTGAGTTGGTATTATGCTAGTTAATAATAATTGGCTGTATTAAGCGGTACGTGGGTGGTTTATCATGTGAAGAAATATGTAGTGCATATGTAGTTTTGTACAATAATTGTGTTGGATGTTGGATGTTATATGCCTCATAAAGGAAAATGTACAAATTAAGTTCATAAAAGTATGTTCCATCCATTACAATATGCTACATGGTAGATCATATAGTTCATATAAACTGGACAACAAAAATACTTCAAGGGCGGTGGCTACATGGCGAGGGCAGTGGCTACATGCCTACATGGCGGAATGGTGGTGCATCCGCCGTCCCTTCCACCCACAAAGATAGCTGGCATGAGTCTTATTTCGCCGTTGCTTACTTTTACTCATTTCTACCACAGGGGATGCCATTGGCAACTCTATATCATCAACAGCAACACTAGCAACATTGTCATCATATTCCATGTCAATAATATAATCATCATCAGATCGTTTGTCGAGCCATGCAATGATGTCACCAAAGACAATGTCAACATTTTGATCAGGCTCACCAGAAGTCAATCCGTGCCACATTCCAGGGTATAGTTTTATTGTCTTGTCTTTGCTGCTGGCTTGATCGTATAAAGCCCGACTCACTTCTGGATCTGTTACTGTATCTGCTTCTCCATGTAGCACGAAAAATGGCAATGTCACCTGTCCATGAGCCGTTCCTATTAAATATGAATGGCCGAACACACCTCTTAACAACCCAAGCCCAACTTTTCATTTGAAAAGGTACGGGCTTTGGCTTGACAAGAGCACAATATGGCCCATATGGGCTCTTAGCTTTTGTATTATCAAAAGCATTTAGTTTTTGAATATCGTTGGACTAAAGCATAAAAGAATACCTTAGCGAAAACATTTTCTAAATTTTTCGCACTATTTGTGTGTTCTTGTTTATATACTAGACGAATTCTTGAAAAGAAAAATGTAATATCATCGACACAAGGGCAATAAGTAAATTAACCTTGCTTAAGTTGTCCTCAAGACCCATGCTGGTCCTAAGCATTTCAAGAGCTGTTTTAAGCCTGGGTTTTTGTTGATATATCAACTTGTTTGAGCGTATCTGCACAAATGTTCGAGCCATGGTAAAATTACATATCTACCCTTGTTCGACAACAAATTTGCAAAAAGAAGTGATCTTACTTCTTCTCGTTTAATGGGGTCCTTAAATGCTGCATCAATAACATCTTTTGTAGGCACAATCTTCCATCTTGGTATCACATCTTCCACCTGTGTTAGCATGGTTATCACCATGGGATGGGGCTTCACCTTCTCAGATATCTGTTATGACATTTAAAGTTTAAAACCTTTAAACTCAGGAGCGAATATGTTTCAAGAACTTGAGTGAAAAAGCAGTGTTAGATATACACAATAGCTAGTTTTATGTGGCAAAATGAGCAGGTTGGGTTATGAGTCAAAACAAGTTCTGGTAAAAGCATACACTTTTTTCACCACCACTCGTGTTTGATCAGGTTAGGTTGATCCACAAATACTTTTCCCGTTTCTTATGAATTTCAGAAACAACTAAGGCGGTTCAATTACCTTACACATGGGTGCAACTAAAATCGCACCATGCCAGAAACACGGGTCTTTTCTATGTATAAGAAGAGAGACTGCACCACCCATGGACTCACCATACAAGAACCGTCGCTTGTTCTGGTAGTCTTCTTGACCTGATCATGGTTCAAGCGATGGAATAAGTTAGTGATTCAATGTGGTCGATTTTGCAAGCATTTAGTATTGATATGGTAAAAGATTACCAGAAATGTACTTGAAGTAGTTGGAGCAATCATTAACAATATGATCAAATTTCTTGATGTAACAACGTGCACCCATTGATCGTCCATGGCCTTCGTAGTCTATCCCAAAGACCGCATATCCATAGCTTGCGAGCTTGGTCCCACACCCTAGAATGTAAATCCAAACCATCAAATCAATATTCCTCTTAAGTTTTAATGACAAACTTTCTTGTATACATATCATTCATATTTCAATTAGAGAAAGGCTAGAGTTACAAGTACAAATTTACAATATGTTCTGATACTGCAAGATGATGAAAGCAGAAAAACAGAACTTGAAATTATTGATAGTTTGATACACCTTATGTGACCTACTTTTGTAAACATTTTTGATAAACGATATGTAGACGAAAACTGGTAAGCTTAGAGAAAAACCTAAAAATTTGATGGGTTAATGTGATAAAATGATAGTTGTAAATAAGGAGAAAAAAAAATGTATAAGTAATACATCAAATGTTGAATAATTATGAGTAGTTATAGGTTTCTTTTGTATAAATAGCATTGCTCACTTCTATTCTTATAACTAAAGGAGGAGACGCTCCATTACTTGTCAAATATTCACCCATGCCACATTATACATATCATATGTGACATCACCATATAAAACCTTCTTGATGATGTGGATTTCCCTACACCCTTACTCTAAATAAGGTAATATTTAATTAAAAATCATATTATAAATAATTTCATTTAATAAGATAATTGATAACATTAAAATTATAACCAAATTAATCTAAATTAATGTGTTAGTGTGATAACACTTACTCCGTACAATTTTTGGTTATAGCCCAAAATCATGACATCCTTTGATTTATTTGTTTCCCTCTAATTTTGATTCATCGAATTTTTTAATTTTTTTCATCTTAATCTTCACTCTTCTTTCTCTAACTCTCTCTCTCGAAAAAATAATAATAAATAAATAAACTTTTAGTGAGTTAGGATAACTTACTTTTAATGCCATTATCGTTTTCATTATAGTTTTGTTAATTTCAAATTTTTTGTTATCATCATTCAGAATGAGGGAACTCAATTTCGGTTTCTTTTGTAACATGAATACAAGCTTTATGGATAGGTATGTCAAGTTCATCTCTTTTTTAAAGGGTATTTTTAAGTTTAAATCACACAACTCAATTACAATTCAGTATTCGACTGGTAAGACGTGTACTTATGTAATTTCTATATTACTTTTCAAATCTATATAATGTCCAATTTATGTATTTTGTATATATTTGATCGCTATAGAATGATTTGTGTTTTGTACATATATATGCACAATAGTTATTCAATAAAACATCTAATTGTTATAGTAATTGCTACAATTTATGTTTCCTAAGACTATGAACACACATTGTTCATCAAATTGTTGCAACCTTAGCCTATCATAACTAATGAAAACGAAAAAGGTTACAATGACCAAACAATTAATTATTGCTAGATAACGTGGGGAGAAAAATTGTTATTCTAATTTCATTTTTGAGGGATTAAAATTTAAAAATATCAGTAATATCGGGAAAAAAAATTTCTTTTATACACAATCCGAAAGTTTTTAACCGGGTAACCCCGAATATTAGTGTTACCAAAAAGGATTATATAAAGAGAAGCGATTCGTACACTACATTTTTTTAATCCGTACACCACAAACATGATTTACACAGTTGTACGGTACAACACCTTAAAGCGTAATTGATGGTGTACGGTTAAAAAACGACGATAACTAATCATCTCCCTTATATAAAGTGCATACAACTAAAGTTGAATATGATTAAACCATTTCATATACCGTTTTAACTTATGATCCACATATTACGACATTATATATTTCTAGTCGTGCATCGCACGGGTTTAACGCTAGTATATATATATATATATATATATACTAGGCTTTGAACCCGTGCGATGCACGACCATTTGAAAATCGCAGTTATATAGTTAATTTATAAGTAACCCAATATATTAATGAGCATTTAATCAGTGTTGTTAATAGTACAATTAATTTGTGATGTTGACCAATTAATTTACATTTGGTTCATTAATATTTTATATATGTTACCCCTTAACTTTTCATCATATATATGTTTAGTCCTTTTTTCTAAGTCAACTGAACCCAACATCACAAAAACCCAGCAGCACAAATTATTTTCCCTATATTAATATTGTTAACTTAAATGTGTAATTATCATTAAAAAATGAAATAAAAAATAGAATCATAAACCAAACTTCTTTGCAAGCGACGTTCAATAGTTTGTAAATTAATGACACGTCATCGTTAACTAAAATAATACGCTCCAATAGGTAATTAAAAAACTTTATTATATATATATAGGGTAGTGATCAAGAGGGAAGTGCCTTTTTGGGGGGAAGGGGGGAAGCATTAGTATGCATCAAGAAGCATATTACAATTATCAATCAAAATGTCAACAAAAAATTATTTTTATTGGTAAATAGTAATCAAAATCGATGCTATAAAGAATATTTTAACGAATGAATTTCATTTTTAAGTCATAACATTAATTGATGAATTTTATATTTAATAAATTGTTAATATGCAGTGTGATGCATATTAACTAATATGCATCGCGATGCATATTAAAACTTCACATTATTTGAAATATATTTTTATTGTTAATATGCATCACAATGCATATTAACTAATATGCACCGTGATGCATATTAACGGATTTAGATCTAATATTCATAAATCGATGCTATAACTTGAAGAAAGAATTTATCAAGGAAGCTTAGCATCGATTCTAATTAACATTTACTAAATTTCAGTTTGCTTTTTTTGAGATTTGTATGGGTGAAGGTAATATGCTTCCGGATGCATACTAACGCTTCCCCCAAAAAATACACTTCCCTCTAGATCATTCCACTATATATATATATATATATATATATATATATATATATATATATATATATATATATATATATATATATATATATATATATATATATATACAACCCGATGTACAAAAACCTTAGATTTCAATATTTGTATATTACCAGAAACCCAACCTATAGATATCGAGAAGCAAGATCCTTGTATATTATCCAACTGTCCCTGTATTAATTCAGATTTTATAAATAAAGGTATCTTTTTATAATCTTTTATGTTCTTATTATTTCTACAACTTCCATATTCATATTATTGAATGGTCCTGTACGCATTTGGTACAAAATTTCCAATTGGTAAAATAATATCATTCATAATATTTTGAAATTCTGATGGAGCGTTTTTTAACCCAAATGGCATGACGTTCCATTCAAAGTGTCCAAAAGGGACATTAAATCCTGTTTTATACTTATCTTCCTCTTTAATTTGGATTTGCCAAAATCCAGATTTCATGTCAAATTTCGAGAATATTTTTGAGTCATATAATTTTTTTTTAATAAATCTCTTTTATTAGGTATAGGATATCTAATCCATTCTAATACTTTATTTAAGGGTTTATAATTTATAACTAATCTTGGAATACCTCTTTCGATTTCTGCGTTATTAATTACATAAAAGGCTGAACATGACCATGGTGACTTAGAGGGTCTAATAAGTCCTTTTTCTAATAATTCTTTAATTTCTTTTTTACAATTTAGTTCTAATTCGATGGACATGTGTACAGATTTTGCTTTAGTAGGTATATTCTTTTCATTGAATTCTTTAATATAAGGTAATTCTACTGTGTGTTGTTTTCTTTTCCAAAAAGCACTGGGTATGGTTGAACAGACATTATTTTTAAATTTTTCTTCAATAAATTTTACTTTATTCTGTATATTTTTGTCTTGTAATTGATTATATATCCTTTTATCATTTATTTCATTAATTAAAAATTCAGCTTGTTTTCTTTTATTTTTAATTAAATGTAATTCATGAGTAACAATGGGTGTAGTAAACTCGAAAATTATTTCTTTATTTAATACTTTAGTGATAATACCTCTTTCATCAACACTTATAGGATATAATTGTATTATAAAGGGTAATCCTAATATAATTTGAGAGGTTAAATTTTTTACTAATATAAGATGAGTTTTAAAACAATAATTTTCTTTACATATATGGACATTGGATAATTTATAGCCTATACTAAGTCTAGATCCACTGGCTGTGGATAATCTTTGAGTTGATTTTTCAAAATATTTAGTTGGAATTAAACCTTCCTGTATACAATTTAAATCTGCTCCGGAGTCAACTAAAGCAATTAAGGTTATTTTAAATTCTCCGTTTATCATTATGTTTACTTTTGTATGCCATCTTTGATATTTAGTATATTGAATTGCATTAATTATAGGTTCAATTAAGGGTTTATCTTCTGAAGTTATATTCTGTTCAATTTTATTTTCCTCTATAGTTTTAACCTTTTCTTTTAAAATTCTTATCTCTGTTTTAACCGTATTGAGTTCTTCTTGTAAATCTTGTATTGTTATAGGTTTAGTTTTATTAAATCTTTTGCATATTTCATTAAAATTATATATGGTATAATCTTCTTCTATATTACTTTGGTCTTTTAATTTTCCTTCTAATTGTTTTATACATAAATCTTTCATTTCTTTATTATCAACTTTACTTATCATATCAATTAATAAATGTAATTCATCATTATTAGTAATAACATTAATTTCTTTATAGTTACAATTACATGTTCCTATACATTCACAATCTTCAGAGTTGCTGCTATTTTTAGATGATTCTTCTTCAATTTTATTTAAATCATTTTCACTATAATCAGATATATTTGATTCATTATCTTTGATTAATTCACTAATTTTTTGTCTAAGATCTTCTATATCAATTTCATTAATTTTAGTTTTAGAATAACAATCTTTTGACATATGTCCGGGTCTACCACATTTATAACAAATAATAATATCTTGATTGTTCTGTTTTTTATTTTCTCTTCTATATTTGTTATTATATTTTTTGTATGATACTTTCTTTTTTCTTTTATAATCTTTATTTTGATAATATTCTTGATTATTTTTTATAGGTTTTTTATTATATCTTTTATATTTTATTTTCTTAGAACTAGAAGGGGGCAATATTAGAGGTTCATAACCATATTGTTCACAAAAATTTCCTAGTTCATGTCTTCCACCTATTCCTTCCTTTTTAATTTTTGCTTTTAGTTTTAGATCAGAACATATAGCTAATCATTCTTTATTAACATAGTTTATGATTTCTCCATAAGTTAATTCTTTATAAGGAATTTCATTATTATAATCATTACTTAATTTATTTCTAATTCTTTCAGCAAATAATTTCGGTAATCCGGCAATAAATCTTTCTTTCCAATAGGATTCTCTACAATCTGGTCTAGTCATAACTTTTGCTAAGAAAACATCTTTATACCATATAAAATCTTGTAATTTTCTACATGTTAAGTTTAATAATATAGTTGAATTTCTTTCTTGATATTCTGCTGGGTTTCCTACATAATTTTTTATAATAGCATAAACTAGAGTATTTAAAGAATCATCAATCTGTGTTTGAACAGCTGATCCATTTTCTGTTTTTATAATTAATTTTTTTGAATTTAATATATGATTTCTTTCATCTTGAGTTACATAACTATCCCACCATCCTTTTAATACTCCTATAAATCCTGATATTATCATTTGTGTTATTTTATTGTCTGGATTTTTATGAGCTTTATATGATGTTGCTGCCATAGTCATTTCTTGTAATAAGTTTAAAATTTGATATTCTGTTTGACCATCTATATTCCATTCATATATCGAATTTCCATCATATCTAGATTGTACAATTTTATCTCTTTCTTCATATTGTAAATCTGGTGGTGTTGGTCTATAATAATAATTTCTTATTTCTGGTCGGGGTGTATAAGTCTTATTGGATGTATAAGGGTTGTATTTTATTTTTTCTATAGCATGAAATTGTTCTTCTATCTCAGATATATCAGAGGTTTCGTCTTCATTTATAACATTTACATTATGATTTGATATAGTAAAATTTTGTAGTTTTTCTTCAATTTCTCTTAATAGTTTATTTTGTCCTCCTAGGTTTATAGGTGTTTCTATATTGTAAGGTATAAATATAGGGTTTTCTTCTACTTGTATATTAGTTGAAGTACTTGCTTCTTCATTTTTATTTTCTATTCTATCTAATTGTTGTCCTATGGTGTTTAACATTTCATTAGTATGATTATTTTGATATACAATATTTTTTAATATTTTATCAGTTTCTGGTTTATCAGCTTTTGAAAAGGGTATTCCTATATATTCTTTTTCTTCCTTTTTTATAATTATATCTTTACAAGGTGGCTTAATACTTATAATTTCTTCATTATTTGTTAAATCAGTATAGGATCTATTTATATTAGTTGTTGTTTCAATCTTGGCTTTATAAGGAAATTCTATATTTTCTTCTATACAATATAATTCAAACCATGTAAAAAACGGTATATTTTCTTTATTGTCTTGCATATAAAGAATCCATTTTAATTCATGAAACATTTTTTTATCTTTAAAATTAATTTCATACCAAGTAAGTTTTTCTTTATTATAGTTATTAAGTCTTTCGTTCATTAAATAATTATAATCTTTTATATTCATTGTTTTAACAAATTGTTAATTTAGATCTTGTCGTTTTTATTCTAAATTCTTCTGACTGTTGAATTAATTGTTTTCGTTCTTCATATAAGAACATTAAATAAACTGATATAAACTTATTATGATCATTATTCATTTGTATTTTACTCATAATTGTTCTTCTCTATAATAATCTACTTCAGATTTAGTAGGGTTATAAGAGTTACTAAAATCTTCACTTATATTATCATCTTCATATAGTGGTTTAGGTATAGATCTATTAAAATCAACTCCTTTAACTCTCATAGACTGTGATCTTCTTAATAAAGGTTCACTAGATTTTGAACTAGAGGTTTCAGGAATATATGTAGAGTATCTAGGTGGTTCTTTTCCAAAATCTATTTCTATACTTCCATCAGTATGTTCTGTAAATCTGATATTTTGCTAATAGTTTCTAAAGGTTTGGGTGAACTTATATCGTTTAATTTCCAACTTTGATTTTGAGTAATTTCATTCCATTTTAATCTTTTAGGTATATTAACCCTAGAATTTCTAGTATTAGCTTCAAATATTATAGTTTCATCTTTTGGTGACATTAATTTTGATCTTGGTTCCACAGTAGTGGTCATTGTTTTATATAAAACTCTATATATAACAAGTATAGGGTCTGTTCCTTGTTTAATATCTAAATTTTTCGTTTTAATTGTTAAAGTTAAAGTATCTAATATATTTTTATCAAATAAAGATATAGTGAAATTAGGATAACAATTAAAATATATAGGGCCATTACATATATTGGATTCTGCCATAGCTAATAAAGAATTTCTAAAATTTAGATGTCTAGCATCTCTTAATATAACTAAAGTAGGTACATCTAACCCTATTCTAGTCAAGGGTTTAATAGCTATCTGTATTAATCCTATATGTAGAAATTTATAATTTTTCATATGATCTTTAATAGTATTCTTGGAAAAAAGTTGTATACATTGATTATTTTGTAGAAGGGGTAAAGTCTTTTATGTTTGTTTTATAGAATATCCCTGGAAATAATCAAAAGAACCAATCTTATAAATATTACTAATCTTTTGTTTAGGTATACTCCAATCTTTCAAATTGTTTTCAATGTTTGAAATAGAAACTTCCATAGAATTTGTATGATCATGTTCTTCTTCGATTTCAGAAATAGAACTACCTTTTTGATTTGATAGTAATCTTGTGACTCTATTCATATTTAATTATTAACTATTTGATTTAAACTTTGTTTTCAGAAAATCTTAACTTATAATGTTGATTGAACATACCTTCTCCGGGAACACCCCCATATCGCTGTGGTACGGTCGTCTTACTGTCCGTCTGCGACTAATTCCAACCAGCTGATCGACAGGGCTTACCAACGCAGATGTATATTTTCTCAACATATATAAATTAATTTTTTCTTTCAACAATGATGAAATCAAACAATTCAATATATATATATATATATATATATATATATATATATATATATATATATATATATAACTAAGTTTTTTTTTTGGCGAAAAACAAATATTAAATTTGTAAGTTATTATATATATAAAAACTAAGCTTTGAGCCCGTGGTATGCACGACCATTTCTGAAATACAATTAATTAATTTGTAAGTTATTATGTTTAGTTTTACTGCATTTTTGAGCCCTTGAAATGCACGGTATTTGAAAAAATAAAAATTAATCATATGTTTTTTTAGGTTTTCAGTTGTATTTTAATATTGCTGAAAGTTTGAAATTTATTATTGAAACTCAATAGTAACATATACCCATATGTACATAAAATAATCAATTTCATATATTTTTTTTTACTAAAACTAATTTCTTTAAAACATGGTAGTTGATGATGATAATATTAATTAATTGCAATGTATGAAATATGAATAAGAAAATGAATATATTTTTTATGTAGGAAAAAATTGGTATATATTAAATGTAATATAGGAATTTTAAAGAGTATTATAACAAAGTATAATCGCTAAATAGTACTCCGTATAGTCTTAGTAATTATTAAGGTTTTTAAGTAAAAAATAATCTGATGATGTGGCAAATTAAGAGACTCTAAAGAGAAGGATGAGGTATTGATGTGGCATGCCTAAAAATTAAGAAATTTTTTTTGTTTTATATGTATAGATAGATAGATATATAGATAGATAGATAGATATAAATTATCTATTGTGAGTTCCAAAAAGAAACGTATCAAATTGGAAAGGTAAACAATAAATTTGGAACCCATGAATCAACATCTTCTAATATTGCATAACATGAAGAGGAGTATATTGCGTCAATGACCTGTGCGTTTTATGCGGTTCTGATCAAGAATCAGAGGTTCACGTTTTCTGTCATTGTAAGCTTGCTACTGATCTACTTACTTTTATCTGTCAGTGGTGGCAAATTCAATTTGTTCGTATGAATAAGGTGGAGGATTTAATCTCGCTTCCTGAGAACGTGGGATTAACTGGAAATCAGAAAAAAGCATTTAGGGGGGTAATTTACTCATTTATTTGGATTCTCTGGAATTATCGAAACTCGTTAATTTTTAAGGAAAAGAAATCAGAGGAACCGGCCTCTCTTGCCTTTAGATTGCCCGGAATTTCATTCTTTTGGATGAAACATAGATGTAAAGGAAAGGTGAAAGAATGGAATTGGAGAGATTGGTGCAGCGAGCCCTTCTTGATTTGTTAGTTTATTTTTGTTTATGTTGTCATTCCATTATCTTTGTATTGATTTTCTGTTGTTGAACTTTGTATCTCTAGCATCTTGCTAGTTGTTTTCTATTAATATAGTTGTTGGGTTCGGGTTTTGGGGTGATGGCGGAGCCGAAGCCCCTTCCCGTTCTCATTTTTGCTGTTCAAAAAAAAAAAAAATATTGCATAACATGAATCCGTGTCAACTTTGGGTATATAACGTGAGTTCCAAAAAGATGTCGGGATTCAAGAAGATATATTTCTTGAACAAAAGACTACATTTACACCTAACAATACGTTTAACCGAGTTTAGGACATAGTTTTCATTTGCAAATGAATTTTCAAAGCTATAATAAGCTAGAAGCGTTATTATTATTATTATTTATTATCATTATCATTAGTAGTTTACAAACATTCAACTACGAGTAAATTTGGTCACATGGTCAAAGATGTTGAACAACAATAATTATGATGTGGTGGGTGAACATTATAGAGAAAGTTTGGTAACCACACTAAAAGTGTAATAATATATGTGGGTCCCTTGTCACATATTTTTCTACCTCTAGCAATTACTTTTTTTAGTCTTTACATACTTGTTTGATCACCTACTTTAACTACCCACACTTAACTCCATTTTATTTTTATATACTTTAAACTTAATAACCATGGAATTATTTTAATTAAGAATATTAATTTAGAAATTAAATTATATATTATAGACTAGCATTGTGACAAATCAGGCAAGTTTGGGTGAACATGTAAGCGACAAGGGATGCTATATTTAGAAATTGATTTAGCAAGTTATACTAACATTAGTTATTGAAATGATAGGTCCAAATGAATTAGGAAGGATGTATTGGTCAAACAAAAGAACATATAAGTACAAACATATTATATACTCCGTACTACATCAGTGTTTTAAAACCCGGATTTTTAGTTGACCCGGAAAAGTGTTAATTTCTTGTCGGACCGGTCAAACCGGTTGGACTGGAAGGTCGGACCGGAGTTAGTAATAGTATACAATAGTAGTATTTAGTGAATTTTTTATTTTTTATAATTATAATTATAATTATAAGTTATATCATGTATAATAATTATAATCCATAAAGTAATAAAGGGTGATGACACATTGATTCCCTCGTTATTCTTGGAATACACATCAATATAATAATTATATAATCCATAGAGTAATAAATGGTGATGACATATCAGTCAAAGATTCCATCATTATCCTCATTATTCTTGAAATACACAATCAGTCAACATTTCCTACTTATAAATAATTAAATGTACATAGAAATTGTAAAAAAAACATGAAACCGGGTCAATGCGCCGGTCCGGTTCCCGGTCCAACCGGCCGGGTCAACCGGGTAATTGACTAGTCAAAGTATCGAAAAAACCGAGTTTTTTTTAGCCGAAATTCCTTAAAAATACGGTCCGACCGGTCCAACCGGACCGGTCGAACCGGGTCTTAAAACACTGTACTACATATGTCTCAGTACAAGTGTTTTTTTAACTTTTTTAACTTTTTTTTTTCAACTTTGACCTTAAATATTTTTGTTTGTATTATATACTACATCCGTCCCATTACAAGTGTCATGTTTTGAGTTTTCAAAGTCTTTTTTTTTTCAACTTTGACATAAATATTTTTGTTTGTGTATATAATATTTGATGAAAATTATCCAATGAAAATACATTTAAAATACAATCTATTCATATATTTTGCATCAAGTATTATGTAACAAAACAAAAATAAATAAGGTCAAAATTAAAAAAGAAAGACTTCAAAAAGTCAAAATAGAGCATTTGTAATGGGACAGAGGGAGTAATACTTGATGCAAAATATATGAATTGGTTGGGTTTTAAGTGTATTTTCATTGTTATAATTTTCATCAGGTAATATATAACACAAAGAAAAATAAAGGTCAAAGTTGAAAAATAAAGATTTCAAAAAGTCAAAACATGACAATTGTAATAGAACGAAGTGAGTATTTAAGTTACTTAACAAAAAGAATAAAAAAAAAGGCATGAACTAAAAAATGTCGGCCTCAAATTAGACCGATAATGTACTCCATCATCCAAATTCACTAACAAAATCTTCAAATTATTTATGTTTATCTCTTTAGTTATGGACTTACATATTTTTGGGTGAAGTATATGAAAATGCAATTAATTAAGGTCTAATATTCGTAATTTGTACTCAACTATTCGAACGTAAATTGTGTGTAAAAAACTTGTTATATGTTGCTATTTATTTATGTTAATTTGACAATAAATAGCAATATAATGCATTTACTTCAATAATTAATAAATGCATTAAATAGTAGTACAACAATTAATGTAAATGAGATAAATCAATGGTATTAATGATAAATTTTTTCATTTGAAGTAAGCATTGTGCATTTATTTTGAACCATCAAACTAGAAGAAAATAAAGCAAATAATATCTGAATGAAATGTTGCTTTCTCAAAATATATATGTTACACACTTACACTATATAACTATAGATTAATTCAAATGTAGATCAATATAATATATATATATATATATATATATATATATATATATATATATATATATATATATATATATATATATATATATATAAAGATTTTAAAAAAAATAAAAAGTCAAGATCTTGAGACACATTGCAAGTGGTTGATATTGATGGTTATTGTTTTTGGAGTTTTATTTCTCATGATATTTAAAAAGCAATTGTAAAGTTCACCTGTTTTTGACATGTTCACGTGAAAAAGGAAAAATTTGAAGTACTGAACGTGATTTACTATAAAAAAAAAAAAGTGACTACAAAGTACAAACTACCGTGAAAAAAATTAAAAAAAAAAAAAATTTAATACCATAACCTGCAAAATCAAACTTAGTTGTTAAATTACCTTTCATGAAGTCGCTGCATTCCATACCATAACCTGCAAAATCAAACTTAATCGTTAAATTAATTAATTAATCTTATTTTGCTAAATCCTTCAAGTAACTTGTATTATGTAATCTGAATGTCATTGTCACCTTAAATTTAACGTGAGCATTTAATATATCTTTTTGAATATATTCACACATAAGCAAAATAATATAGATTTTGAACCCATTTTTTTTATTGTTTTATAAAATCAAAAAAAGTTAGTTTGAGCTGAAAATTCTATTGTAAAGGCTCATACATGATACATTCACACCTTTTTTACATAAAAATTTAAACTTTTGTGTGATATTTTTAAGGAAACGAATTTCATTATCACTTTGAGCCTTCAATAAGTTAAAAAAATGAACATATAAAATATAGAATTTTAATAAAGTTAGAGAAAGATCACCATGGCAGAGGAAAACAAGAGCTTTGGGTGGAGAAAGAGGTAGCCATTTGCATGTAAAAAGCTGAACTCCTCTTGAATTCCTGATGTACTCCTGAAATTCCCACTCAAACCCATAATTAATTAATTAATTTAAAGATTCAATTTTTATATAATAAAATGAAAAATTAATATAAACCCACAACTCAAGATTCAAACTTACAGAAAACCCATCAATTTTTATGCCAATTTTATCAGAATAATCTTAAAAACTGATGATGAAACATTTGGCAGTGTTCATCTAAATATGAAAACTTATGAGACCCATTACTTAATTTCCAAATATTTGGAATCCATTGCTAAAGATTTGATTTTTGTGCCAAATTCAGAAGACCCATGAAAGAATTGTTTGATTTCAATGGAGAAACAAATGGAATGAAGATGAATGTATATGAGAATGAGAAACTAACCTCTTGGTAATCGACATCCATATTGATTAATTATTCTTCAAGCATATAAAATTTCCAAAATATATAAATAAATTAGTATTTTTTGAAGGAATTTTGAGGGGGTTGAATGAGGTTTTGAGGGGAGATTGTTGTGTGTTTTCTGGTTTTTTATAGATCATATGATTACTTGCTTGTTTTCAATATAAATATTAAATATTAATGATTAAATTAAATTCATATCCACGTAAGAGAGAGATTTGAATTTTATTTATTTATTTATTTATTAGTCGTAGTAGTTTAGTGTTAGGAAGATAGAGTAAAGAAAGGTATCGTGTACGAGAGGCCCATTCCCTGTATATGTTTCCCTCTTCATAATAGGTGCATGATAAATAAATTAGAAAAATAGTCCTTTAGATAATTAAAGGACACTTAGACCACACCCATCGATCCCGTCGGTTGGGAGCTAACGGTCGTCGGTTTAACCGACGCCGATGGCACGAAGCCGTCGGTTTCCTCCTTCGGTTTGGCGACGAGGGGGGACGGATGAGGGTGGGGCCCATTGCTTTTTTTTTTTTTTTTTTATTATAGCCGTTAGTTAATAATAAAAATTAAAAAAAAAAATTTAAACACCAACGGTCATATGGCCGTTTTTTTGAATTTTCTTTTTTTTTTTAAAAAACTCACTTTTCACCTTTAAATACCACTACCGGCCTTTTACCCATTTTCACACAACAATCTTCCACTCTTTCAACACACATTCAACATACATTTTCTATATTTCACATTTTCTTCCAACAACCACCATCCTACTTTCTCACCTTTCTCAAACAAAAATGTCAAAAAACACCAAATCAAACCCCAAACCCAAAACCAAAAAGAAATATTCACAAAATATCAGCCATGATATGCGGCAAGCTTTGTTAAACAACCCGTTACAACTCTTGTGTGCCAGATTCACGTGAGTGCAACCTCAATCAACTTACCGGCAAGTGAAATAAGATTTCACACGATTCCAAGGCATTCCAAGGCATCTACAAATACTACAAAGAGATTCAACCACAAAGCGGCGCCGATGAAAACGACGTCTTAACGGCGGCCCGAAAAGCATTCCGAAAGCAAGTCAAACGTGCTTTCATCTATGAATCATCTTGGAATGTTTTGAAACATTTCCCAAAATTCTTTGCTGAGCCGGGGGTGATGGCTAACGAAGACACCTTCGCACCTTTTGTCACTGATCTTGACATGGACGACGAGCCGGTTCATTCTGCTCTAGATGCAAACATGAAACGGTTGTTTCAAGACGACTACCTCCTCCGTCCAGCGGGCCGAAAGGCGGCCAAAAGTACGGCTTCTAGCTCCGCCGGTTCGTCTTCGTGAAGTGTTCGTTCGGAAAAGATTGACACACTTGAAGCAGTCAAACAAACCGCTCTAGCGCAACAAGAAGCTATCAAGTTGATCAAGGAAAACGCAATGAAAAAGGCGGCGTACAAAGCTATTTCTTTTCTTGCTAAGACACTTGGAAAAAAGCCGTCTAAAAAAGAGATTAAAATGATCAAATCTGCTCGCCAAGAAGTCGTATCACAATACGAACAACAGTATGCCGCCGGCGAGTCCGATGAAGACGAGGAGGAAAACGCAAACGACAACGAGGAATCGGGCTCCGATTAGATTAGTTTAGGAATCGTAGTTTTTAATTATTGCACTTTTTAATTTTTAGGATTTGTAGTTTTTTTATTTAAAAATTATTGTATTTTTAATTTTTAGGAAATTGGTAATTTTTTTATTTTTAATGAAGTGTGTTTTATTTAAATTGTTTTGTTTATTTGAATTATTGTATTTAAATTGATTAATTAATTAGTCAATGGGTCCTAGAAATTGAAGTGACGGACCACTGATGGGAGTGGTCAGTCAGTTTCAGTCAGTTTGGGGAAAAAAGTTGACGTGGCGCTGACGTGGCTTCGTCAGTTTCAGTCACTGATGGGAGTGGTCTTATAGTCCTTTATCTTGTGAGTTAAAAAAACCAACTCACTGTTCCGGTATAATCTTAGCTCCGGTTATGGTGGCAACTCGGATTAGTTAAGGTTGGCTGGTTAAAAATAGCCAATCGAACTCAACTTGATTGGATATATGAGTTGAGTATTTCAACCGCATTCAAAACTTGATAACCCGAAGACAACTCATATAACATATGTAATTAATTCAAGAAGTGTCGAGTCACTTGGTTAGTAGGTCAGTTTCGGATCGAATGGGCCAACCTGTTTATAATTATAGCTTTACATTAATTACTATAAAATGTTGATAAAACTCCAAAAACAATCATATTATCTATTATTCATTCAAATTTCATACTAAAGAGGTATTTGTGTTGAGGAAGTTTTGGAATGGAATTGGTATAAAAGTTGAATTCCAAATCTTAACAATAAGGTTATTTGTTGGCAACAATATAATTTGTTTGACTGAAGGTCCGAAACATGACCTTCTTATTTTCTTTGTTTTTACTTTCTCTTCTTTCTAGTTCGTTTTTCGAGGCCTTGGTGGTTTGTGAGGTACAGTTTGTTTGAAATGGTTCATGGCTTGGGGTCTAGTTGGAGGTGGTTTACTATTATAAGTTCAATTCGAGTTCAATTGGTTCATGGTAATTAGTATTTTGGTTGTGGGTGGTTTGCAAGGCTCGGTTTGTGTTCGAATGGTTCATGGTTTTAATTTGTGGTTTGGTTGTAGGTGATTTATATGGCTCAGTTCGTGTTCGTGTTATAATGGTTCATGGTTTGTATTTTGGTTGTAGGTGGTTTGCAAGGTTTGGTTAGTCTTTTCGAATGGTTCGTTACTTGTGGTAGTTAAGTTGTAGTTCTTATATATGTGTGATTGGGTGTGATGATAATATGGAACGAATTTCTTGATACACTTTCATAAGTGTTTCGACTCAATAGTTTCTAAGTATCACGAAATACTTATCGGGATGATTCAAGTCAAGATAGTATCGGAGAAATTTGAGTGTAACACAGAGATTATGTTATATTTTCATGTATTCAAGAGAGCCAAATGAATCTATGTTAATTTTGTTATATATGAAATTGATTTTGGCGGTTAGTATAACGAATAGACACCTCCATCTATTTTACAAGTTCATTTTAGGGGAGAAAATTGGGTGTTATGATCGATTCAACTTGGGGGCTTGATCCCCTAGACCCTGGTCACAAGGGGTGCTGCTCTTTGACCCCGCAAGTGGGCGTATCCACATTAACTTATTCTTTTTAATGGCGATCCACGTTATTTAAAATAATAGTGCACTCAGCATTTCTCAGCTCGTTTTATAACTTAAGTTGAAATAATATTATCAACAGTTGCGTGGTTTGCAAGGTCGGTTGTTGATTCGTGGTCAACTGGTCAATATGGTTTTTGATTGGTTTAAAGGTAGGTAGAGGTGGTTTTTCAGTCTTGCTGAGGTCAGGTGAGGTTGCTTTTGGAGGCTATGGAGCTAGTGGGCAGTTAATTAAGGTCATTTTGAAGCGAGAAATACTAAACTTACAAAAATTCTACAAATAAAAATTTACAAAATAATATGTCATTATACTTAACCAATCAAAATACATTGTTTTTTCTATTTCTTATTTCTCTTCCATCACATGATTTGTCCACTTCATTTTGTACACATATTTTTGTAAGAATTTTGCAAGTCTAGTATTGCTCTTTTGAAGCACGGTAGAATAGGGTAGATTTTATTTGTATGCACAACATGTAGTTTGACGGTACATAGCTCATGTTTGTGAGGAAATATAGGTTGCTCGGTACAAAATATTTGTCAACTTTCAATTAGAAAAATTATATCTCTAACGTGGATAAAACGGATAAACGAAAGAGGAATTCATTATTTCAGGTTATAAAAAGAGGACGAGTTTCTTTTTTTCTACTCAAGTACACGTGTTCTAACCGAGATGTCCATCCGACTGTTTGTCTGTTTCAATTTGAAACGCCCCATTTTTTTTATAAGATATTAAACATTCATGCTATTAATTTCACTTTTAATGCTGCTGCCATCATTAATACTGCTTATTTTTAATGCTGCTAGTGTCGTTAGTGCTGTTCTCGACCAAACCAAAAATCGAGTCGCTATCAGTACGAATCGTGCCGCGATCCTGCCTAAATCGCGTCGCGATCCTGTACCCACCGGGTAAAACGAATATCCGCCGGATAGTGTTTAAGGTCGTGCCTACTGTGACCGTTTACAAAGGGCTTACCCGGTTGAGTTACCCAGCGGGTACCCAACAACACGATCCTTTGTCTGGTCAGATTTTGTTTTCGTTTGAACGATTACGTTTTTGTTTGAGTCTTTAGTTGTTTTAGTCATGTATTAATTTGTACATTGTCTGATAAAAACAAACACTATAAAAAAAATAAAAAATTCGGGGTGTTTCACAATCCGGCCATTTCCCTAATCAACCCTAGAATGTTTACTCATAAAGGTTCTAACTTTTAATCTAAGGGGTTGTTTACTTTTATTTTGCATTAAGTGCTATTAGAATATATGGTCTGTTTGGGTATATTTGTCTGTTTATAACAAGTGATATTTCAGTAAATGTTGTTTCTTTTGTGTTCTGAATGAACAATCTTAAAATCAAAAATGACCGATTTACCCTTTTACGCAAATTAGTATCGGATAAACTACCTTAACTCAATACACCTAGTGATGGTTTCTCAAACAAATATCTGCGGCACACTTTAACTCAGTACACTTTATCTGTAAACTACTCTGGTGATGGTTTCTCAAACATAAATGTAGAGTTAAATTAGAAATGATGACGATGGATGGGGATGGAGTTCCATGCCTACGTATGTCTCTCGAGTCTCCCTTTGATCATGACGTGTATTTATTTGCATTTAATTTTTAAAACTTAGATATTTAGTCACCCTTTTACTAGTACTAATAATTTAGGTCAACAAAATATACTAGTACTAACTTACTATAAATACATTATAAACTTGTATTTAGTGTTTACTCGTTCAGTTTGTTTGTAGGGGCAAATGTACGTACCTTGTAAATAGGGTAATCTTGACTACGGATTCAAGTATTCAACTGATTAGGTAGTGTAACATTATTTTTAAATAATTACATTATTTAATCTGTAGTGTTACTGGTTCAAAACTCTTCTAACAGCGATCACCGCTCAATTCCTAATCCGTCACCGTTTGTTTGGATATTATGGTGCATGCCATGTGGTTGAGATATGTGTAGGTTGTTTATGCGGTCATCTCTGGTATACGAGTTTCTTTCACACGTACAGATCGTAACACAAGCCTTGTTGTATATTACGTAGTTAATTAATAATTGGGTAGTTTGGTGGTACAAATTGAACTTTATCTTGAAAGCACCATTGCAAGGTGTGTTAATACATAACAGAATAATATTAACCAGAATTGTAAAAGGACCGGACCACCATAGTTATTGCGGTACTGGCATGATATATAAGTAGTGTCACCAAGATTTGATAATGATTTTCAGTTTTCAATGATGATAAGATGTGACATATTAATTGCTATTAACATATTAACTGCGCAATGAAACGGCATAAAAAAAAAATCTATTTGTTGTCTTTTGTCCAGTTATATAATGTTCTTTAATAAAATTAAGAAAAAGAAATAATGTTGTATCATTCTATAACTTTATAGTATTCATTATATTTCAAATGATTATAATTAATGGAAATAATTCTTGACCAATAATGAAATAAAGATAAATTGTTTTTGACAAATAATGAAATAAAGATAAATTGTTTCTTGACATATTTGATCGAACAACCATAAAAGAAACTCTAAATATATAAAATAATTCAACTCATCAACTTGTTTGTTCCGTTTACCTTATGCAAATCGTATTTGGTTGAGTTTGACCCATCAACCCGTTTATAAAATCAATTCGAGTTCAGGTTTTTAATTTAGGACCTGAAATGTCAAACCTGCTAACTTGGCTCGACTCAAATTGTAACCCCAAATTATAATAATTGAAAGTTTATTAGAAAAATTGAATTACAAAGTTTTAATCTAGCTATTAACTTTGATTATTAAGTAAAGGATCTTTTCAAAATAAGTAAATTATACATCATTTCTTCCGATACAATTTGCATTGTATGTTGTACTAACTAAAATGGAAGAATATTAAGTTATCTTAATTATTTTAAAGACTATAAATTGACCAAATTAATTTGCATAGCAGTAATAAATTAACTTTTATATACTTAAATTAATGTAATTAAATTTAAATGTTATATTGTTAACAAAATACTTAAAAGGTAGTAACTTTTATTATAAGTTTAATACATTATAAGTTTTAAACTTCTTATATATTAGTATAAAAAAATTATTACACTATGTAATAAAAATATTTCTATCAAAACAATTGTAATCGAATTATGATATATCAAAAATAATTCATAATTGCAATGATTTAAGTGTCATATATCAAATTGATTATGATATATTAAAGAAGGGAGGGTAAAATAGTAAATTACTATTTCTTCTTTTAAGACTTTAGTCCAAATATATTATTAACTAGTATATATATATAGTAAAGGGATCTAAAAAGATGAGAATTTGGGTGGAGAATGGAGAGAAACATTTCTAGCCAACCATTTAAATTCAAAGTCAATTAAGGGATATTCTAGTAAATTTTAATTTAATTAATGAATTAATAGCATTTCTTTTAAATCATTCATAAACTGATTCTTTCCATCACATTCCTAAATTAATGGACATTATCGTATTTTATGCTATTCAAAATCCAAAAAAACTAGTAAATGGAACCAACATTCCAGATCAACGAAAAAAAAAAAAAAACTAACGCAGCATTCCTCGGAAGTCTACTATGTGGTGTTTTTTTTTTGGATTCATCATTCTTTATTTTTTATTTTGCTCTTTAGAATTCATCATTATCATTATTCATTATCATCTTTATATTGCATGAATGTTGTTTGAATTTTTTTAATTATATAGACTATTCAATTCATAATCTTCATATTGAATAAAATCCACATATCGTACAAGCAAAGACGATGAGCAGTTTTCTTTTTTATTTCAACTATCAAAAACAAAATTAATCAATTCACACAAATATATAAATTGATTCACGAATATATGTATATATAGGTGATTCATGAAATATATAACGTTGATTCAGAAATCTCATAACATCGATTCAGAAGTTTTATGACATTGATTTGAAACTATTTCACCAAGTTTTACCACTGAATCACAAAAATTATAACACCGATTCAAATTGAATCCTAAATCATACTAGTATTACATTCAATTGATTCATTCAATTTTAATGTAAATTACATTAAGTACTTTATATAAGCAACATACATATACATATTTTTCGATTTCCTCATCCAAAGGCGAATAAAATAAACCATCAACTTTTCTTTATAGTAAACTAATTTAATTCTTAGGTTCACCGTAATCATCATTCCTCCTTTAATTTCCAATTTAGCCTTTTCAAATGAGGAAAATCCTCATTAATCTATATGATCAAACCGTCACTTATCAAACGCAAAAACTATTATCCACAAAACCAATTTAGTGTTTCAGTAAATTGATCATAAGTTTTTATGTTATTTCTTTGATTCAAAAATTATAAAAGTATCATATATTACATCGGTAACTTTGAAACTTTCTAATATTGATTTAAAATTTTACAACACGATTCAGAAATTTTGTAACATCGATTAAGAAATTTCGCAACATTGATTCAAAAAATTATAAGATTGATTCAAAAGTTTTAGAAACCGATCAATAATGTTTTTACACATCGATTCAAAAAAATGAACACGATTTAGAATTTAATTAGAAAAATATAGCTATGCAAAATTAGAAACTAATGATCTTGCATCTCAAAGAAATTAAAGTTCCTGCAATTTTTATCATGATGTTTCCACTAAAAATATAAATAAACTAACATTACTTGATTCGGTTCACATTTGATAGTTGATAATGGGAACCAGAATATAAAATTCCTTTTTAATTGTAATATTGAATCAAGAAATCAAATAGAATGGCATCCTTTTATATTTAAAGATGCCCCAAATTTTTAGGAGACTTTACTAAGATATTAAAACTTGATGGTTTGTTTTTTAAAAGGAGGGAATCTACTGGACAATTTTTGTAACACCCGCCAAATTAGGAGTAGTTAATAGGTCTTAATCATTTTATAATACATATAATTAGTGCCAAGTTAGGCTAATTGTGTGTATCATTACGTGTATTATTATATATACGCATTTACACGATCAGATTTAATCGTGTCATTTATTATCGGCCGAATTCCGATACAAATTTATACGGACGTTGGTGAAACTTTTATTTAATAATATGGAATTATTTAATAACATTACTTATTACTTTATATTATGGTTATAATATAACAAACATATACGTTTCGCTTAAAACGTAACTGAATGCGACGAAAACGCGCGAAATGCGCCCGACAAACGAAATTTATAAAAATTATATCTTTATAACTCATTTCTAAGTATTATGATAAAATACTTCAATTAAAATTTATGCGATATCACGAAATCAATTATAACGTTTAAAAACGTTAAGCGATTTAAATAAACGTACAATTCGCCACCGACACTCAAACGAAAGCCCGAATATTATTTTGGACATTAAAACATAACATTTTGGATAAAACTTTCACTTAAAACATCGAGTCATAAATCGCTTACAAAAACTATTGCATAATACGTGTTACGACTAATCGAACGTTTAAACGACCGGGGAAACGAACACCGAACGGAGCACAAATTAGAGGAACAAATTTGGAGACAAACCACACCCCAAAGGGGGCCCCACCAGCCTGTTT
This sequence comes from Helichrysum umbraculigerum, assembly GCA_949592205.1. Taxonomy (NCBI): domain Eukaryota; kingdom Viridiplantae; phylum Streptophyta; class Magnoliopsida; order Asterales; family Asteraceae; genus Helichrysum; species Helichrysum umbraculigerum. The sequence goes on along the minus strand of CATIUR010000001.1, from coordinate 291,840,741 downwards.
TGACCAGCCCCAAACAAGATCCATAAAATATGGATCTTGTTCCCAAATTGTTTAATTTAAATACCAAAACCCTAAAATATTCATTGGTTCTTTACTCCCTCTCACTAGACTCTCTCTCTAAAACCCACACCATTTCCCTCCTCTCTCTCTCCCCCTCACGGTTCAGCCACCACCACCATCAACCACCACCATCCACCACCATTTGCCTGAAGAAAAACAAAGGAGAAGAAGCAAGAACAAGAAATCTAGCCCATCTCACTCTACTCTCTCTCTAACTCACGTTTTTGGTACGATTTTCACCACCTCTCTCTCTAGATTTTCATGTTATATTTAGATCTACATGTTATGTTGCTCAATCAATCATAAATGTTCAAATATAAGCTCAAAAACGTTTTTATGAACACATATATAAAGTACACAAATCTGACCAGAATTTTCGTCTCACCAAAACTCCCATATCTCGAGATCTAGGACGAATTAGAAGGTGTATCTTATACCGAAATCTTGATATGGAAGTCTTATACAAAAAATTCTTCTATGGCCCACATGAAAACCCACGTATTTTTGTGTAGGAACCGATTTATGGACTAAGGTTGTTTTTAGACCAAATCCGACCACCTTCCATTCTCATTTTTGTTTAAAATAGTAAATGGACTTATAAAATTATCATAAAATTCATAAATGAACTAGAGACCTAGAGGAACATCTGTGATTTTTGGTTAGGCTTGATTCGGTTTAAAAAGTGGATAAAACGAGAGTTAATTTGGGTACAAAATCTTTAAAACATAACTACAAGGACTGTTTTGGTAATTTTATAAAACCGACATTTCGGGTGAACCCCGACACGAACCAATAATTTTATTGAACACTTGGAACCATTTTAAGACTTGTGTAAGAGTTTCGGGTCAAACCGAGCACGTTTGACCATCAAACCTAAATTGAAAACATGATCAGCCGCTAGTGTCGCTAGAGGGCCAAATCCGATAGCGACACTAGCCCAATGTCGCCTAACCTGATTTAGTGTCGCCCTAGCGACACTCAACCCAGTGTCGCTAAAAATCAATTATGTGGCAGATAGCGACACTGACCGAATGTCTCTACCTTATCCAATGTCGCCTATAGCGACACTAAGCCTAGTGTCGCCAAAACCAATTTGACGTCGCATATAGCGACAATGACCCTAGTGTCGCCATAATTAAAGAAGTGTCGCCTATAGCGACACTAATCTAATGTCGCTAATTAATTTAAGATCATAAATCCAGCGACACTCACCTAGTGTCGCCTAACTAGTGTCGCCTATAGCGACACTAGCCCAGTGTCGCCAAAAACAGAGTTGAATTATTTTCCTAAGTATAGGAATATGTTATACTAAACAAATCAAACACGATACGAATTATACACAAGCCATATATACTTTATTAAGTATACAACAACACGAGTAAAATAATAATAGTTGAGATTATTATTACAAACCGTCACCAACGGGCCGTACACGTTTTCAAAACACAAATAAACAAATCAAACCAAATCATTTGGACATTACTATTTGGATGAACAACTAGCATAGGTGACCTCTCAAGACACATACACACTATGCTAACCTTGCGCGTTGTAAACGCCCGGCAGGTTACAGTCTTCAGACGCCACATTGTACTACATCATACTTGCTTCATTACAATACTTCAGACTCAGGTGAGTCTCATAGCCCCTTATTTTACTATTTTAAATCCAGGGGTGGGAATACATGCTCAGTTTTTATTACATGTGAACACAAGTACTAAACCTCGATATATTGACTGCATGAGTTGTTTTTACTAATCATGAAGCCCTCCACATCATAGTTTGTTAGTATGGATTTAGCGCGAGTGTTAGTGTATGGTACCATATGGGATTGACAATCCCCGTCCGGGGTAGTCGCGCTACCACGACTGCGGTCGAACGGACGCATTATCATTTGTTCACACGTGTGTATGATTAGGCACATGCTGGAGGCAAACTCGATTAGGCACTTGATTGTGATCCTGACACCTCAGTTAAGCTCAAACTATGAGCTCATGGCAGTAATATACATATTTATTTGATTGATTTCAAATCATTATATTAAATCTTGTGGTTCATACATTGTTGTTTCATCAATACAAACCTGTGAGCTCACCAGCTTTTTAGCTGATCCTTTTAGCATGTATTCTCAGGTACCCAGCAGCTGTAGGCTTGCACACAGGATTTAGCATAGCTCGAGTCAGCATGCAAACATCAGAGATATTATTGCATTAATATATTTTGTATAAGTAGTTATGCTAGCAAATCTCTCATATTCAGAAAACGAGCTAATGTATTTGGTACAACTAATGTAAACTTTTATCGAATTAATGTATTTTGTTAAAACGACGCATATAAAGTCATTCATTATACCTTGTGTGTTTTGATTATTGATTAGTCGCGCCCCGACCCGATTCGTTTCTGCAACCCGAATTTGGGGGTGCGACAGATTGGTATCAGAGCCTAAGGTTATAGTGAACTAGGTTGTATTTAGTGGGCCTAGACTATGACCGTTAGGCAGTATTCCTTATTAGGTATGACCGGTTCAGGGATTGCATCATACGAGTTTAATTTAACATGGCGTAGCTAACCATGTACAATTAAATGAAGATGATGTAAGATCTGAAATTGGATTATGTCGAACAGGAATGCACTAGTTGACTCTGACCGCGAGAGAACCGGGACTCATACTTGTTTTGTGCTAGACACATACTAGGCTATTGTGGGATATACGTGTATATACATACATAGGCCTCGCTTATTCACTGAATCTTTATGCTATTATATATAATGTAGTTATATATGAATACGCCTCACGTACTACTCTCTAGGCTATTATATATTGGATATATATGAATAGGCCTCACACAATGATACGCTCGCTATATAAATAGCTGACTCTCCTCTCGTGATACTTATGAAACATGCTCATTGGTTTACACAACCACACCAACCTGATTTATGTCACACCAATGCGTCACTTTTGGCAAGCTCTAATGATTTCATAGAAATCACATCTAATACGCGAAACTGACATTTTTCTAAGGACTAAAATCCTTTTCCTGCCATTTCTATAGAACTTACCCGCGCGGAAAATGGCAAACCTCCCAACGGATGATTACGCGTCAGATAATGACCAAATCAATGATGAACAAATCCAGTACACATATCTTGATGAAGATATCGCTCCTTTGGAAGATATAGTGAATGAAAACATCGAAAATCACGACTTTGGGTTGGTCAACATCGAAGAATACGAAAGGGTACGAGATCATACCAAAGACTTAGATGGCCGCAACTGGGCACTGAAACTAAGATGCAAACTCTACGAGATGGAGCTGAAAATTCTGAAGAGATCCTTTCTCGAACGAATCCAGGATCGGACCCTCTACTACAAGGAAGTGACTACAAGCTTGTACTACCAGACAACCACCTGGGTTAAAGGGATGTACTAGCAAGCAATTGAAGATGCTTCGGTTTACCATGCGCCTCCACGATACCGCAACATACTCGAAGCTCGTTACTACCCTTACGATCTCGACCTAGAATAGATCAATGATAACCATAACCATCTTGTATAGCGGATAGTTGTGTATGTAATAGGTCAAAGTTAGGACCTCCAATCCGATGGGTATATTAAAATCCCATCCCCTTTTGTATAACCCTCACTATCTGCCGGAAGTGATAATTCCCGGCAACTTTTGTAAACTCTAACTCTTGTAATCTTTTGGTCACACATGTTGAATGATTACAATCCTATTATCTTTTATTATTATCAATTAGTACATCACGCCTCGACACTTTATCTATGGTGATAGAAACGCACATGCTAATCGCTCCCTCAATTATAACGGACAACAACATTACTACGAACAATACATCCGAAAAGGACCTACTTTAAGAGGTTCCATCTGAGGATCAACCAACGAAACTCCCGTCTCATGAGAGATTCATCACAGAGGCCCGTTACATCGACTGTTCACGTGTTCTATTCACTCGCATTCATTGTCGTGCAGACAACTGCCAATTGAATTGGCCAACCGCAACACTCACGTCCTGGAATATTCTTCCATTAGCTGAACTGAACCCAAAGCGCCTCGATTTCAATTTTGATCCCACTAGCTACCACTGGATAGGTATTGCGAGGGACGCACACAACGACTAAGTCCACAAAAACCTTCACAACCACAATCTAATCATTTTGATCATCACATTACCTCGGTACTTACCTGATTCAGTACTTCGGCACTTACATGGTGACATTTACGCGCACACATAGAAAGTTTATGAGAAACACCACTTTAGCCTCGCGCTACACACGAAAACCTCACACTTTGTACTTACTTGGCCCTTGTGCCACATCTACAAAATTTTGTGATCACGATCTACTATTAGCCCTAGAGCTACACTTTAAGGACATAAGATCCACACATACTTACAGCACACTAGTGTTGCACTCACAGTACGTTGATACTGCATCACGGCACTTAGCGCCGCATTTCATAGTACATTGGTACTACATTCACAGTACGTAGGTACTACATTCATAGTACGGTGGTACTACGTTATTGTGCATCTAGCACTGCATTCACAGTACATTAGTATTGCACCCCAGTACCTTGAGTACTACACTTTGACACCTTAGGGCTACGCACAATACGAGGATACTGCTTCATTGTCCGTTAGTCTACTACAATGGCGTAGTCTTGGTTGACTACTACGAACACCCTACTCAAGCGTTATTCCGACTACACGATAAAACCAACAACTTCACTAACCACAACACTTGAAACGTGGTGAAACACGAAAACATGATCGGGGATCAACTCGACAGATTTACATCCCACGTGCGACACCGAAGACTTCGACTCCATTGGAGATAAAATATTTCCGCCTCGTGAATTGTCTTGGTTATAACAACTTCAAACATCCTTCATAAACTTTGAAGTCTGAAATCTTACAACTCATACCTTGAACGGTTTCTGATCCTTATTGTCGCACATCATCAAACTCCACGTTGTACAGTGGTACATTACTTCTTGTATAAATACTTAAGATAACCTTGATTTAAACCTCATGTACCCCTTCATCATTGTCATTAAGACTCTCATCATGTCGCCTCGACGACAATACTTCCGTCAAGCCGAGCTTGACCAATACTTTACCTAACGACTAACTACTGTCTTAACTACTCAGGGCTTGTAAACATTCGGCGAGGAGACACCGCACAACACACCTCCAGTCCGACCACGTACGTACAAGGATTTTCTGAACTACAAATCTCTAAACTTCGAAGGCACTGAAGGTGCCATTGGCCTGTTACATCACCCGTCGCAATCAGTTGGCACTGCTGTGCCCATCCTTAGTTGATCCAAAATATAAAAGGATCGAACGTTACATCTAGGGATTTCCCCCACGCACTCAAAGTATAGTCACTACCTCCAACTCTACAACCACTCTAAGTGCCGTTTGTATGGCACATAATCTTTTGGTATAAGTGGTTCGCCAAGGAACACCTACTGCCAAAGACACTTCAAACCCATCTGGGGATAATGTGACACCCCCAAATTTAATGATTTGCGGAAGCTTGATTTGGGTGTCACTAATCAATATACAAAGCACATAAGATATAATGAACGACCACTATATGCGTCGTTTTAAACTTGTATAGATAAAGTAAATGTTTACATCAAAATATAGTTACATTAGCTCGATTCCTGAAATTGAGAGATTACAAAGCATAATTACTGTTACAAAATATAATAATGCAATCAAATCTCTAGTTGTATGTATGCTGACTCGAGCTAATAGTTCCTGCTTGTGTAGCCAACCTACTGCGGGGTACCTGTGATAAATACTAAAATGGGTCAGCGAAAACGCTGGTGAGCTCACAGGTTTGTATGTCAATGTGTAGTTGTAAGAACCGCAAGATTTATATTGAATTTAAAATGCAATTAAGCAAGATAAAAGTTATACTGTCCATGAGCACATAGTCTGAGCTTAACTTGATTTGTCAGGCCCAATTAAGGAAACCTAACTTGAAATGCCTCCTACGAGTGCCTAATCAACACTCGTCTTCCCAAATGCTAATACATCCGTTTGACCGGTTAGTGCGTGCTAACCCGGATGAGGATTGTCAATCCCATATGATATCATATACTAACATTCACGCTATAAAATACTAGAGACTATGCTTATGGAGGACTTTAAATTGATTAGCTTGAAACTCATGTAGTATTTGAAGTTTGTCACTTGCGTTCTACTTGTAAAACAAAATGATGCAGTAATATCACACCCCTGGTAAAAGTAGTGAAAATGGGGCTATGAAACTCACCTGAGTCTTGGAATGTTAAGCAATTAAACTTGAAGTAATTAGCAGTGTGTTGGTGTCCAAAGACTTGAAACCTGAATGTGTCCACGACACTTGAATTGTTATTAATTGTATTGGTATCTCGAAAGACTACCATTGAAATTGTTTGTCTAACTTAATGTCCAAATTACCCCGATTTGGTTGATTGTATTGTTACAAGTTACTACGACTTGTTTGATTGAATTGACACAAGTTACAACGACTTGTTTGAATAAATTATCTAAGTTACTATGACTTAGTTGATTCAATTGTGTATTTGAAAATGTGTACGGCCCGTTGGTGATTTAGTTGAAATAATAATAATTCTAAAATGTTGACTTTGCTACAGTACTGCTACAGTACTGCTACAGTAAATTTGACTTTTTTTTTTGAACAGTAACTTTGACTTCGAAAATTTTGAGTTTTGAAGATTCTGTTTTGTGCGACGTAGCCTGCGACGTAGGCTGCGACGTAGGCTGCGACGTAAGAGTTTTGCGACGTAAAGGGTTACGTCGCTAAGGTCAACAGTGCTAAGTCAATAGCGACGTAGGGTGCTACGTCGCTTATGCGACGTAGGTTCGTTTTTGCGACGTTAAGGTCTGCGTCGCTATGTGCGACGTTCGCAAGTCAATGCGACGTAATAGGCTGCGTCGCTGTATGCGACGTTGAGGATATAATGCGACGTAGGTCGCTGCGTCGCATTTGCTCCAGGCCAAATGCGACGTACGGAGTCTGATCGGAGTTTCAACTCCAAAAACGCGTTTTCCGGCCATCGATCGGCATAATATTTTTACCCAACCCATTTTAGGACATTACAAGGTTATACAAACAACTAGCAAGTTATAAATCTTAAAAACGAGAGTTTTCGGAGTTGTGTCGGAAACTTACAAATCGCCGAAATGAAATTCCGGAAAGATAGAAGTGTAGATCGTCGCGAGGTGGTCGTTTATTGTAAAGGGGCTTGAAGATCCGAGGTCGTTTGAGGTGTTTATTTTGCGATTTTGATGATTTTTGGTTTGGGGTTTGTTTGAGAGAAATAAGAGAGGAGAGAGGTAGAGAAAAAGAGAAATGAAAGTAGATGGGGTGGGAGTGGGAGGTTAAACCCCCATTTTCGCCCCGCGTTTCCGTTCCGTGCGGTGTTCGTTTGCTCCGTTGTTTAAACGTTAAATAATTATTTTAAATATCAATTGGTACATTTTTAAAATACAAATTATTACGCTATATTTTATTTAAATATTTTACTAATCACTTTATATTTGAATTATAAAAAGGTAAGTTAATGTGTTTGCGCGTTTTACATTTTAAATTGTGTAACTTACTGATTGTACGATGTGAATGAATACGAAATATTATAATAATGATATTTTTGACATAAAAGCGTTATTTAATAAAATTGGTCACCAATGTCCGTATTTATTGTATCGAAATTCATTCGATTTGAAACTCGTACGATTTAAACAAATCGCATAATTGTAGATATATATTCAACAATATATATAATAATTGATACATTAATTAGCCTAACAAAGAACTAATTACATGTATTAAAACTTGATTAGGCACTAAATTCTAGTCCTAAATTGACGGTTGTCACATTCTCCCCCTGTTAGAAGAATTTCGTCCCGAAATTTATGTTGAAGTTGTGTTTGACGTTGAATCAGTGAAGAGTTGAGGATACTTGAGTCGCATTTGATCTTCTCGTTCCCAGGTGAATTCCGGACCGCGCCGCGAATTCCACCTAACCTTGACAATAGGAATACGACTTTGTTTAAGTTGTTTGACCTCACGGTCCATGATTTCAGCGGGTTCCTCAACAAAGTGAAGTTTTTCGTCAACTCGAATTTCATCGAGTGGAATGATAAGTGTCTCATCGGACAGACACTTCTTCAGATTTGAAACATGAAATGTGGGATGCACGCTGCTGAGTTCAGATGGCAGCTGCAATCGATAAGCCACTGGACCAATCCTTTCGAGGATCTCGAATGGTCCAATGTATCTGGGATTTAACTTCCCTCGTTTACCAAATCGGATTACGCCTTTCCAAGGCGATACTTTGAGTAGAACTCGATCCCCAACTTGGAACTCGAGTGGTTTGCGTCTCACGTCAGCATAACTTTTCTGACGGTCACGCGCGGCTTTGAGTTTGTTTTGAATTTCAACGATTCTCTCGGTCGTCTCGTGAATGATTTCTGGACCTGTGAGTTGGCTATCCCCAACTTCAGTCCAACAGATAGGTGACCGGCACTTACGACCGTACAGTGCCTCGAAGGGTGCAGCTTTGATGCTGGTATGATAACTGTTGTTGTACGAGAACTCGCATAATGGTAGATGTTTTTCCCAGTTTACACCGAAGTCTACTACGCAGGACCGTAGCATGTCTTCAAGTGTTTGAATGGTTCGTTCACTTTGGCCGTCTGTTTGAGGATGGTATGCGGTACTCATATCAAGTCGAGTACCCAGAGATTTTTGAAGTGATTGCCAAAATTGTGAAGTGAAACGACTATCTCTATCAGAGATAATTGAGATTGGAACACCGTGTTTGGTCACGATTTCCTTCAGATAAATGTTGGTGAGGCGTTCCATTTTGTCGGATTCCTTGATTGCCAGGAAGTGAGCAGATTTTGTGAGACGATCCACGATCACCCAAATGGTATCGCAACCGCTCGAGGATCTGGGTAGTTTGGTTATGAAGTCCATGGCAATTTGTTCCCATTTCCATTCCGGAAGACTGGGTTGTTGAAGTAAACCAGAAGGTTTTTGATATTCGATTTTGACTTTGGAGCAAGTAAGGCACTTGCTGACATAGGTGGCGATTTCAGCTTTCATATTCGGCCACCAGTAGAAATCCTTGATACCGTGGTACATTTTATCGGATCCAGGATGGATAGAATATTTAGACTTGTGAGCTTCATCCATCACCAAGTCTCGTAGGTTCCCAATTTTAGGCAACCAGATTCGGTTTGAGAAATACCTAATCCCGTTAGATTTGATTTCAAATTGTTTGTCCATGCCCCGCAAGGCCTCATCTTTGACATTTTCGGGTTTTAAGGCTTCGAGTTGAGTAGTGAGAATTTGAATGTTTAAATTGTTGTGAATGGTCATACTGAGGGCTCGAACCCGAAGTGGTTTCACTCGCTCTTTTCGACTGAGAGCGTCAGCAACAACATTTGCTTTGCCTGGATGATATTTGAGTTCGCAGTCGTAATCCGTAAGCAACTCGACCCATCGACGTTGCCTCATGTTGAGATCCTTCTGATCGAATATGTGTTGAAGGCTTTTATGGTCGGTAAAGATTGTGCATCTGGTACCGTAAAGGTAATGTCTCCAGATTTTGAGGGCAAAAACGACAGCTCCTAGCTCGAGGTCGTGGGTGGTGTAATTCTTTTCATGAATCTTGAGCTGTCGGGAAGCATAAGCTATGACTTTGTCTCGTTGCATGAGCACACAACCGAGACCTTGATGTGAAGCATCGCAGTATACCACGAAGTCATCGGTGCCTTCGGGTAATGAGAGGATTGGAGCACTGCAAAGCTTTTGTTTTAAGAGTTGGAATGCCGATTCTTGTTTATCAGTCCAGTCAAACTTTTTGTCTTTCTGGGTCAACATCGTGAGTGGTATGGCTATCTTGGAGAAATTTTCAATGAAGCGTCGATAGTACCCGGCAAGTCCCAAAAACTGCCGTACTTCGGTTGGAGTGGTTGGCGATTGCCAATCTTTGATAGCCTCGATTTTTGACGGGTCGACATGAATCCCCTGACTGTCAATCACGTGACCAAGAAATTGAACGGTTTTGATCCAGAACTCACACTTAGAGAACTTGGCATAGAGCTCCTCGTGTTTAAGTAGTTCAAGGATGGTTCTGAGGTGTTGAGCGTGTTCTTCTTTGTTTCGTGAATATATGAGAATGTCATCGATAAAGACAATGACAAATTTATCCAGGTAAGGTTTACACACCCGATTCATAAGGTCCATGAATACAGCCGGTGCATTGGTTAGGCCGAATGGCATCACTTGAAATTCGTAATGCCCGTAACGGGTTCTGAAAGCGGTTTTTGGAATATCGGCATCGCGAACACGCAATTGGTGATAACCGGATCGGAGATCAATCTTTGAATAACAACTCGACCCTTGAAGTTGGTCGAACAAATCATCGATTCGAGGGAGTGGATACCGGTTCTTGACAGTTAACTTGTTCAACTCTCGATAGTCGATACACATTCGAAAAGAACCATCTTTCTTCTTAACAAATAGGACCGGAGCTCCCCAAGGTGAAGAACTCGGCCTGATGAATCCTCGTTCCAGGAGTTCCTGTAACTGGGTGGACAGCTCCTGAAGTTCAGATGGAGCTAAACGGTATGGTGCTCGGGCCACAGGCGCAGCACCTGGTACAAGATCGATTGAGAACTCAACCTGTCTTGGTGGTGGTAGACCAGGTAGTTCTTCAGGAAAGACTTCTGGAAAGTCTCGAACAATTGGAACATCCTCAAGTCGCTTCTCCTCCGACTTTTTCTCCATGATGTGTGCGAGGATTGCTGGATAACCCTTTCTCAGAAATTTTCGGGTCTTAAGACAAGATACGATGTTAAGCCTCGTCCCACCGGTCTCCCCCTGTATGATTAGGGTTCTACCGACGGCGAGAGGTATGCGAACAACTTTGTCGTAGCAAATGATTTCGGCGCGATGTTTGGACAACCAGTCCATGCCTACGATGACGTCGAAACTTCCTATTTCAATAGGCATAAGATCTATGGAGAAGGTTTCGTCGGCTAGATTTAAAGTGCAATTAGGTATCACACTATCGGTTTCTATCAGCTTGCCATTTGCTAACTCTACGGTGTACTTAACGTCTAAAGCAACAGGTGTAATGTCAAGTAGAGGGCAAAATTCATCGGAAATAAAACTCCTATCGGCACCAGTATCAAACAGAATAGAAGCAGTTAAATTGTTGAGGAGGAACATACCCGTGACCACATTCGGGTCCTGACGGGCGTCTCCTGAGTTGATCACGAAGGCGCTACTTTTGGTGTTATTGTTGTTGCGGTGGTTGTTGTTGTTGCCCTTGTTCTTCAATTTTGGACAAGAATCCCTAAAGTGTCCAGGGTTTCCACATTCGTAGCAGGACTTAGGTTGTCGGGCATTTTTGACAGAAGGGTTGTTGTTGGATTTGGGGGTTCGGCAATCCTTAGTCAAATGCCCGTACCTCCTGCAGTTGTTGCAAGGAGTACCGCACTGACCAAAATGGTGGTAGTTACACTTGGGACAATAAGGCCTGTCCCCGGTGTAGCTGCGGGTGGTTTCAGAGTTGGTGTTGTAGACTTGGATGGCGTTGTTTTTCTTGTTTGAGTTATGGTGGTGTTCAGTGGATTTGCGTTTGTTGTTGTTGGAGGATGAGGTGTTGGAGGTCTCACGGCTGACAACTAGAGCCATGAGTTCGTGGGCCAATCGAATGGCACTCTCTGTAGTGGTTGGTTTGGATGAGGCGACGTTTCCTTGGATGTTCTCGGGGAGTCCACGAATGTATTTCTTAATGCCCTTACTTTCTGGTTCGACCAAACCCGGGCATAATAGGGCGAACTGCTGAAACTTGGTGGTATATTCAGCAACATCATTTCCCTGCACCTCCAGATGCCAGAATTCTTCCTCCAGCCTGTGCAATTCTTCTTCAGGACAGTACTTTTCTGTCAGTTTCTTCTTCAGTTCGACCCAAGGAAGTCGGTTTGCAATCTCAAGGCCTACAGAGTTTGCGTGGGTTTTCCACCACGTGAGTGCACCTTCCTGAAAGGTGTAAGCAGCGAATTTGACTTTGTTGTTCTCAGTACAGTCGCAAAGACTGAAAACAGATTCCATGCGCTCAATCCAACGGATCAAGCCAATGGCACCTTCCGTGCCCTTGAAGTATAGTGGTTTGCAGCTAAGGAAGTCCTTATAGGAGCAGGGTTTGGGTGGTGGAGTATTGGTTGCTGTGTCCTCGCTACCGGGTGGTGTTCGGGTAGCCAAGGCTTCGGTCACACTGCGGGCAATGATTCCCGCGATCTCAGCTTCGCTAAGGGTAATTTGACGACGTGGAGGCATGATGCTGAGTAAGAAAGAACAAGGAAATGAAATAAGATACTAGTCCGAGTATGATGAACTAGTGGTGTGTTTGTCATTTCGAGACAAAACGTTTGAAAGAAAGAGGCCTATAATCATATAATATAATATAGCCTAAAGTTGTAATGAGGTCTATTCATGTATATATATATGTATATCACATAATAACCTATTGAGTGTCTAGCACAGACGTGTTTTGAGTCCCGTTTCTCTCGAGGTCAGAGTCAACTAATGCATTCCTGTTCAACATGACTCTTTCAGATTTCACATCATCTTTCTTTAATTGTACATAGTTGATCAGGCTATGTTAAATTAAAGTCGTATGATGTAATCCCTGAACTAGTCATAACTAATAAGGAATACTGCCTAACGGTCATAGTCTAGGCCCACTAAATGCAACCTAGTTCACTATAACCTTAGGCTCTGATACCAATCTGTGACACCCCCAAATTTAATGATTTGCGGAAGCTTGATTTGGGTGTCACTAATCAATATACAAAGCACATAAGATATAATGAACGACCACTATATGCGTCGTTTTAAACTTGTATAGATAAAGTAAATGTTTACATCAAAATATAGTTACATTAGCTCGATTCCTGAAATTGAGAGATTACAAAGCATAATTACTGTTACAAAATATAATAATGCAATCAAATCTCTAGTTGTATGTATGCTGACTCGAGCTAATAGTTCCTGCTTGTGTAGCCAACCTACTGCGGGGGTACCTGTGATAAATACTAAAATGGGTCAGCGAAAACGCTGGTGAGCTCACAGGTTTGTATGTCAATGTGTAGTTGTAAGAACCGCAAGATTTATATTGAATTTAAAATGCAATTAAGCAAGATAAAAGTTATACTGTCCATGAGCACATAGTCTGAGCTTAACTTGATTTGTCAGGCCCAATTAAGGAAACCTAACTTGAAATGCCTCCTACGAGTGCCTAATCAACACTCGTCTTCCCAAATGCTAATACATCCGTTTGACCGGTTAGTGCGTGCTAACCCGGATGAGGATTGTCAATCCCATATGATATCATATACTAACATTCACGCTATAAAATACTAGAGACTATGCTTATGGAGGACTTTAAATTGATTAGCTTGAAACTCATGTAGTATTTGAAGTTTGTCACTTGCGTTCTACTTGTAAAACAAAATGATGCAGTAATATCACACCCCTGGTAAAAGTAGTGAAAATGGGGCTATGAAACTCACCTGAGTCTTGGAATGTTAAGCAATTAAACTTGAAGTAATTAGCAGTGTGTTGGTGTCCAAAGACTTGAAACCTGAATGTGTCCACGACACTTGAATTGTTATTAATTGTATTGGTATCTCGAAAGACTACCATTGAAATTGTTTGTCTAACTTAATGTCCAAATTACCCCGATTTGGTTGATTGTATTGTTACAAGTTACTACGACTTGTTTGATTGAATTGACACAAGTTACAACGACTTGTTTGAATAAATTATCTAAGTTACTATGACTTAGTTGATTCAATTGTGTATTTGAAAATGTGTACGGCCCGTTGGTGATTTAGTTGAAATAATAATAATTCTAAAATGTTGACTTTGCTACAGTACTGCTACAGTAAATTTGACTTTTTTTTTGAACAGTAACTTTGACTTCGAAAATTTTGAGTTTTGAAAATTCTGTTTTGTGCGACGTAGCCTGCGACGTAGGCTGCGACGTAGGCTGCGACGTAAGAGTTTTGCGACGTAAAGGGTTACGTCGCTAAGGTCAACAGTGCTAAGTCAATAGCGACGTAGGGTGCTACGTCGCTTATGCGACGTAGGTTCGTTTTTGCGACGTTAAGGTCTGCGTCGCTATGTGCGACGTTCGCAAGTCAATGCGACGTAATAGGCTGCGTCGCTGTATGCGACGTTGAGGATATAATGCGACGTAGGTCGCTGCGTCGCATTTGCTCCAGGCCAAATGCGACGTACGGAGTCTGATCGGAGTTTCAACTCCAAAAACGAGTTTTCCGGCCATCGATCGGCATAATATTTTTACCCAACCCATTTTAGGACATTACAAGGTTATACAAACAACTAGCAAGTTATAAATCTTAAAAACGAGAGTTTTCGGAGTTGTGTCGGAAACTTACAAATCGCCGAAATGAAATTCCGGAAAGATAGAAGTGTAGATCGTCGCGAGGTGGTCGTTTATTGTAAAGGGGCTTGAAGATCCGAGGTCGTTTGAGGTGTTTATTTTGCGATTTTGATGATTTTTGGTTTGGGGTTTGTTTGAGAGAAATAAGAGAGGAGAGAGGTAGAGAAAAAGAGAAATGAAAGTAGATGGGGTGGGAGTGGGAGGTTAAACCCCCATTTTCGCCCCGCGTTTCCGTTCCGTGCGGTGTTCGTTTGCTCCGTTGTTTAAACGTTAAATAATTATTTTAAATATCAATTGGTACATTTTTAAAATACAAATTATTACGCTATATTTTATTTAAATATTTTACAAATCACTTTATATTTGAATTATAAAAAGGTAAGTTAATGTGTTTGCGCGTTTTACATTTTAAATTGTGTAACTTACTGATTGTACGATGTGAATGAATACGAAATATTATAATAATGATATTTTTGACATAAAAGCGTTATTTAATAAAATTGGTCACCAATGTCCGTATTTATTGTATCGAAATTCATTCGATTTGAAACTCGTACGATTTAAACAAATCGCATAATTGTAGATATATATTCAACAATATATATAATAATTGATACATTAATTAGCCTAACAAAGAACTAATTACATGTATTAAAACTTGATTAGGCACTAAATTCTAGTCCTAAATTGACGGTTGTCACAGATAACCAGCGTAAAGGGATTGAGAAACACAACCAGTCAACCGACGCAAAAAGCCTGCTGCTCCTGAGCCCTATACTGTTGACTCTGATCATTTAAGGTGAAACAAGGGGAGCAAACCCAACTGCTTCCGTGTTACATGTTTTTATAAATCCTCCTTACCACTCAGTGTTTCATTTGTTTCCTTAGGATTTAAATACTCAATAGGACTAAGAAACGACAAACCTTTTCAGCCGTCAGTGCAGCCCCCGATTTCACGATAGTACTCCCTCCCGCTTATCTCATACTATTGAGACCAGGAACATCGGAATTACCAGTAATACACATCGACTGCCCTAACACCATACCGCGAACTTTCATTCTGAGGAACCATATACCTTCTTACCGTATTTTAGTAACGACCTTTGTACAGATTTGTGATGAATACTGTCACACCCCGCTAAACGGTAATTACAATTACGTAGAGTGATTTGCGGAAGCTTAGTGACGTGGCGGGGGTGTGAGCAGTAAAACAACCAACAGTTACATACATACTCAGAGCATATGATTATCGCAGAACGAAATAGATTAAGATGCCATTAGTTAAAGTTTTACAAATGATTACCACTTGAGAAGTGATAACAGTAATAGTAGTAGTTGAAATCAGTATTTCATAAAATACATAATATCAAAAGTAGATTTCATAGGTATGACTGCAATAAT
>CATIUR010000001.1:289737249-289932249 GCA_949592205.1 Helichrysum umbraculigerum | reverse complement strand
TTCTGACTTAACCCTTTCTCACACTTATTTGACATACTAATACAAACTTAAAGCATTTATCAACCAACCCATAACACCAAAACATTTGAAATTCATCACATGACACTTTATACCCATTTTGACACCATTTGACCTGTTTACCATAATGGCCACATTTTAACCAGGTTAACACCCAATTCCACATATGTTTGACTATTTCAACCTTGTTGACTATTTGTCAACTTCACAATTGACCAACCAATCAGATTTAACCCTTTACTACAAATCATCAACTTTGACCCGAAACAAGACCAATCATATTCAATTGACTTCATACCCTTTTTAATACAAATACACAAGACTCTTTTCACTGTTTGAGTTTCAAAGCCAAATACAACATATTGATCACATGTTTACTCCAAAAACTCTTTGTTTGGGCAAATTACTAAATTGATAATCAAAACAACAATTCAAAGAGATGGAGCATTTCTAACCACATAGCTAGCTCCATATCCACACTACCTTCTTGAAAGCACTAATCATCCACCTAAAACATGAAACAACAACGGGGTAAGCGCACCGCTTAGTGAGCATATAGGCAGTTAAACGAATAATCCACAAAACACATAACACATAATCAATATCAACACTATATAAATACTTATAACATCAACCACTGAACTCTGAACTCTATGCAAATCCACAACCGTAAGAAATAAGGCTTCATAAGAAACAAGGCTTCATAAGAAACAAGGCTTCATGATTCCAAATCACGTCGAAATGAATATCATGTTTAACAAACAAGGCTCCATGTCACCAAATCACGTCGAAATGGATACCATGTTTAAAAACAAGACTATGCTCGTACCATATCACGTCGATATGCATACCAAGCTTAAGAAACAAGGCTAGATACAAGTAATCTTCCACTGGATTGTATGATCCTCTTGCTCGGAAGCAATCCGGAAACACATACAATCATTCATATTCTTCATCATATCATCATCATATAATCCACATATAGAAACAAGTCAAGATACAAGTATATGAAACAAGTCATCTTCCACCCGATTGTATGATCCTCTTGCTCGGAAGCAATCCGGAAACACATACAATCGTTTCAACATATGAAACAATTATAATCCACTATAGATATATACAACTAAGATACATACATACATACATAAACCTTACCCGTTTAACCCCCATAATACTCACCTCGATATTTAGACAATAATTCATAACAATGGTCATGTATGATTTTTATGTCTGTAAATCCCTATCATATCATACATAACAACATAATCATACAACTAGACACTAATTAATCATCCATTTTAATCTTATTCACTTACTCTCCCACTTTGATTACACTTGTTTTAATCTTTTAATTAACCACATTAAACCACTTTTAAACTTTCACTAGTTACCTTCACTAACACCATTTCATCATATTAGACATCTAATTTCATATGAAAATCAATAATTTCATGAGTTCTATAAAAAAAACCACTAATTCCTCAAGAACACCAATTATAATCTCATCACTTTCATGTTCTAATTTGATTACCAATGATTATATAACTCTAATTAACACCAATTTCATCAAATCAAAACCCTAATTTCGTATTGAAATCATGAATGATACAAAACTCACTAAAACCCCAAACCTTAGGTTAAATCATAGAGAAAAATCACTTACATGATGTTCTTGATGATTAGAAGAAATGAATTAAGCTAATAGAATCATATATTGAAGGATTGAAAGTTTGAATTTTGAGGGTTGAAGGCTCCTGCTGTCACACCACCGATTTCATGGTTTGCAGAAGCGACGATTTTGGGTGTGACTAATCAATGATCAAAGCACAGAGGTACAAGCAAACGACTCTATATGAGACGTTTATAAATATATTACAAATGTAGTACATCGTTTTAAGTCATAAGCTATATCATTAACGAGTTCGCATAATGATCCCGAAGATTTTAATACATAACCATTATACAAAATATAATGCAAGAAAATCTTCATGAGTATATAGATGCATGCGACTCGTACTAGCTAGCATATCATGTGGGCCACCCTACTGTAGCTGATCACCTGAGAATACAACACTAAAAGGTCAGCTATAAAGCTGGTGATTCTCACAGGTTTATCATAAAATATGATGTGATCAACATGATTATCCGACGATTTAATACCGACAATGATTCAACAACATAACCACACAATGATAAACCAATAAAGGTTTCCGAACAATGATTAAACCAATTAAGGTTACCGACTAGATTTACCGACAATGACATTGTATTGCATTAAGCCATGGTTCGAGGCCTAACCCGATTTGTGCCTCCGAAACGGTGTCAACACCCATAACAATTACTAAAATGCCCATTTGGACGTGGTTGTTGCTAGCAACCCGGACGGGGACGTCACTCCCATGATAGATCTATCTTTTAGTAATCGCGCCTTATTAAGTTAACGAACCATGCAATGATGAGGACTTTCCCATATTAAAACACTCATGCAATACCCGAACAAAGAAAATCAAGACCGACTATGATAATCAAATATGTTTAACCGAGTTAATAATTAAATTAACTAACCGAATAATTGTGATCACGAAAACAATTTGTGTTGCATCTCCCCCGAGTTTAAAATAGTAAAACAGTAAAATGGGGCCGTGAGACTCACCTGAGTCGCCGAGCACTTAAGTATTCGATGTGGAATGGATAGTCCGAATCCTCCTACGCCCTAAGCATATAAGGTCATATATAAGTGAACGTCTATATGATTCACTCCCGATATTTTTCCATTCATCCGTTTAATTTATGATATCTGAATATATCTTTAAAACCGCTTAAGTTTATGGTTTATAAAAGTGGTACGGCCCGTTGGTGACGGAATTGAAATCATATTTCAAAATACAATTTTTGTTCATTTCGTAAAGATATACTTTATATGTTTTCGTATCGTATAATAATATTTATTGTCGAATAAGTTTGATACTTTTTGGAAGAAAAAGAAGTATTTGTCCTCAGATGATCATCTGAAAAAGCATAGCCTATCATCTGAAAAATCTTAGCCTATCATCTGAAAAATCATAGCCTATCACCTTAAAAATCTTAGCCTATCATCTGAAAAATCTTAGCCTATCATCTTAAAAATCATAGCCTATCATCTAAGTTTTTATAGCCGATCATCTGAGTTTTTATAGCCGATCATCTGAGTTTTTATAGCCGATCATCTGAGTTTACTGAGCCATACGGCTCAAACTTTCCAGCCGATCGGTTCTCTATACTTAGCCGATCGGCTATCACCATCTAGCCGTTCGGCTACATGAACCCAGCCGATTGGGTATCGTGTTCAGGCTTTGTTCGTGCAGTTCATCCCCAAACCAGTTTATAACATAATTTTTCGGATATAATACATAGATATAACTTTAATACATGATAATATATGTTTGTAAAACACGAATTTAAAGAAAAGTTAAAGTTTTCCTTACAAATTAAAAATGGAGTTGGATTGATGATGATGAACCGGATGATGATGACGAAGAAGATGATGATGATGATTATGTTGCTGTGGTTGTTGATCTTGTTGTTGTTTATATTATTGTTGTTGTTGAGATAGAGACCGAGTGTAGATAAAGAGATTGAGAAAAATTGATGAAGATGATAATGAAAATGGGAAGGGTGCGTTTGGTATAGTCGACCGGCTCCAATTATTGGAGTTGGTTGACTCCCGTTTACAGTATAAAATACCCGTGTTTTTGTACCCGATCGTTAAGTAGTATAGTATTTTCCAATGATAATTTTCTAAATATTAAATCGTATATATTTTTAATCGAAGTATTTTATAAAAATTCTTTTAATGAGATATAAAATTATATCTTTGTTTCACTTTGATTTGACGGATAGTTTTCAATGTACAAAATGTGTTTAAACTTTCAACCGAGTAAATAATTATTATTCATCAATAATACATTATTTAGAAATGTTTTGCACCAACGTCCGTATTTGAGTTTGCGCGTTCTTTCAGATTTGTTTGTGAATGATTATTAAATAATCATTTAATGTTATATATATATATATATATATATATATATATATATATATATATATATATATATATATATATATAATATCCGAATACTTTCGTTTTAACACGTACCAAGTACGAATGATTACGGTTTAAATTGGCCGTTAATTTTGGCACTTTTTGACCGGGTGTCACATTTTTCCCTTGTTAGGAGAATTTCGTCCCGAAATTCAACCGAAACCTAGATCCGCGTGTTTCTAAGGCCGACTATGTAATATGTCAAATTCTAAGACATCCAAGTCATCTCCCTTTGTTAGACTTAAGCCTACAGGTCACTAAAGGAATGAGGGAGAATTTCCGATTTCTACCCAACCGTTGTCTACGTGACAAAGTCGGTCCGTATTAACAAGTTTAACTATGGATTGAACTTACAGTCCACCGAACTTTGTAAATCTTACTGTGTTCCTAGAGTTTAACATAACTACCGATACCGTACAAGATGTATAACCGTTCTATATTAACATGTATAGATTTCCGATACATAAACCGAATTATATCACCGAAGTGATAACCGAATTATATAACCAAAGTGATACATGAACTAGATCACCGAAGTGATAACCGTATTATATCACCGAAGTGATACCCGAACTAGATCACCGAAGTGATAACCGTATTATATCACCGAAGTGATACCCGAACTAGATCACCGAAGTGATAACCGTATTATATCACTGAAGTGATACCCGAATTATATCACTGAAGTGATAACCGAATTATATCACCGAAGTGATAACCGAATTATATAACCGAAGTGATAACCGAATTATATGCCAAATCATGCATACCGAATTAATTACCGAATTATATACCGTCTTAGCTAACCGAATACTATAGCACACACTACTATCGATTTATCCGTGAGTAGGAAAACGATTTGTTTCCTCCGAATGAATAATTCCGACAAGATGACCGATTTGCCGATATATATCAATAATGATATCCGAGTTACCGATCTCAACAGAAAGTCTAGTCGTTAAATTTTAAAGTGCAATTACGTATTACACTGCCGGACTCGCCTGACTATCGTTTGCTAAACCGATTGTATTCTACCGTCAAAGAAATAGGACAGACGTTACGCAACATGTTGGAATTCATGTAATATGTAATACGGAAGTGATGTTTGTTACTTGACAAGTTACGTACCCGTACCAGGGTCTGGTTGAGTGTTCCTAGCATTTATCATGAAGAACCTTCCTTTAGCAGCGTTGTTATTTTTCAGCTTAGGACAGTCATTTCGGTAGTGTCCTACGGTGCCACACTCGTAACAAGCTTTTACTTGGCAGTCTTTAGCAAGATGACCATAACACTTGCACTTGTCACAGGGGATGCCATAAGGCCCGTCATGGTGGCGTTTGCATTTTGAGCAGAAGGGTTTAGTTCCAGTGTACTCCTTCTTGTTTTCAGATCCAGAGACGTTGGCCTTGGCAGTTGCAGACTTTTTGTTAGTTTGGCCTTGATTGTTAGGGTCTCCATCAGCTTTTCTATTGTTATCCTTTCCTTCGCGGACAACCTGTGCCATGAGGCTGTAAGCCATACGAGCACCACTTTGGATAGTCCCTGGATTGGATGCAGTTACCATCCCTCTGATGCTTGCGGGAAGTCCCTAGATATACCTCTCGACCCTTTTGTATTCCGGATTGACCATAGTTGGACACAATAGGGCTAGTTGATGAAAGCGAGTGGTGTATCCAGCTATGTCATTGCCGTTGATAGTGTGATTCCAGAATTCAGTCTCCAGCAGTTGTATTTCCTCTCTAGGACAATATACCTCAGTCATCATCTTTTTCAGATCATCCCAGGGTAGCTTGTAAGCAACATCGATACCCACAGTCTGGGCATGAGTGTTCAACCAGGTAAGTGCACCTTCCATCAGTGTGCAGATAGAGTACTTGACCTTACAGTCATCTGGGAAGTTGTAGATGCAGAAGACGGATTCCATCTTCTCAATCCACTGCAGTAGGCCGATGGCTCCTTCAGTGCCCTTGAAATTCAAGGGTTTGCAGTTGAGGAAGTCTGATGTAGTGCAAAAAGTCACGTTTTTACCTACATTATTGACCCCATATTTAGGCCTTTTATAACAAAAACATTCTTAAAACATCATTATTTATCATATTTTGTTATAAAGGTGAAAACTTGTCGGACTTTCCAAAACTATACGAAAAAGGCTGAAAATACGTTGAAATAAGCCCCAAATTGAGCCTAACCCTAAATCGACAGTAAACTCCAAACCAAGACCTCACAAATATCTTATTTTGTAGCTATGGAGATTACGAGAACGTGGATATAAGGATTGCTCGAGATGGATCAAGGATGAAGAAGTTATGCAAGAAACAACACAACCGAAGACAACGAAATGTATTGTGGACACGCCTGGGCCCCACACATCCAATTCCTACCAAATTAGCATCATTAGAAGCGTAACGGAATTACGAAGCCGTGGGCGAAAGAATCAAGTCAAACGGACGCAAAACGAAGAAGATACGGCCGTCCGAAGCAACGATAAAAGCCGAAGAAATCACACGGCCAAGCACACGGCCTCCACATAGCCGTACACGGCCTGTAGAGAGCCCTACACGGCCTCTGCAGGGCCATACATGGCCTGGTTTGGTCTCACACGTCCTCGTTTTGATTCGTTTGCTTGTACGTGCATGCTTGTGGACTTGTACCCTTGATCCAAGGCTTGCCTATAAATAGAGGGCACCTCCTCCTCATTTCACACACCATTCTTCACAAGAATCCTCACTTTCTCCCTCACACACTCTTTCTTTCTCTCTCTAGAGTCTCTCTCTAGCTTTCTCTCTCTAGAGTTAAGCTAGTAGACGAGCTAGGTTAGCGTAGCGGTAGTCGTAGCGTCTGTACGGAGTCACTCCGAGACTTTGGGTCATGAAGATTTATCTGTAATACTTATTCAGGTTTTATTTATATCTCTTTTCTTTATTTTGTAATTATGATTTGCTTATATTATGTTTGCGTTATATTGCTTACTAGAGATGCCATGCTAGGCTAGATAAATCTGTGTTTGCTATGATAATGGTTATGCTTAAGTAGTTATGATTTAATATTCAATTGGGATGACACCATTATGAAACAACGGAGGTAACGTTATACGGCTTTCATTTGTATAGCGCCGGAAACATCACTAATGTGTGTAGTACGGAACGTGGAAGCTATGAAAGTCGTGGTCACAATCCGTTGTGGAAATAATGATCCCAATTGTAACATGCTGTTACTCTGCCTGTGTGAATTTAAACTGTATCTGAATTTATGAATTGAATCTTTATTGTTTACATATCCAACTTATGTTGTGGTTAGAAACTTCCTGCTAAGACCTGGCCAGTTATTAGTGGTACGTACTCTACCTATTCTATGTATGATGAAGCATTTGAACTCGACATGGCTGTATTCTCTAGATTGAAACAATATCATAAGAGATGCGGAGCATAGGATTAGAGATAGGTTAGATTCAAGTTCATATATTAAATATCTTTGAGAGACCTTTCGGGATATTTTTTACCCGATCATCCGGTTATGTGAAATGGTATGAATTAGAAATAGTTATCTGTGTGCCTTTCTACTGCATGTTCTTGTTTGATTGTTGCTTTAGGAATGCTGCATGCTAGAACTGCACTTCTGATTACCATATGTAACTGCATGGTTAGGGTTTTCAGATATAAGTTGATGTTTATACAGTAAAGTAATGTGCATGTAATAGTTATTATGGTTTGTATGATTAATGATGAACAATTTAATTGACCGTTAGACAAGTTAATCCAACCTATTCCGTAGGGTAACTACTGTTCACGTTATTGTTTATTCATCAATTCGTGCCATGATACCGACACACATTTGTCAGAGATTGGGGAATATGTTTAGAGAATAACTGTTGATTGAATTGATCAGTACATTTGGGAGAACTTCCGGTGTATTTGACACTATATAATTGCTATCCATGTGACATATTATTTATCTGATTGTAGAGACCTTTACGTTAGATATTTGATAGGATCGTAATTATACGTCATTAAAAATACAGTGTATCCAATGAGTGATTTGGTGATTTAAGTCAATGCTATGGAAAAACCATAAAACGGCACAGTACTTCGTATAACGTTTAAATACGTGAGAAAGCTAAGGAACTGCCGTAGGTATAATACTTCGCATTAACTAGAGTTTCCAATCGTTCAAAAGATTAATCACCATAACTAGTGGCTTAAACACCCATAACTACCCATTCAAAGCATATACCGGCATCATAGTAAACACTCTCGTATCCACTGTTCTTTGAGCCTCCGTACAAACATCCTTTCCTTTCTTGCTTTCGTTTTTATTTCCATAGATTAGCTATCAAACCAAAACCAAACCAAAATTAGTTAAACCCTAGCTAGATTACAAAAGATAATTAGAACGCCTAAGATCCCATGCCCGTTGTAGTATAAGAACGACACCTGAGTCAACATACCACTTACTACCATAGTAACCTAATTAGGGCTGAAAGTAGTATTAGCTTAGGATTTCCCCAGCTCTATAAATTTAAAACAACCCACTGTTGTGCCCGCTTCGCGAACGACCGTTGCGGGTGTAACAGAGTTTTTGGCGCCGCTGCCGGGGACTACAACGACCGATTTTAGGTTTTTAGTTATCTTAGTTATTTAGCGATCCTTTCGGAAGATCAATATCATCCGTAAGTTCCTTTTCCTGTCTTTAGGTTAGATTTCCTTTTTCCATTTTTAGATTAGTTAAAAACCCATCCTTTCTAAAACTCTACTTTTTACCAACAAGTTATGACGAATCGTATCACTCTCGCCTCATCAATCAAGCCACTGCTTGAGGAACAAGGAGGACCAATCGTATCATCTACTGACCAAAACCTTGAAATTAAGCCACACTTTATTAAAATGATTAAATCTCAGTGTCAATTTCATGGTCTTTCGGTTGAAAATTCAAACTCTCATCTTAATAAATTCATCAACCTTTCTGACTCCTTCGAACAAACGGGATCCAGTAATGAAGTTACCCGACTTCACCTGTTTCCCTATTCTTTAGCTTCTCGAGCCCAGATATGGTTTTATGAACTCGAACCCAATTCGATTCATACATGGGAGGAAATGGCTACCAAATTTATGAATAAATATTTCCCTCCATCCCTACAAACCAAGCTTAAAAATGATATCACTAACTTTCTCCAAAAGGATAATGAATCGTTAAGCTCTGCTTGGGAACGCTTTAAGAAATTGCTCGGGAGATGTCCGAATCATCAGTTTGCTGAAACGAATCTGGTCTGCACATTCTACAATAGTTTGAATCCTCATCATCAACAAACCCTCGATGCTGCTTCATCCGGAAATTTCATGCTACATACTTCAGACGAAGCGTGGAAGTTGATTGAGACGATGACGATGCATCAACATGACTTGGAGCAAGATGAATCAACTTCGGAGCAAAGGAGTACTTCTAATGCCTTGAACACTTTAAAAGCTCAAATTGAATCAATCACTAAAGTTATCAAGGACATGCAAGAACCTTCTAAACCCAAACACGAGAAGAAACCTCAAAGGCTATTCTCAAGCCAAAGGTTCAAAGAAGACATTCTTGCCACTACTGGTGAAACCTCTGATCAAACACATCATTCAAAATCTTTTGTTCAGAGGCCAACCAATCGACCTTCTTCTTAATCGTTAGTTCTTTCTTCACCCTCTACTTCTTCTCATTTGACTTCTTGTCTAAACACCGAAATTTTCAATAACTTCATGGTTGATCAAAATAATATTAATAAACAAATTGTTGATTTTCAAAACCAAATTGATAGTTTGCTTAGAATTTCAAACGATTTAGTTAAAAACATGGAGGATAATGTAAAAAGGTTGTTTTTAAAAGTTGATGAAAAGCAAAGGGAAGAAGCGATTAGCAAAGCTATTCATCATTCATCTTATGATTATGATGACATCCTTGTTGTCACTAGATGAGGAAAAGAAACTAAGAATGAGAAATCGATAGATATTCCGACAAACGAACCTTCTATTTCTTCACCTCTCACTGACTCGGTACCAGTTAAGACTCGTGTCACTTCTCCTGAGCCAGCACCTTCTAAAGCCCCAGAAGTTATTATTCCTTCACGTATACGTTTCCCTGGTAGGCTTAAGAAAGAGAAACAAGAAGCTCAGTTTGGAAAATATCTAGAGATGTTTAAAAGCTTACACTTAAATGTCAAACTTTTAGATGCTTTAGTTGAGATGCCTAGTTGTGCCAAATTCTTTAAAGAACTCTTATCAAATAAAGAAAAGCTTAGACAAATAGTTAACTTGCCTTTAGATGCAGAGTGCTCTTTGATCATGCAACAAGGACTACCCCCAAAGCTAGGAGATACTGGCCGTTTCACTATACCTTGTTATCTACAGGATGTTGAAATAAGTAACGCCTTAGCCGATTTAGGAGCTAGTGTAAACCTTATGCCGTATTCCCTCTATAGAAAATTAGGATTAAGCGAACTTTTACCAACTCACATGACCATCCAATTAGCCGATAGATCAGTTAAACTCCCTCGTGGAATTGCTGAAGATATTATGGTACGTGTTAATAAATTCTTCTTTCCTGTGGATTTTGTTGTCATGGACATTGAGGAAGACACCGAAGTTCCACTCATCCTTGGCAGACCTTTCTTAAACACTGCCAAGGCCGTCATTGACGTAAATGAAAAATCTTTAAAACTTCGAGTTGGAACTGAGGAGGTCACCTTCAATGTTGACAAACTAATGAAGAACACCTGGAAGAGATCCTCGCAGTAAGCAGCAATAACTCTCTTCCAAACACGGTCATCACTACCAGAAGACTTTGCTAAGAAGATGGAGGTCTATGTCCCAGCTATCTCGGATCCACCAACCGCATCTAAGGAAGTGCTATTTCCTTCAAAGAAATCCAACAATCAGCTTAACAGTTCTATCACAGCTGTTCCGCTTGGATCTGGCACACCTGTCACTCTCTTAAGAAGAAACCCTACTCCTGAAGTGCCCTATTTATCTCTCTCAAAAAACCAAATTCTGAAGACTCTCGAAGAGATGGAGTCAATGCTTAAACCACCTTATCTACAATCTGAAAGATCAAGTCCAGAGATCACATTCAGCACATCTTCTTCTGCTCAAATTCGGAGATTTGCATTAACGGAAAACAAAGATACCATAATCACTGAAGACAATGCAGTCTCTCACTCTTCAAAAGCAAAATACAAGCTAAGAAAAGATGAGCTCTCCGATAAACCAGAATGGGTTGAAATAGCATCAGCCGACAGTCCAGAGATCCCTGCAGAAGATTCAGAATTTCAAACGAAGTTCGACGAGCTTAAAAGAGACGAAATTGCAAGGATGAAACCTTCCATAAAAGAACCACCCGAATTGGAGCTGAAGGAACTACCCTCACACATTGAATACGCTTTTCTCGAAGGACCTTCACACTTACCAATTATCATATCAAAAGACCTGAAGCCGGAAGAGAAAGCAAAACTTATTCAAGTTTTGAAGTCACATAAGAAAGCAATTGCTTGGAAGATTTCTGACATTCAAGGTATTAGTCCGAACTATTGCACTCACAAGATCTTAATGGAAAACGACTTCAGACCATCAATTCAAAGGCAAAGGAGAGTCAACCCAAAGATTCAAGAAGTGGTTAAGAAGGAAGTTATCAAACTCTTGGACGCTGGCCTGATTTACCCTATTTCAGATTCCCCTTGGGTCAGCCCAGTTCAAGTTGTCCCAAAGAAAGGAGGAATGACGATTATCGCTAACGAAAACAATGAATTAATTTCAACACGAGCCGTCACCGGTTGGAGGGTGTGTATTGATTACCGAAAACTAAATGAAGCCACTCGCAAAGATCACTTCCCTCTACCGTTCATTGATCAGATGCTGGAGAGATTATCAGGAAATGAATTCTACTGCTTTCTTGATGGATTCTCCGGATATTTTCAGATTCCTCTCGATCCAAAGGACCAAGAAAAGACAACATTCACATGTCCATATGTAACTTTCGCTTACCGACGTATGCCGTTTGGTTTATGTAATGCACCCGCTACATTTCAGCGATGCATGGTGGCAATTTTTCATGACATGATCAAATAATGCATGGAAGTATTCATGGACGACTTCTCAGTCTTTGGAGATTCTTTCTCTGCTTGTCTTTCAAACTTGGATAGGATGCTTTCCCGATGTGAAGAATCAAACCTCGTTCTGAATTGGGAAAAATGTCATTTCATGGTAAAAGAAGGAATAGTCTTAGGGCACCGCATATCAAAAGCCGGAATTGAAGTTGACAAAGCTAAAGTTGAAACTATATCAAAACTTCCTCCACCTACTTCTGTTAAAGCCATCCGAAGTTTTCTAGGTCACTCCGGATTC
Organism: Helichrysum umbraculigerum; assembly: GCA_949592205.1. NCBI lineage: Eukaryota > Viridiplantae > Streptophyta > Magnoliopsida > Asterales > Asteraceae > Helichrysum > Helichrysum umbraculigerum. Next base: position 289,919,784 of record CATIUR010000001.1, on the reverse strand, counting down.
TACGGTCGATTCATCAAGGATTTCTCCAAGATCTCTCGACCTATGACTCATCTGCTTGAAAAAGATACTCCGTTTGCCTTTACAGAGGAATGTCTCCAAGCTTTTAACTACCTGAAAGATCAGCTTGTACATGCACCGATAATGATTGCCCCATATTGGATCCTTCCATTTGAGATCATGTTCGACGCCAGTGATTTCGCAGTTGGAGCTGTATTGGGACAAAGGAAGGATAAGCACTTTCAACTAATATACTATGCCAGCAAGACGCTCACGGACGCTCAAGAAAATTACACAACCACAGAAAAGGAGCTGCTTGCGGTAGTATTTGCTTTCGATAAATTTCGTTCCTATCTTATGTTGTCCAAGACTATTGTCTATGCAGATCATTCAGCCTTGAAGTATCTTCTCAAATAGCAAGATGCAAAGCCTAGACTGCTGAGATGGATTCTACTCCTACAAGAATTCGATATCGAGATCATAGATAAGAAAGGAGCAGAAAATGTTGCAGCAGATCATCTAAGTCGATTAGAAAATCCTACACTACAGCAGCTTAATGAAAAGGATATTCAAGACCAGTTTCCTGAAGAACAACTCATGCACATTGGCAAATACCATCAAGGATCTACATCCAAAGATCCTTGGTATGCTGATCATGCTAATTTCCTAGTGGGAAACATAATACCCAAAGGAATGCCGACATCTCATAAACGAAGATTCTTCCGCGACATAAAGAATTACTGTTGAGATGATCCTTTCCTCTTTAAGGTTTGCCCTGATCAGATCATTAGAAGATGCGTCGATGGGAAGGAAGCAAAACAAATCCTTCGACAAAGCTACCATAGACCTACTGGAGGACATCACGCAGTTAACCTAACAGCACGAAAGGTGTATGATTCTGGCTTTTACTGGCCAACCATCTATCGAGATACTTATGACCTGGAGAAACGCTGCGACATTTGCCAAAGACAAGGCAATGTGTCAGTAAGGAACGAAATGCCACTCACTAATATCCAGGCTTGTGAGATCTTTGATATATGGAGGTTAGATTTTATGGGACCTTTCCCTAAGTCTAATGGAAAAGAGTACATCCTAGTTGTTGTCGATTATGTCTCCAGGTTGGCCGAAGTACAAGCTTTCCGACAAATGATGCCAGAGTAGTGACAAAGTTTCTCAAACAACTATTCTGTCGATTCGGAACTCCAAGAGCTATCATAAGTGATCGTGGCACTCACTTCTGCAACACTCAATTCATGAAGGTTATGCAGCAGTATGGCGTCACTCACAAGATGTCCACCGCCTACCATCCACAAACAAATGGACAAGCTGAGATCACAAACAGAGCTTTAAAGAGAATCTTGGAGCGAACAGTCGGAAATCATGGGGATAAGTGGGCTGACAAATTAGACGATGCGTTGTGGGCATTCAGAACTGCTTACAAAACACCTTTAGGTACCACACCATATCGTCTGGTTTATGGCAAGGCATGTCACCTACCAGTGGAGTTGGAATACAAAGCATACTGGGCTCTGAAGAACTGCAATCTGGACACTTCTATAACAGGTTCCCATCGGAGAATGCAACAAAATGAATTGGCCGAATTAAGAAATCAAGCATATGAAAGCTCCCTGAACTACAAAGATAGAACCAAGAGGATTCATGATTCCAAGCTTAAACTCTCAAGGTTCAAACCAGGAGATAAAGTGCTTCTCTTTAATTCGCGCTTCAAAAAGTTCTCTGGAAAATTCAAGATCAGGTGGACCGGACCATTCATAATCTCAAAGGTATTCCCTTATGGTGCAGTCGAACTCGAATCACCAGAAGGAAATTTTAAGGTAAATGGTCATCGGTTAAAGCATTACATCGAAGAGTTCCCCATTCGTGAGGATGTCTTTATCTTCGAACCACCATGAGTCAGCCAGAAAGGTACAAGAGTCGAGCTAAAAGACTCGTTAAACAAAGCGCACTTGGGAGGCACCCCAAGCTTATCTTAATTTTCCTGTCCTTTTTATTTCTTAGTTTATTTTTGATCTAGTATTGTTATCACTGATCTAATGTATGCAGGCTTGCAACTTATCAGACAATCAAATAGCTTTATCTGAGATAAGTTTTTTTTACACAAATGCGAAAAGTTCAGATGGCATTCCATCTATCCTTTCTGCATTTGTTCACTTTCTATCTAGCATTACCTGTTTTATGTTTATTTCAGGATGGACGCTCGGATCGAGACTGAGGATCATGTTGCTGAGAGGCAACCTAGACGGAGGAGACGACACAGACCCAGACAGAGGAGACACCCCAGACACATGAGAGCTTTACCTACCATCCCTGAGGAGGGACTTGTAGATGTTCAGTTAGAGCACGAGGAGGAGGCCACATCACCTGCAGCCCAGCCTGTGCCACCACAGACTACTCCAGCGATCAGACAGCCACCTACTCTTGAGTATAGCATTATCCTGTATGATCCCGCTGCTACTTGGGCCTTGTTCCAGACTTTCACCGCACATCATCAGATCCTTTCAGCTTTGTGTGAGATAGCCGGATTGCCGAGACCTGCGGGACCACCTTTCAGGTTGGGACCAGACCCATGACCATCTCGACCACCCTGGTCTTTCAAAACCATTTTGAGTCAACAATATATGTAAGGCTACAAAATTTTCAAATAAACTCAAAGGTTAAGCTGAAAGAGGTCGAATCTAGTCAGATTCAAACTTTTTCTTAATGAAAGTCTAAGAGGGGCATCACATGACGGGGCACATACAACCCTATAAACTTGCGGTGAGGTACTTGAGCCTAATAGCATTCATTTTTAATGCTTCACTTTTCGTTTGTTGTGTATGACCGGTGCATGCATTTTGAATTAGAACTTGCTCCTAACATGCATTTCGAGACCATATTGACAGGTGCCATACGTGGCATAGGTGCAATTAGATGACCAGGGCATTTTTAGGAATAACCCATTTTTCTCATATCTTTTCAAGCCAACCTTGTTCCGACACTTCTAGTGTTGAAGATCCCTTAGAAAGCCCTGTTGAGCCTAAGCCTATTCGTTTCTTTCAAAACCCTAAAACCACATGTTTTTCACCCAAAACTCACCATCAAAACGTCTTGATAAAAGAAATTTATGAGGAAGTGAGAAACATCTATTTGGATGTCCTTACCCACTCGAGCAATTGCTCTCTCAACTCATAAATTCCTGGTGATGAACTTCAAAAGAAGAATATCAAAAGAAATCACCCGAAGCTCCCAAAAGAAATGAGGCACCTAAAAAAGCAAAAGAAAAAGAAAATGCCTCAAGAAAATACAAAAAGAAAGAATAAAAGATCTAAGGAAGTTCAAGAATCATCCAAAAAGAAGAAATTCTCGGTGGATTCCCCTTTCTATAGGATTCAGTCAAATAAAAGTTTCTCATGACCTTAAGAGTTCCTGGAGTCAAGATCAGTCCTTCTTTCCATACCCTACCAACCTTTCCTTTTTAAACATTTCCCTTTTCACCCCCAAAAATACAACCCAATCAAATGTCCTGGGATAATTAGTGCCGTCCCTGTCTAAGTGGTAGAGATTCGATTCTCGATCAAGCCTATGACGATGAATGCTGCATGACTGGTATTAAGAGCGATTTCGTTTGATCTAGATTATTAGGAAACCCGATACACTTGTGTGAATTGAGTGGCCACCTGGTGAGTAATCGCCCAGTCATGTATATTCCAAGATCACGAGAATTGAAAGCATGCCTAAGATGATCATTCTGAAAAGTTGGATACGTCGTGTGCATTTATCCTATGTTACACCTGATGGATTATTTGATTATTTTCGTATTTTTATTTATATTTACGACTCCCGTAAAAACATTTTTTCAGAAAAAGTTTCTGGGTGTAGTTGACAGGCGGAATTGCTTGAGGACAAGCAAAACTCTAAGTGTGGGATATTTGATGTAGTGCAAAAAGTCACGTTTTTACCTACATTATTGACCCCATATTTAGGCCTTTTATAACAAAAACATTCTTAAAACATCATTATTTATCATATTTTGTTATAAAGGTGAAAACTTGATGGACTTTCCAAAACTATACAAAAAATGCTGAAAATACGTTGAAATAAGCACCAAATTGAGCCTAACCCTAAATCTATTGTAAACTCCATACCAAGACCTCACAAATATCTTATTTTGTATCTATGGAGATTATGAGAACGTGGATATAAGGATTGCTCGAGATTGATCAAGGATGAAGAAGTTATGCAAGAAACAGCACAACCGAAGACTACGAAACATATTCTGGACACACCTGGTCCTGACACATCTAATTCTTACCAAAATGGCATCATTTGAAGCGTAACGGAATTACTAAGCCGTAGGCGAAAGAATCAAGTCAAACGGACGCAAAACGAAGAAGATACGGCCGTCCGAAGCAACGAGAAAAGCCGAAGAAATCACACGGCCAAGCACACGGCCACCACAGGGCCGTACACGGCCTCCACATATCCGTACACGGCCTGTAGAGATCCGTACACGGCCTCTGCAGGGCCATACATGGCCTGGTTTGGTCTCACACGGCCTCGTTTTGCTTCGTTTGCTTATACGTGCATGCTTGTGGACTTGTACCCTTGATCCAAGGCTTGCCTATAAATAGAGGGCACCTCCTCCTCATTTCACACACCATTCTGTTGAGATTTAATTGTGAAGGTTAATTAATGTAAGTTAGTGGGTCCAAGATCTTGTTTCCATATGGTGGATAGAAGAAAATCGTGATTTGGAGGATCCCGCAATTTATTGGTGGCCAAAGTTTTATTTTGGTATTTTCTTGTTGTGCAAGTTTGGTACACCCTATATATTGTAACCCCTACTCTTGTAAACCCTGGTACGAAAATAATATACGAAAACTCTCTGGTTTGGCCCCGTGGACTAAACCAATCTCCAAGTTGGAGATTGGACATAACCACGTTAAATCCTTGTGTCTTTTATTGTCTCGTTTATCTTGTTTGCTCGTTCTTTATCCGTTTATTGATTTGTGGGTATAACGCGATTATACGAGTGTTGTGTGGGTTTGATTTTTTGCTAGCAACTAGTTGTTGTTAGTTGGATGTTTCCGCTGCAAATTCCTAACAACTGGTATCAAAGCTCAAGGTTGAGCGATTGGAAACAATAGTGGATGAAAGCATGATCAAGATTGGTTATTGATGATTAGGTTTTTTTTTGTTATTTGGAGATAGAGATCTTGGATTATTGTGCGCAGGTAATCGGAGTAGATCTAGATCCGGAAGAAGAGAACCATCGGGGGAACGATTGTAACGACACGGTTTAGGATTTGATTGCAACATATTATCGAGATCGTCTAACTCGTTTTTTGTTGGATCGCGCTGAACTCGGAAAGAAAAGTTTATGTGCTCGGCGAGTTGTTTGTCTAGATTAAACAGGTTAGGGTTTTTTCTAGCGAGTTGTGACGTGACAACACGGTGGGAGGCTGGTTGCGTTATGACGGTGATTGTTCGCGGTGGTAAGGGAGTCGATGATCGGGTTCGATTGTTGGTTTGTTGCGGAGAGAGAGAGTTTTGGAATCCTAGGTTTTGGATTCAGGTTCTTTATTTTTTTGCGATCCCGTGCAAAAGAATAAGTGAACGTTATCAAACTTAAGAGTTTGATGTTACGAGTGTAGCGACGTGATGTCTCGGGAACTTCATTGATACGGACTGAGTTATTCAAAGATGTGAGGTTTGTTACGGAGCTCAAGAGGATGATTTTCTCGATTGGGTATTTGGGTAATAAATGGTACCACGTCCGTTTGGTAACCGACAGTGGGAGTTATCGAGGGAGTTTGTTGTTGCTCGCGGGTTGAAACGGGAGACGATGTTTCTTTGGTCGGGTGTTCCATGGTTTTGGAATGTTTAGGCAGGTTAGAGCTCGCACACTTGAGATTATTGGTTGATATGTAGAAGAAGCGAGATAGAACGCGTTTGGCTGGGCTCGGGTATCGGTTGATGAGTTTGGTTCAACGATTGAGCGGATCTTCTTGAAGAACCAATTGGGAATTTTTCAAGTGTGTTAGAGACGGATAATCTGTAAGTCCTGATGAGCTTTCGAATATTGTTGAGAGCGTCGGGAACTCTAGGGAGTTTGGAACCGAGGGAAGTGTCGAAGCTAGTGGGAGTTTGGCAACTAGTGGGAGTCTTGAGATGGTTGTGCGATTGATGGATCTCGAGTTTCTACGGGTTTAGTGTGCGGATTCCAAGAACACTAGAGCATTCAGACATTCGTTGTTACTCTCCAATGGCAAATTAATTTGCGACTGACCGGGTGTTATGAACCAGAGTCTTCTTAGATAGCCGCTGTTATTATTCTGATTCGTACAGTGGGAGCGGACTGAGTTGGAGAAGATGTGTTCATAGAAATCATACGTACGTTTTTGGGTCGGTGTACCAGCGGGAGAGCGAAGTTTGGTAATGTAGGTTTCAAGGTTTTGACTGCGTTCTCACGAATAAACCTTGATGATAATCTACGTGTTAGTTCTATCGGCGATTTCTGATTGCTGGGAAGGAAAATCGGATGGACGAAATTCTGTACGGATGGTCGTTGACATGTCGGTAGCAGGATCAGACGTGGCTGTAATCGACAAGTTGAAGAGATGGGTGTCTCTTGAAAGAATCCTGTGGTTGAAGTTTCGCACGCTTCAACGAATCTTCTTGGGCCTAGAAGATGATGATGGTGGTTAGAGAGTGGTCCCAGTTTCATGATGTGAGTGTTCTGGTAGCTTTGTGTCGAAAGTCTTCCGACTCTGTGTGGTCGAGCGGCGTGTCCCGATTGGTATTTCGGCGGTATGGAGTTTGAACGTGTGACATTGGTGAAGGGACGAGATTGTGAGGGATTACAAGTTTTGGTTTTAATTAATCTTCAAGTGGGAGATTGTTGAGATTTAATTGTGAAGGTTAATTAATGTAAGTTAGTGGGTCCAAGATCTTGTTTCCATATGGTGGATAGAAGAAAATCGTGATTTAGAGGATCCCGCAATTTATTGGTGGCCAAAGTTTTATTTTGGTATTTTCTTGTTGTGCAAGTTTGGTACACCCTATATATTGTAACCCCTACTCTTGTAAACCCTGGTACGAAAATAATATACGAAAACTCTCTGGTTTGGCCCCGTGGACTAAACCAATCTCCAAGTTGGAGATTGGACATAACCACGTTAAATCCTTGTGTCTTTTATTGTCTCGTTTATCTTGTTTGCTCGTTCTTTATCCGTTTATTGATTTATGGGTATAACGCGATTATACGAGTGTTGTGTGGGTTTGATTTTTTGCTAGCAACTAGTTGTTGTTAGTTGGATGTTTCCGCTGCAAATTCCTAACACATTCTTCACAAGAATTCTCACTTTCTCTCTCACACACTCTTTCTTTCTCTCTCTAGAGTCTCTCTCAAGCTTTCTCTCTCTAGAGTTAAGCTAGTAGACGAGCTAGGTTAGCGTAGCGGTAGTCGTAGCGTCTGTACGGAGTCACTCCGAGACTTTGGGTCATGAAGATTTGTCTGTAATACTTATTCAAGTTTTATTTATATCTCTTTTCTTTATTTCGTAAATATGATTTGCTTATATTATGTTTGCGTTATATTGCTTACTAGAGATGCCATGATAGGCTAGACAAATCTGTGTTTGCTATGATAATGGTTATGCTTAAGTAGTTATGATTTAATATTCAATTGGGATGACACCATTATGAAACAACGGAGGTAACGTTATACGGCTTTCATTTGTATAGCGCCGGAAACATCACTAATGTGTGTAGTACCGAACGTGGAAGCTATGAAAGTCGTGGGCACAATCCATTGTGGAAATAATGATCCCAATTGTAACATGCTGTTACTCTGCCTATGTGATTTTGTACTGTATCTGAATTTATGAATTGAATCTTTATTGTTTACCTATCCAACTTATGTTGTGGTTAGAAACTTCCTGCTAAGACCTGGCCAGTTATTAGTGGTACGTACTCTACCTATTCTATGTATGATGAAGCATTTGAACTCGACATGGCTGTATTCTCTAGATTGAAACAATATCATAAGAGATGCGGAGCATAGGATTAGAGATAGGTTAGATTCAAGTTCATATATTAAATATCTTTGAGAGACCTTTCGGGATATTTTTTACCCGATCATCCGGTTATGTGAAATGGTATGAATTAGGAATAGTTATCTGTGTGCCTTTCTACTACATGTTCTTGTTTGATTGTTGCTTTAGGAATGCTGCATGCTAGAACTGCACTTCTGATTACCATATGTAACTGCATGATTAGGGTTTTCATATATAAGTTGATGTTTATACAGTAAAGTAATGTGCATGTAATAGTTATGATGGTTTGTATGATTAATGATGAACAATTTAATTGACCGTTAGACAAGTTAATCCAACCTATTCCGTAGGGTAACTCCAGTTCACGTTATTGTTTATTCAACAATTCGTGCCATGATACCGACACACATTTGTCAGAGATTGGGGAATAGGATTAGAGAATAACTGTTGATTGAATTGATCAGTACATTTGGGAGAACTTCTGGTGTATTTGACACTATATAATTGCTATCCATGTGACATATTATTTATCTGATTGTAGAGACCTTTACGTTAGATATTTGATAGGATCATAATTATACGTCATTAAGAATACAGTGTATCCAATGACTGATTTGGTGATTTAAATCAATGCTACGGAAAAACCATAAAACGGCACAGTACTTCGTATAACGTTTATACACGTGGGAAAGCTAAGGAACTGCCGTAGGTATAATACTTCGCATTAACTAGAGTTTCCAATCGTTCAAAAGATTAATCACCATAACTAGTGGCTTAAACACCCATAACTACCCATTCAAAGTATATACCGGCGTCATAGTAAACACTCTCGTATCCACTGTTCTTTGAGCCTCTGTACAAACATCCTTTCCTTTGTTGCTTTCATTTTTATATCCGTAGATTAGCTATCAAACCAAAACCAAACCAAAATTAGTTAAACCCTAGCTAGATTACAAAAGATAATTAGAACGCCTAAGATCCCATGCCCGTTGTAGTATAAGAACGACACCTGAGTCAACATACCACTTACTACCCTAGTAACCTAATTAGGGCTGAAAGTAGTATTAGCTTAGGATTTCCCCAGCTCTATAAATTTAAAACAACCCACTGTTGTGCCCGCTTCGCGAACGACCATTGCGGGTGTAACAAAGTCCTTGTAGGAACAGGGTTTGATTGGTGGGATGTTGTTCGGAGTTTCATCGCTTTCCGGGTTTGGGCTTGACCTACTGTTGGGAGGTGTTTGTCGAGCGGCCAGAGCTTCAGCTACTCGCTGAGTGATTAGTTATTCAAGTTCAGCAGGAGTGAAGGATTGTCGTCTCGGAGGCATGTTCCTTCAATAAAGACAAGGGACATGTTAGAGTTTTGAATCGAAGAAAGTGATTGTCACAATTGTATGAATACTGAATAGTGATTTGATGCATGATGCGTCAAATGAGAGAAATAGAAGATAATAGGATTGTAATCATTTAACAAACGATTCCTAAATATTACAAGAGTTGGAGTTTACAAAAGTGCCGAAAATTATCACATCCGGAGGGATATTTGAGAATTTGTTCGTTATCCGACGCGCGTGTGACCATCTGTTGTGGGGTTTGCCATTTTTGTTAGAATGAACTTGATAGAAATTATAGGAAAAAATTTCAGTTTTTAGAGGAATACCGATTTCCGAATGTTAATCATGATAGCGAGTGAAGGGCGATTTGCCGATAATCAATGTGCCGACTACTACGTCGAAATTTCCTAACTCTACCGGGGTAAGTCTATCTTGAATAGATGACCTTCTACAGCTAGGGTACATCCCGCTACTATTTTTCCTGATTCGATCAACTTACGACCGGTAAGTCCTATGATGTATTTGTTGTGATAAGGAAGTCGGCTATTACTATTGCGAGTGTATTACCGAGTATGTTAAAGATTATCCGAGGCCTAATCATATATATACAATATATATAATAGCCTAATCATATATGTATATACCATATACACGTATGTACCCGCCTAGTTGTGTCTAGCACAAAACAAATATGAGTCCCGGTTCTCTCGTGGTCAGAGTCAACTAGTGCATTCCTGTTCAATATAACCCCTTTCAGATTTCACATCATCTTTATTTAATTGTACATAGTTAGCTAGGCTATGTTAAATTAAACTCATATGATGAAATTCATGAACCAGTTATACCTAATGAGGAATTCTGCCTAACGATCATAGTCTAGACCCACTAAATGCAACCTAGTTCGCTATAACCTTAGGCTCTGATACCAATCTGTCACACCCCCGATTTCATGGTTTGCGTTAGCGACGATTTTGGGTGTGACTAATCAATAATCAAAGCGCAGAGGTACAAGCAAACGACTCTATATGAGATGTTTATAAATATATTACAAAAGTAATACATCGTTTTAAGTCATAAGCTATATCATTAACGAATTCGCATAATGATCCCGAAGATTTTAATACATAACCATTATACAAAATATAATGCAAGAAAATCTTCATGAGTATATAGATGCATGCGACTCGTACTAGCTAGCATATCCTGCGGGCCACCCTACTGTAGCTGATCACCTGAGAATACAACACTAAAAGGTCAGCTATAAAGCTGGTGAATCTCACAGGTTTATCATAAAATATGATGTGATCTACATGATTATCCGAAGATTTAATACCAACAATGATTCAACAACATAACCGCACAATGATAAACCAATAAAGGTTTCCGAACAATGATTAAACCAATTAAGGTTACCAACTAGATTTACCGACAATGACATTGTATTGCATTAAGCCATGGTTCGAGGCCAAACCCGATTTGTGCCTCCCGAACGGTGTCAACACCCATAACAATTACTAAAATGCCCGTTTGGACGTGGTTGTAGCTAGCAACCCGGACGGGGACGTCACTCCCATGATATATCTATCTTTTAGTAATCGCGCCTTATTAAGTTAACGAACCATGCAATGATGAGGACTTTCCCTTATTAAAACACTCATGCAATACCCGAACAAAGAAAATCAAGACTGACAATGATAATCAAATATGTTTAACCGCGTTAATAATTAAATTAACTAACCGAAAAACTTTGATCACGAATACAATATGTGTTGCATCTCCCCCGAGTTTAAAATAGTAAAACAGTAAAATGGTGAGACTCACCTGAGTCGCCGAGCACTTAAGTATCCGATGTGGAATGTACAGTCCGAATCCTCCTACGCCCTAAGCATATAAGGTCATATATAAGTGAACGTCTATATGATTCACTCCCGATATTTGTACATTCATCCGTTTAATGTATGATATCCGAATATATCTTTAAAACCACTTAAGTTTATGGTTTATAAAAGTGGTACGGCCCGTTGGTGACGGAATTGAAATCATATTTCAAAATACAATTTTTGTTCATTTCGTAAAGATATACTTTATATGTTTTCGTATCGTATAATAATATTTGTTATCGAATAAGTTTGATACTTTTTGGAAGAAAAAGAAGTATTTGTCCTCAGATGATCATTTGAAAAATCTTAGCCTATCATCTGAAAAATCATAGCCTATCATCTAAGTTTTTATAGCCGATCATCTGAGTTTTTATAGCCGATCATCTTAGTTTTTATAGCCGATCATCTGAGTTTACTGAGCCATACGGCTCAAACTTTCCAGCCGATCGGTTCTCTATACTTAGCCGATCGGCTATCACCATCTAGCCGTTCGGCTACATGAACCCAGCCGATCGGGTATCGTGTTCAGGCTCTGTTCGTGCAGTTCATCCCCAAACCAGTTTATAACATAATTTTTCGGATATAATACATAGATATAACTTTAATACATGATAACATATGTTTGTAAAACACGAATTTAAAGAAAAGTTAAAGTTTTCCTTACAAATTAAAAATGGAGTTGGATTGATGATGATGAACCGGATGATGATGATGATGACGAAGAAGATGATGATGATGATTATGTTGCTGTGGTTGTTGATCTTGTTGTTGTTTATATTATTGTTGTTGTTGAGATAGAGACCGGGAGTAGAGAAAGAGATTGAGAAAAATTGATGAAGATGATAATGAAATTGGGAAGGGTGCGTTTGGTATAGTCGATCGGCTCTAATTATTGGAGTTGGTTGACTCCCGTTTACAGTATAAAATATCCGTGTTTTTGTACCCGATCGTTAAGTAGTATAGTATTTTCAAATGATAATTTTCTAAATATTAAATCGTATATATTTTTAATCGAAGTATTTTATAAAAATTCTTTTAATGAGATATAAAATTATATCCTTGTTTCACTTTGATTTGACGGATAGTTTTCAATGTACAAAATGTGTTTAAACTTTCAACCGAGTAAATAATTATTATTCTCATCAATAATACATTATTTAGAAATGTTTTGCACCAACGTCCGTATTTAAGTTTGCGCGTTCTTTCAGATTTGTTTGTGAATGATTATTAAATAATCATTTAATGTTATATATATATATATATATATGTATATGTATATATATAATATCCGAATACTTTCGTTTTAACACGTACCAAGTACGAATGATTACGGTTTAAATTGGCCGTTAATTTTGACCCTTTTTGATCGGGTGTCACACCTGCGATTTTTCTCTTATGTGTGAGAGTATTCTGGAGGTTTAAAGAATGAAAATAAGATAAACACACCCGTACACACATATAAGTCGGTTTATATTTTATCCCCTTTAAACTCTATTGTCTGGAACTGGGAAACCATTTGCGTATTTTATTATTTCGTATCTTTTAAAACCATAACACTTTAATATAAAAATACCCTCGCGTTCTAAAATAAAACCTTTAAATTTTGGGATGTTACATATATGGGTTGAAAGTGTCATCTCCGACAAATTAAAATTCTATATAATTCAAAAAAACGATTTAGGATGTTGTGGACTTTTAAAGAATTTGAGGACGCATCCCCTGTTCAACAACCGAACCGGTGAACACCCCTAGCCCCGATGACTTCATCTTAAGAACACAAGATATCAGAAATGACATCTAGATCACCAGAATTATACTTTCTGCATATAACAAACAATATAAACAAATACAAAATATAACAAGGGTAAGATTGAATAAATAATGTATTTACTAACACGTGTTCATTTATTATCTACATGTTGACCCTTAAACAGTTAACCTACGAGTTATATTATGTCTCTTCCATAGTAACTGTACGACTGGTTGGTGGAAACCACTACAGAGTCGGTCACCCTTTTCTTTTCAAATACAAATACAACTACTTTTTTTTCTTCAATGTCGTATTTTCAACATAAAGTCGGTGTTTAATTACGAAAAATGTATATTGGTATCTTTGGGTTTAAAAGGGACAAAAAGAGAAGAAAGCAAGTAAGTAAAAGCAAACGTGAGCAAGTGTATTACTTAAGGCATACTCAAGTAACCAATTAATTTGTTTGATGAACTTTTATTTAAGTAGGGTAAGGTGTATTAAAAAGTTTGACTTTCAAAGTGTTCATACATATATTCCTTGAGGAAGGATGTTACTACTACCTCCGTCCCAAAATTATAGTCCATCTTTTCTTTTTGGGATGTCCTAAAATAATTGTCCACTTCTCATTTCAACCAATAAGAAGAGAGTTTAGTGGGTGCAGATTCTATTTGAGTGGTTGAAAACTGTTGTGGTCCCACATTTATTAAATTGTGTGCTTTTTGTTGGTGGACAATAATTTTGGGACGGAGGGAGTACTTACTAGTGTTGGTGGAAAATGATCAATGATTAGACGATGACGAATGTTGGCGTATACTACAACCCACCGATCTCTGCCTTCCACTTTCCTCTACACTTTAACATTTTCAAATTCTTTTTTATTGTTGTTTATTTATATTTAATCTAGCTAATTTCATAATCTTTATTAAGTAACGTTTTAAGTATGAATTACTTTATCTTAGTGCTTATACAATTACATAAAATAAAATGTAAAATGTTTTGTTGGACGCCTCAAAAAATAAATGAGATATTAATCGATGACATGTATGTGAACAAGTTTAAAAGGTTAAATATGTAGAATTGATATATGTATTTATTGTCACCCAATAGGAGCTAACGACGATGATGAACATGTAAAGTGGAGGTTATGAGTTTAGTTCTCATCTAAACGTCATTTTTACTATGAGTTACATGATTTATTTCGGCCATGTTAATTGTAGGACGTGTCGATAGAGACCACCATATGGTTGATTTCAATTCCCTTCTTTTTTTAGATGTATGTAATTTCTACTTTATGCAGATAACTTTTGAACTAGAACTTTATCTATACTATATACTATATATTAAAGGACACTAAAGCTAATGTCATGAAGATGATTTGTCACTTTCTAGAGTTGGTTTTGCTGCTGACGTGGCTTCTTCTTATTATTCTGCTGATGTCATGGTGATGTGATGAGAGTAATAATTAAAAAAAAAATCAATTTGATTAATAAATATTTATTTTGCATTCAAAAATTGTCTTGGACTCGCATAATATCAAAAATTGTCTTGGAACTCACATAATATCAAAGAGATATTTATTATTTTACATTAATAAATACTTATTGTTTGCTTATTTATGTCATGATAATTTATTACGATACGTCGTAATTAAGTTTCAAAGAGATTCTTTTTCTATACATATTCTATATATACAATATATACTAATATGTATTGATTTAATTTGCTTATAAACAAAACCCGTGTTTTCACGGGTCATAAAACTAGTTAATGGTTATAACATAATAAATTACTTTATTGTTGCTACATGGTCATATTATATTGTTATAAGGGTTTTGCATGTTAAGGTGCATTTAATGAAATCAAAATTTCCTTAAATATTAATCTTTACATTTAATACGCATTAATTCAATCTAATAATTTCATTTTTTATGCACATATTAATCACAAATTATGTTATTTAAGGAAATTACATATTCATTAAATGCACCTTGACGTGTGTTACGGAAGCACACGTTAACAAAACCCTTGTTATTATTATAAATACAATTATTATATTATAATATAATTAACAAGAACTCAATGGACACAAACCATTGATCTTTAAATTTTTTTTTTTTTTTTTTGGCGAAAAACATAGATATATATAAATATAAAACTTTTATCAACTAATAGTTGAAAAAAGCAAGAGATACATCAAGAACAAACATGTGAACTCTACCCCTAAACAAGATGAATATTGTGAATACTAACATAGTTGTCCTAAAGAAAGTGGCAAAAAAATCGGCTCCATTGAAAGTAAATAGCTTGTTGAACCTTGACGAAGCATCACGAACCGATTGGAGAATAAAGCTTCAACCGCACCAAAAAAGAACCACCAAAGTTAAACGTATTGATGAAATCCAATGTCAAGACTAACCAATTGTTTCAACCACAATGAACCAACAAACTAACATATTAACCATATGGAGAATATAAGAGTTTAAACATCTTGTTGAAAGTATGATCAATAGATTTACTTCTTGGTCAAGGGGCTATCACCATCGATCATGCTTTGAAGGAATTCCTCAAAGTTCTTCATTTCGTTCTCCCTTTTCTTCATGTTAATAAGTTTCACAATAGGTTGACCTTTTTTTGCCAAAAATTTTTTAGTAGGAAGATGTGAGTCTTCAATAGGAACCTCTTGAATAGGATCATCTATATCAAATAAATCACCAGAGGACTTTGGTCTTCCTTTTTTCTTCTTTTGCAATTTAGGAGAACCACCATCATTAATGCATCGTTTTGTTTTTTCTTTTGTTGCTTGATCCTTATGTTTTTGAACATTTTTCCTGAACACGGCACAAGACGAGTGACATTCTTTTCCAAGACAATGATCAACAACATCAGAAACTGAATCGGGGGGAAGTGATTGATTCAAAACGTCTGATGAAGAAGGAGGTGGAGGTGCAAATGGAACCGAGATACATGGAGATACAGAATCGGTTGGATAAATACTAGCCGCCACCAAACACGTATCAGTAGTTGGTTTAACACCATGTGCTTCGTGTGATAGGGCCTCCTTCACACGTTCAAAAACCTGTGTATATATAGTACTATTAGGAGTATGAGAAATTTGTGTCCCGAACAAATCACTTCCAATATTGACGTTCTCGGTAACAATATTGACATCCTCTTGCAAATTTGTCTTCATATTCTGACCATCAAGAGAGCTATTCAGATAGACACTTGCAGTTGACTGTTGGCCATCAAAACCATGTTGATTTTCAGAAATGGGGCAATCTTGAGGATTTGATTGGTCTCTTAAAGAAGTACAAGTTTCTTTTCCAGATTCATTTATACCATTTGATCGAACGACAATAGGTTTTTGAAGCCCGTTAAAGACTTTAGAGACTTCCGATACCCAAATCGGAAGGAGATCCTTAGAGCCCACGCTTACCAGGCCGACTTCTTGTATGGGGTTTGTTTCACTGACCTCTGTTAAGCAATAAAGAACATCCGACCTCCTTAAATCGTAAGATTCTTTGTCAAAATACAAGAACTTACCCTGCTTAATGGATAGTGGTAGGCATAAGTGTTTTTTAATTTTATTTTTAATTTTCTCCTGCTTTTCAAAATATTCATTTTATTTTATTTTATTTTATTTTATTTTATTTTATTTTTGGCAATGCTTACTCCCCTATAAACCTCACCTCATACCAAACTTGTCCACCCCTTATTTCATTTTCCAAACCCCCATTCCCACCAATGACGCAATTCTCCAAAGTCATCCCCATCCTCTTTACCATCACAATCCTCACCGGAATCACTCATTCCCGACCACCCACCACCACACTCAATTCCCATTCCCATGATCAAATATCATGCACTATGTGCGACCAATGCGAAAACCCATGCCAACAATCACCACCACCACCACCACCGTCATCCGTCACCAACTGCCCACCACCACCATCTCCACCGTCCCCCGCCGCCAATCCCCCGCCTGCCACCCCCGTCACACCGTCCGTTCCAAATCTTCCATACTACTCTCCACCGCCACCAAATTCCGGCGGCGGTGGTGGCGGAGGTGGTTTCGGCTACCCAACTCCGCCGCCACCTAATCCAATTCTGCCGTATTTTCCGTTTTATTATTATAATCCGCCGCCGCCTCCACAGAATTCTGTTTCTGATCAACTAAATATCAACATGATGATTCGCGTCATTCTACATCTTTCGTTTTTACTATTATTAGTATTTTGATTATTTTGTTTTTAATTTTTATTTCTAATTGTTATCAAACAATCGAAGAGGAAGAAGAAGAATGTTGTCGCCGATCATCGACGAAAATGAAGAGTTCTGCCATGAATTTTACTGTAATTTTTTTTAATGAGTTAATTAAATTAATTGTAGTATTTACTATCTCAATCAATAATGAGAGTAAATTTTTGTGACGTTGACAGCTAAACTAATTACTCCGTATATTGGAGTATTGTACGTATCATTAATATTGTTTTAATGCCATTTTTAATTGATTATTTACTTGTTAGCAATATCAATCGTATTATTTAATATTTAATGAACTTGCTATTTTTAGCATTTAATATTTTATTTGTAAATTATTTAAGAGGAAATATATATACTTGTTGTAATTATTTTCTCCATGCCCTGCTAGCTTTTTTTTACAAATGTAGTTAAAATGTTGTAATTATTTAAGAGGTAATATTTAAAATCGCGTGATATTAATTATTTAATTGCTAACCTTCCTGTGGTTGCCATTTAAATATTTTAACGTCAAAATTAAAATCATCGTTCATGTGAATAAAAAATCACTAGCACTTTTTATCATAGTTTTGATGAATAAAAATCATTCGTTGATGATGATAACAATTTAACAAAAACATACGAGACTTGGCTAAGTACGCGGTACGTCGTATTTTGAGAGTATCGTAATTCTTTCATATTTGAGTAGGTCCAATACTCAATATGTGTGATGGTAGGATTGATCTCCGTAAAATAGTTGTAGCACATCAAATGTTGTGTCAAAATCACACCTAACATAACAATATAACAATCCTAAAGCTTGTACTAATTGACCTAGATGAGTTGATTATTATAGGCCATATATATATCTTTATATAGCAAGTAAAAATATGGTTACGTAATTGAGAAAGCTATAAAATCGTAACTAATTAAGTATATGGTTACATCTAATTCGTGAAAGTAAATATAAATATAAATCAAGTTAAAAGAACAAACATATTTGTGGGTCAATCATCCCTAAGAAAATGTAAATGGCAAGCTGTCAAAAGCATAAAGTGGCAAATGGCAATCAATAATATTTGGGCTTTAAAATTTTTATTCGCTTTTGGGTTACCTTTGCAACAAATGGGCCATGAAAAAAGGAAAAGAAGGATCATTTTTTTGTTTTTTTAATTGTTTAGCATACAAGCAACTCAACACAACTTTGTTCCAAAAGTGTAAGTATCCTCCTCATTCCATCTTCCTCTTGCATAACCTTAGCTGTTTCTAGTTCTTATTTAGTCTTATTTGAACACCATTTTAACTTTTGATACAAACAGGATATAATTCTCATAGGGGTGAAAACAAACTATTGTAGGGGGTCTCATTCGATTGCCAGCCGCCTATTTTAGCCAACCTTAGGGTTTTATGAAAGTAGTCTCTAGACTTCATGGTAGAGATAGACGTGTCTACATCTTACCTTATCATACTTACTTTTAGCGGGATTAAGTATTGTTGTATTTTAGCCAACCAAAAGGTTGTACCGTCTGTTTTCACGAATGAATATGGAGTGAATAGTAAAATCACCCTGGCAGCAAATGAGTATATTATATATATACAATTTCTATAAAGGTTTGAAATTGTAAAATGTGATATTTTTTTAAAAATAATACGGAGTAATAGTAAGTAGATTGCTTACAAAATTGCCTTAAACAACTCATTTTGCTTGTTTGGATAATCTATTCAATAGAAAATTTTTAGATATTACTAATAATCAAAATTTTATCGTCCAAAATATTTACAATTAATGATGGAAAAGGAGTGTTACTTTTTACACTTGCTATGCTTTCGGTTTACTGAATGTTTTTTATGGAATTAAAATTCATCAAACGAATTGGATTTTTAAAAAATGTGAATTCTTTTAAGTGAAGAAATTTAATGACGTCCAATCAATTCATTCGTGAACAAAACTTTTATAAATAATGTAATTGAAATTCTAATCTTCATCGAATTCCGTTAAATTTCGTGAATCAAACGCAACATTAGTTTACATGACAAGCAAAATAAAAGAAAGTCACTTGCTTGATAATAGTATCTGATCCTTTTTAGGATTAGAATTATGAGGTGAGCTGTTTTGCAAAGTTTAATTAATTTACAATTTTGAAATAATGTTGTAAGATTATACTAAAATAAAAGTATAAATAGCTCAATCATTATGAATATTTGACAATACATACATGAGGTGCTCCACAATTTCTCATGTTTCCATTGCCTTTTTCTCTTCTTTTTAAGAATTGTTGAAAACAAATACTCAAAGTGTTTTTCTAGCGACGATCCTTAAAGTTGTCAACCATTTGTTGTATGGAGTATTAATAACCTATAACCAGTTGTTTATCAAGTTTTCTACTCATATAGTTATGGGGGAAACATCTCGTAACCCAAATAAATTTTCATTACAATAACGAATTATAATACGTATAATATAAACCGTATAATACAAAAGCAATTACAAGGCAATTGCCACAATAAAATTAAACAAAAGAATAAGAACGAGTAAAAAACGGAAGGATATTCATTAACAAATGATGAGCCGAGGCTCGTGTTTAACATAGTTCCCTTAAAAACAGGTTCGTCGTCTGTTTCCCATGGTACAACGGCCGAAGCAACACTACTGATTTGAACACATGCCTGAAAAGATTGTCGAAATTGTTCTATAAACTTTTCCAAAAGTTTGTTCCTAGCTTGACCAAAACTTTTATGTCCCAACGTAACTAGAACAAAACTAAGCTTACAAAAACAAGGACGTATGAATTTGTGTGTGTTTCTTATGAAAACCAAAGTTTTCTACTCATTTAGCATGTTTACTATATTTTGGACAAACTCGAGTTATCGATCAAGCATTTTTACTGAAATTGTTGCAGTTATATTATTTTTTGAAAGTTTCTAGTTGTCAAATGTGTAAATTTCTGTGTGCAAAACTTTTCTACTCCCACAAAATAGAACTACAACAGTGTACATGGATTTTTTTATAGTTTAAATTTTGAAAGCTAGAGAGAAAATAGAGTAGGCCCAGAACAGAGGGTGGTGAATGGTGATTGGTGAAGGACCATGATTGAGTAGAAGCATCGTTTATTTGATTTTTGTTATACGTTTCCCTTTTTAGAATATATTTTTGGGGCTTTCCGGGCCATTTAGCACATGACCCGTTTGCGTTTTAAACAATCTTTTGTCCTCTCAATCCTATACTCCCATTTATAGCATTGTTTTTATGGGTTAATAATGGTTTAATTTTCAAAGTTTTATATTTTTTTTCGTTTTAATTACTTAAGTTTTTTTTCTAATAATTTAATCCCAAAAGTTTCAAAATTTCGATGGTTTAAGCCTAAAGTTTGATTTTACTTAAAAAATTTGATGGTTTAATCCTTAAACTTTATCTTTTATAATTATTTTACCCTTTTAAGGTTTTTCTATTTTAATCATCCAACTTTCGAAAATTTAATGGTTTAACCTTTTGAAAAGTTAAACCAATAAGTATATGCAAACTTGAAGGATTAAATCACCAGAAAAAAACTTGAGTGATAAAAACGAAAAAAAAAATGAAACTTTAAGGATTAAACCATTATTAACTCTATGATTATTAAACTAAATATATGTTTTATTAAATAGAAGTAACCCTAGGCCTATTGCATCAGTCAAAAAGGCTTTGTTCAACATATTTACACGAGTTATTAGACTAGGTTTGGTGTGTCAAAAGGTGCGGGTAGCATTAGCTATGCATTATTGCATTGTATTAATTAGTCATTCGTGTATAGGGATGACAATGGGTCGGGTTCAGGTCGGGTTTTAATAAACCCGTACCTAAACCCATTTAGAATATGCATACCCAAATCCAACCCAATAGCTAGCGGGTACCCATTTAATATTACCCATCGGTTTTTCGAGTTTCCCCACGGGTATCGGTTATCCCCTTTTGACTATTCTGCATATAAAAAAGCAAGTATGGTGATTATAAATGATGATTTAAAACGGAAACGTAACAAAACAAAAGAAGCAAACCAAGATACCATAAATAATAGAATGGTTGTTCAAACTGGTCATAATACAAACAATTACATGTTTTTGAAAGTACAAAATTCAAATGTCATGATCATTCAAATTCAAAGAAATAGATGCAAAATATATAGATAATATGATCATTCTTAATCTTCATTATTCTATTTTCATCCACAAATTAATTATGCTTTAATTATATTATATATATTATAGATTACATATAATTAAGAATAACAATTATGCGGATACGGGTACGGGTAATTTGTGACAACTCTCCAAATTAGGTATTAATTAACATTTAAGCATGTGCATTCTTACGCTAATTTCCTGATTAAGTTTTAACAAAACTTTTTGATGTGATGTAAGCCTAGCAAGCCCAGTACTTTTAAAACAAAAAGTAATATGTAATACGTAAGTATTAAAAGTTGCGTACAAATATATCGGAACGAACCCGACAAAAATAATTAACAAAAGTTTCGTGACACAAAAATAGTTAATAATGTAATTATTAATTACGAGTATTTATATCTATAACGAATAGATAAAATGGTCTAAATATACGTTTAACATAAAACGTATTATAACACGAACAGAAACAATTCTAAAACGCTCATAAAAGGTCGAATCATAAAAATACAAATTTTCTCATTCGTTTGGAGGAAGTTAGAACATTACCTCAAAATATGAAATCCTAAATTAACTGAAATTTGGCGCTCAATTATATACGCGCAGTAAAATGTACAAAATTGTACATCTATTTAAAATAATGATAACATCATTATTCTGATTTTAAATTACGAACCAGGAGAACACCTATGAAATAAAAATATAAAAAGTTTACATTTATATTGCTATAATTATACCCGTACTCGAAATTGATGTACCAAAAAGGTCACCAAACTACAATAATTGAGGAGACCCGTATCCAGTTTAAACCATACTCGCTCGATCACTTTGTTCCCTCTCAATTATTTCCTCCAGAAGAAAACACACACACATTCAAACCACCAAATTTCTTCATCTTCTTCTTTGATCATCAGAGGCAACAAGCAGCAGAAAGTGGAGTAGAACAACAAGTCAGAGACTTGATCATCTTCACCATCATCGTCCATCATTTTCATCTTCTTTTTCTTTGTAAGGAAACTCCAAATTCTTAAATTTCTTTACTTTAAATTCGTGTTCTAACATGCATATATAACTTAATCTATGTATATAACATATATATATATATATGAAAGATTGAAGGATTGTTCTTGAAATGAGTTTATAAAACCAAAACTTCAAATACAAAATCGATACATTAAAACTTGTTAAAATGATGTAATAACTTGTAAAAACGACATATAAACTTGTGATAAACAATTAGTATTGATGTATAATGATTTGGAGCCAAACAAATGTGTATATATATGTAACAAACACGAACAGGGGACTGAAAACGAGTTGGATCCGGCGGATCTCCTTAGGATCCGGCGGATCCTCACCTGATAACCAGATGAATCCGGCGGATTCAAGGGAATCCGGCGGATTCCCACCTTTCGACCCGTACACGACCTGATCGCTTGAACATGTGAACGAGTAAAAGACAGCAAAGATCCGGCGGATCCACATAGGATCCGGCGAATCCTAAAGAACACATGCACACTTGGTCTGTGAACGAAAACGATACACGAGTAATAGACAAGCTTGATCCGGCAGATCATCGTGTGATCCGGCGGATCCTTCCATTTATAAACCGATCCGGCGGATCATGTTTGGATCCGGCGGATTCCCCTATTCTTGACCCGATCCAGCGGCTCAGTGGTTCGATCCGGCGGATCCTTATAAATCCGAATGAATCCGGCGGATTCAAATAGAATCCGGCAGATTCCCCACCTGGTCAACAACTTTGACTTTTAATTTAAAAACAAACGATTCCGCTAACGATTACAATTGCTAATAGACATTTACGAAACATTGTAAACAATTAATAAAACATTAATGTGATATATCCGAGACACGGACTTTGGACTTATTTATTTCGTACGAACAAACGATACATGATATATATATATATATATATATATATATATATATATATATATATATATATATATATATATATATACGAACTTTGTAAATTATACGATTTGGATACGATTACACAATCGGGACATTTAAACTTTTTAACACTTATTAAACGAACGTAACAATATTAAAGACAAATGATGTTTATTAAACGGAATAAATATATTATCAAGTTTTATATAACAAATAAAACTCGACACGTTTTAAATACGAAACAACGTATTACAATATATATACATATATTCGAGGACACACGATATATATAGACACAAACGTATACGTTTTCTTAAACAAATGGAAACTTATATATATTTTAATATACGAGAACAACGTATTGATTAAATAAATATATACGACACTTAAGGAATATATATTCACAAATATATATATATACACAATAAACTTCACGTTTAACCAACGTATAATCTAATAATATACAACAAGTATATTACTTAAGTAGACATATATAAAACAAATATATGTACTTACAATGATTTTTGAATAACATACGTACAACTGTAAACAAAGTATATGTACAAATGAAACAAAACGACCTTCCGTTAAATAGACAATTACATATTGGTTTATATACTTAACCAAGTATACGACGAAAGAAATAATAACAATATTTCTACACAGTGTCACTAACAAAGTTAACAACTTACATTACTAAGAAATCAACCATTTCTTCAAACAGACAAACTGTTAACATAAGTGATTAAAACAAATCAAACGTACTTATGTTAATATATTTAATTGTATATAGGTTAACATACCTTGGGCAATTGTCTGTTTGGCTGCTAGCTTTCCTACCGAGCAAACTACTGTGAGTTCACAGCCCCTACTTTACAAATGTTTTATGCTTTTAAACATAGGGGTGTAAACATAGAAACTGCATGCTAAACACATGCAGCAAATTATATAAATGCTTTATTTGCTTTATACAACTGTTTGATATGAAATATTATTTCACAACTGTTTTGGAAATTAGACAACAAATCCTAGTACGGACCAGACTCCCAATGTATGCATGAAAAGACCTTATGTCATGCAGACTATAACCATTAGCTAGGTGACTCTAGCCACTGAGTATACGAATAGTACTATTGCCGTGACGACCCTCCTGTGGATGGAGCGTATACTTAACTGTCCTTCAGGCAAGAAACATAAGTTTTGGTTGTGGTTTGGTTATATGGTTAGGTCGCGTTACTTTAACCTGCGAGGTTTAGCTCACCTTTCAGGGGATTATAGTCTAAGCATTCCCACTTATTATTTAGGATGAACTTATCCTACAACTGTTTTATACCAGTATACCTACTGGTCATAATTATATGATGGTAAACTACCAGATATACATTTTGGGTAACAACCCACATAAAACTATATTTTAGGGTAACTATCCCTACAATCTTAGAAATTGCAAAACCTGCAAACATTTATTTATTGAATAACAATTCAATAATCTAAACATAAATGGTTTAACATACATTACATTTATACAAAACCTGTGAATTCACTCAACATATTTGTTGACGACTTTCTTTCTATGTTTTACAGGAAATTAGCCACGTAAGTAAGAATCGCATGCATTCAGGATGGACAACCCTGGACTACTTAGGATGCCATACATTTTGGGACAGCTTTTGAGGATTTCCTCTGTATTACTGCAGACATTGCAGTTATACTTATGAAATCTTATCTTAACATATGTATTGTAAAACTTAAATGTTTTAAACTCTATTACTACTGTACGACTTACATAGTCGTACTACTTTTGTAACAACTGTTTAAACTGGCATCCTTTATATATTATGTTCTGTATGATCATATGCTCTGATACGATGAATGCATATTTGTAACGTCATCACCCCCGTTGTTAAACTGTTTACACGTAATGCTTCCGCTAATCATAACTTGCTTCCGCTAAACATTAAATAAACACAATTACCGATTTTGGGGGTGTGACAGACTTGGTATCAGAGCCATTGGTTATAGCGAACTAGAAGTCTTTAGGTGACTGAAAACCTTAGAGACCTAGACTATAGCCTTGGCTAGAACATTCATGCATTCATACATACATACGTTCGCATACATATAACATACGACTGACACATCACACACAATTTCCCTTGTCACAATATGTCTAGTCAATCACTTTACCATGTTTATGCTTCGGATGAAGAGCCGACTGAGGCTACTTTTGAGGGTCCCGCGATCACTGTAGGAGAAGAGTCATCTGTTCATTTGAGAGACATATCAGATGACACTAGTGACGCTTACATCGTGCCACCACCGACAGCACATGAGGTTACCCCTATTACTACAGGTATTCACCATCAGGCTGCTGAGACTTCTCGCAGGCCTGTGTATAGGAGGACACCGAGGATGTGTGTCCAAGATCTTCCTATTGGTCCGTTAGCACCAGCGGACGAGTCTGTTGAGTCTCCATAGAGGGCACCCAGGTTTGCTCATCTAGAGTGGATGACTCCTATGTTGAGGCACTGGAGGTCATTAGAGGGTTTTCCCTCCACATTTGAGACAGGAGAGTCCTCACGACCCCCAGCACCACTGCCTACCACTGGAGAGCCGATAGAGCAGACTCTCCCTACATTAGTTGCTGTTATGCGTACATTGTTCTGTATTACTTCTAGCAGGGGTTCTCACCTTGGACAGGTACAGGATGAGGTCTCCCGTCTGTATGGGGACATGGCTGGTATGCATGAGCGTCATCACTTTCTGTTGAACCATGTGTTTACTGCCCAGGAGATAGCTGAGTCCGCACGTGCTCGTGTGAGGACACTTGAGAGACGTGTTAGGATTGCAGGGCTTGTGGTTGGTGCTTGTGTGGTGATGGCTGTGTTGAGGACAGCCGTGGGAGCATTTCTACCGTATTTCCGTTAGACCTATGTATGGCGGGATGTGCCTACTTAGGATTGTATATACTATGTATTAGACTTGGAACTTTGGTTCGACGGGTATAGACAGACCTATCATGTTTTGTATATCATTTGGATCGACGGTGTGTAGACAAACCCGTCATGCTTTGATTTGTCTATGGTTCGATGGGTATCTAGGAAAGACCCATCCTGTTTTGTATAAAAACTTGTGAACTAACTATGATCAGTTATATGATATGACATATTTGTCTGGTTTATTACTATTATTTATGTTACTGTGCATTGTGATTGGATTATGGATTGACAATAGAGACTACATAACTATGGATACTGAAATATGTCTTTGTAACCTATAGATCTCTTGAAACTGGAAAAATGGCGGAACCTGTCATAAGTGAATACTCATCAGATGAGGACATAACCATCGACGAGCAGATACAATATGTATATGTCGATACCGAAACAATTCCGATAGTGGAACTTGTGGAAGAAGAAATTGAAAACCACCAATTCGGCATGGTCGACATAGAGGAGTACGAAAGAGTACGAGATCATGCTGAAAGATTGGATGGTCAAAATTGGGAGCTTGTGTTCAAATGTAGGAACCGAGAGCTAGAATTGAGAATCTTAAAGAGGCCTATGATTGTCCGAGTTAAGGATAAAATACGCTTCTGGAAGAAAGTGGCTAGTAATCGCAAGAAAAGAGTTAAGTCTTGGATCAAACGTTTGTGCAAATGCTCAACTGAGAATGATCTGGGCTATTATTCTACTCTGCAATACAAAACTATACTGGAAACACGCTACTTCTCTCCCAATCTGAATCAGGAGTAAAAGTGAAAGATATACACTGCGACAGAGAATATAGCTAAAGATAGCTTAATAATGAACTGATGAAGAACTGTCGTAGGAATGTAACTATTTTGTTAAGATCTAGGTATAACTAAGTTTAGTCTAATTAGTACTGTATCAACTCGTGTTGTATTGGGAACCACTCTTGATGGATATAGAAGATATCATCAAGTTTTGTATGAAACGATGTAAGAATGTTTTAGTTAATGTATAATATAGCTTAGGTTCGATTCGAAATTTCGTGCGAATTATATTCATCTCTATAAACATGTGATAGAAAAGTTACCACGTAATAATTGTTGAAACCATTTCTTGCAAACTTTGAAAACCTACTACACTCTGAATTATTTATCTCATCTTGAATCCCATAAAACATTGATTGCACTTAAACGACGATGAAAAGAAATATGTATTTGGCATTATATAATGACTCCTGGCCAACGTGATTATATTGTACAAAGTACATATGGGTGTTTCAAAGTCGTGCAATATACAATGCGAAACCCTATTCTTTCAAATTCTCCATATTATTCATTTGATAGACAATGTGAAATCTTGTTCATCACATTCATTATCTTGGCATTGACTTCTGCATTTTTTTTTCATCACAGAACTAAATCATGCCGCCAAAACGACGAATTACTAGGAACAGTCAGAAGACAACTGTACCTCCTACACCTGAAACCATTCCACCCCCTAACACTGAGGAAACTACTGAGCAGATGATAGCTAGACGCATTGCTGAAGGTATTGCCGAGTATGAGGCAAGTCGAAACCGTGAGAATGGGATTAATAACAGTGGATCGACCCCTGTTAATGCTGAGACTGTTGTGAATACTCGCCGAGGGTGTTCATATAAGACATTTTAGGCTTGTAAACCACCTCCTTTCTGTGTCACTGAAGGTGCTATTGGTATCATACACTGGATAGAAAAGATGGATTCTGTGTTGGATGTCACACCCCCAATTTCATGATTTGCGGAAGCGACGATTTGGGTGTGACTAATCAATATACAAAGCACCAAAGTACAAAGAAACGACTCTACATGAGACGTTTATAAATATTACAAAAGTAATACAAGTTTTAAGTTAAAGTTTACAACATAACAGCGAGTTCGCAAAAATAGTTTTGAAGATTTTAATACATAACCATTATACAAAATATAATGCAAGAAAATCTTCATGTCAAAATGGATGCATGCGACTCGTGAGTAGATAGCTTATCCTGAGGGCCATCCTACTACTGCTGATCACCTGAGAATTCAACGCTAAAAGGGTCAGCTATAAAGCTGGTGAATCTCACAGGTTTAACATAAACATTGATGTGATCAACATGATAATTTGACGATAATAAAATGTTTCGTCTGAACAAGGATTTAAATTAATAAACCAGACAATGATTTAAAACAATTAAGTTTTCTAAAACCATGATTTAACCAATTAAGGTTACTAAATAATGATTTGAACCAACGCAGGTTCCCCAAACAACCATGAAACCAACGCAGGTTTTCTAAACAATTATTAAACAGTTTAGTTTTCAAAACAATGATGAAACCAACGCAGGTTTCGAAATAATGACTTAACAGTTAGGTTTTCAAAACAATGATGAAACCAACGCAGGTTTCAAAATAATGATTTTTAAACAATGGTGAAACCAACGCAGGTTTCGTAACATTGAACAAACCAACGCAGGTTTTAGAACAACATCTAATTTAACAATGATGAAACCAACGCAGGTTTCGTAATATTGAACAAACCAACGCAGGTTTTCGAACAATATGAAATTTAGCAATGATGAAACCAACGCAGGTTTCGTAATATTGAACAAACCAACGCAGGTTTTCGAACAATATGAAATTTAACAATGATGAAACCAACGCAGGTTTCGTAATATTGAACAAACCAACACAGGTTTTTGAACAATAATAAATTTAACCATGATGAAACCAACGCAGGTTTCGAAATATCGAAATTTAACAATAATAATCAAGACCAAATAATGGTAGTCAAACAATGTAACTAATATAGTTATTTGAACTAAATAATCATTTAATTCCTTGAGTTAATTCTCAAATTAACTAATCAAATAACATATGATCACGAAAACATGTAAGCATTGTATCTCACCCCAATATTTAAAAACAGTAAAAATGGGGCTGTGAGACTCACCTGAGCCTATCCGAGCAATGAATATATCCAATGAGGAACGTATGGTCCAAAGTCTCCTAATGTCCTAAACACGCGAGATTCTAATGAGCATTTGATTGAATAATCTTTATTTGTATTAATATGTATTCGGTCGTATTATATCCAATTGTTTAAGTTTGTATTTCCGTTTCAAAGTTTGTAAAAATGTACGGCCCGTTGTTGTCGGGTTACAATTATATTTCAAAAATATAATTAAGTTTGTTTCATGTAAAAAAAATGTTTATTTAAACGTATATCATATCCGTATAAATGTTTGTATTTTTAAACCATAAATATTAACTTAAACGCATAAAGTGTTTTCTGGGCAGGGTACCCGCCGGGTAGGCGAAGTACCCGCCGGGTAACGAGGCTGTGAAGGGAATCCGCCGGATTCAATTCAATACGCCGGATTCAATCAATTTGAAGAGGATCCGCCGGATCAATGTTAGGATCCGCCGGATCATTTACGGTTTTGGGTAGGATCCGCCGGATCACCCATTGGATCCGCCGGATCGGCTTAAAGAATGGGGAATACGCCGTATTCACCCGAATACGCCGTATTCAATGGTTTTACAGGAGTACCCGCCGGTTACTAGGGGTACCCGCCGGGTGGATCATAAATCTGGGCGGGAATCCGCCGGATTCACCCGAATCCGCCGGATTCACGTGACTGGTTCGTCTCTGTCCTTTCCAAAACACAACCAAACCCGTTTTAAAACCATTTTCGCATATAACCAACTTAGTATAACGATCTAACATGATAAAATAAGTAATTTAAACACGTAAACTCAAAGGAAAATGATTCGTTTCATACCGAGCTAAAAATGGAGAAAACGAAGATGTCGATGGTGAAGATGATGATGTACCCGACGAAGATGACGATGATTTTGATGATGGTTATGAAGTTGTTGTTGTTATTGATTGTTGTTGTTGTTGATCGATGGAGAGAAACCGAGAGAAAGAGATGAGAGCCGAGTGTTTTTGTGAGAGGGAAATAATTGGGGTCGGTGTATATACACCGGCCTCAATTATTGAGGTGTGTGTGTATTTTTCGCCCCGTGTTCGCGTACCCGATCGTTATTTAGTAAAAATGTTTTAAAACGATAAATTTCAAAAATTGAAATCGTATAAGTTTTTACTTGAAGTATTTCACAAAAATACTTTTAGTGTGATACAAAATTATATCGTTGTTTCACTTTGAACTTACGGATACTTTTAATTATCCAAAAAGAGTTTTGCAAATTTTCTGAGTACTGTAATATTATTTCTGTTAATAATATTCTATTTGGAAATGTTTTGGGACAACTTTTATTTTTATGTTTCCTGTGTGGTTTCAGGTTTGTTCGCGTATGATTATTAAATAATCATTTCATGTTATATATATATATAGTTATATATATTATCCGAATACTTTGTTTTTGATTCGTACCGAGTACGAATAATTAAAGTTTAAATTGGCCCCTAATTTTGGCCCTTTTTGACCGGGTGTCACATTCTCCCCTTGTTAGGAGAATTTCGTCCCGAAATTCAAGTGAAGCCTATGCTCGCGTGTTAATAAAGCCGACTATGTGATATGTCTAACACTAAGACATCCGATTTATCCTTCTCCCCTTGTTAGGCTTAAACCTACTGATATCAAATGAATAATGGAGAAGTCCGATACTTTTACCCGCCCGTTACCTACATAACAGGGTCGGTCCGTCTTACCAAGTGTCACTATGATTTGGATTTATAATCCCCCGAATTCAATGAGTTCCTATGGTGTTCTTGTAGTTCAATGTAACTATCAACACTGACAAAATGTACACATGCCCTATATTAACAAATATAGTGTTTCGATTCTTATCCAATGTTTTGTCACTAACGTGATAACCATGTTCCGACTAGATCACCGCAGTGATAATCAATTTATATGCCACAACACGCATGCCTAGCCATATACTGTTTTAGCTAATCGAATACTGTAGCACATATTTTCACTGATACATTCATGATTAGGAAAACGATGAGTTTCCTTCAACAATGATTCCAACAAGATGACCTATTCGCCTATGTATATCAATAATGATATCCAAATTACCGCTCTAGACCAAAAAGCCTAGCCATTGAATTCTAAAGTGTAATTACGTTTTACACTTCCTGATTCGATTAACCATAATTTGCTAATCTAATTGTATATTTATTATCAAGAAATAGAATAGACATGACGCACAATCGTACGTACCAGTGTCAGGGTCTGCTTGAGCGTCCTTAGCTCTCAGTACGAAGAACCTTCCTTTGGCAGTGTTGGTGTTTTTCAGCTTAGGACAGTCGTTTCGGTAGTGTCCCATTACACCACATTCAAAACAAGCTTTTACTCGGCAATCTTTTGCAAGATGCCCAAAACGCTTGCACTTCTCACAGGGGTCGCCACAAGGTCCATCATGATGGCGTTTGCACTTTGAACAGTAGGGTTTTGTTCCATAGTACTCCTTCTTGTTTTCTGTTCCAGATCCAGATCCAGAGGCATTGACTTTGGTAGTTGCAGATTTCTTGGTAGCCGGACTCTGGTTTTCGGAGTTTCCCTCAGATTTCCTTTTGTTGTCTTTCCCTTCTTGAACAACCTGTGCCATGAGGCTATGAGCCATACGAACGGCACCCTGGATGGTTCCTGGTTTGGAAGCAGTCACCATCCCTCTGATACTTGCAGGGAGTCCCCAAATGTACCTCTCCACCCTTTTGTACTCGGGGTTGACCATTGTTGGGCACAAGAGAGCTAGTTGGTGGAAGCGAGTAGTGTACCCAGCAATGTCGTTGCCGCTGATAGAGTGATTCCAGAACTCTGTTTCCAACCGTTGGATCTCTTCCCTAGGGCAGTACTCTTCGGTCATCATCTTTTTCAGATCATCCCAGGGAAGTTTGTAAGCCTCATCGACACCCACCGTCTGGGCATAAGTGTTCCACCAGGTGAGTGCACCCTCCAGTAATGTGCAGATAGAGAACTTTACCTTGCAGTCCTCCGGGCAGTTGCAGATACGGAAGACAGACTCCATCTTCTCAATCCACTGCAGTAGACCGATGGCTCCTTCCGTACCTTTGAAAGTAAGAGGGTTGCAGTTGAGAAAGTCTTTGTAGGTGCAGGGTTTTGGCACCGGAGCGTCGTTGTTGACTTATGTGC
The DNA here is from genome assembly GCA_949592205.1 of Helichrysum umbraculigerum. Lineage (NCBI taxonomy): Eukaryota > Viridiplantae > Streptophyta > Magnoliopsida > Asterales > Asteraceae > Helichrysum > Helichrysum umbraculigerum. The sequence goes on along the minus strand of CATIUR010000001.1, from coordinate 289,887,340 downwards.
TCCTCGGGTTTGGTCCAGATCCGCTGGTGGGATGAGGTTGTTGTGCAGCCAGTGCTTCAGTCACTCGCTGGTTGATGAGTCGTTCTAGTTCAGCATTTGTGAAGGATTTTCGTTTTGGAGGCATGTTCCTTCAATAACAAGATAAGGAACATGTCAGAGTTTGAATCGAAGTAAATGATTATCTTAATCATATGAATACTGAACAAATGAACTGACGTATGAAATGTCATTTGACAATAATAGATAATCGGATTGTAATCAGTTAACATGCAAGTCTAACAGATTACAAGAGTTGAAGTTTACAGAAGTGTCAAGAATATCTCATCAGAACAGATATTTAAATTTTGTTTGTTATCCAACGCGGGATTATCCATTGTGTGTTTGCCGATTTGAGAGAATTGGTTAGGAATGATAGGAAAAGATCTCAATCCTAAGATAAATATTGATTTTGATCGTTAAGCATAACGACGGATGAAGAACAAGATTTTCTATCCTTACCGGAGTAAGACTCTCTCGAAGAGATGACCCTCTATACCTAGGGCACATCCCGGTACTATTTTCCCAGATTCGATCTACTTACTACCAGTAAGTTCTTATGATTTATTCAAGGCCCTATCATATATCTACAATATATAACAGCCTAAAATATATTCCATGTCCAAGGCATATCCATATATATATACACTATATATATATAATAGTCTAATCATATACGCATATACCATATACACGTATATATCCGCCTAGTTGTGTCTAGCACAAAACAGCTTGAGTCCCGGTTCTCTCGTGGTCAGAGTCTACTATTGTCTTCCTGTTCGACATAACCCCTTTCAGACTTCACATCATCTTCATTTAATTGTACATAGTTAGCTAGGCTATGTTAAATTAAATTCGTATGATGTAATTCCTGAACCAGTTATACCTAATGAGGAATACAGCCTAACAGTTCTAGTCTAGGCCCACTACATGCAACCTAGTTCGCTATAACCTCAGGCTCTGATACCAATCTGTCACACCCCCAATTTCATGATTTGCGGAAGCGACGATTTGGGTGTGACTAATCAATATACAAAGCACCAAAGTACAAAGAAACGACTCTACATGAGACGTTTATAAATATTACAAAAGTAATACAAGTTTTAAGTTAAAGTTTACAACATAACAGCGAGTTCGCAAAAATAGTTTTGAAGATTTTAATACATAACCATTATACAAAATATAATGCAAGAAAATCTTCATGTCAAAATGGATGCATGCGACTCGTGAGTAGATAGCTTATCCTGAGGGCCATCCTACTACTGCTGATCACCTGAGAATTCAACGCTAAAAGGGTCAGCTATAAAGCTGGTGAATCTCACAGGTTTAACATAAACATTGATGTGATCAACATGATAATTTGACGATAATAAAATGTTTCGTCTGAACAAGGATTTAAATTAATAAACCAGACAATGATTTAAAACAATTAAGTTTTCTAAAACCATGATTTAACCAATTAAGGTTACTAAATAATGATTTGAACCAACGCAGGTTCCCCAAACAACCATGAAACCAACGCAGGTTTTCTAAACAATTATTAAACAGTTTAGTTTTCAAAACAATGATGAAACCAACGCAGGTTTCGAAATAATGACTTAACAGTTAGGTTTTCAAAACAATGATGAAACCAACGCAGGTTTCAAAATAATGATTTTTAAACAATGGTGAAACCAACGCAGGTTTCGTAACATTGAACAAACCAACGCAGGTTTTAGAACAACATCTAATTTAACAATGATGAAACCAACGCAGGTTTCGTAATATTGAACAAACCAACGCAGGTTTTCGAACAATATGAAATTTAACAATGATGAAACCAACGCAGGTTTCGTAATATTGAACAAACCAACACAGGTTTTTGAACAATAATAAATTTAACCATGATGAAACCAACGCAGGTTTCGAAATATCGAAATTTAACAATAATAATCAAGACCAAATAATGGTAGTCAAACAATGTAACTAATATAGTTATTTGAACTAAATAATCATTTAATTCCTTGAGTTAATTCTCAAATTAACTAATCAAATAACATATGATCACGAAAACATGTAAGCATTGTATCTCACCCCAATATTTAAAAACAGTAAAAATGGGGCTGTGAGACTCACCTGAGCCTATCCGAGCAATGAATATATCCAATGAGGAACGTATGGTTCAAAGTCTCCTAATGTCCTAAACACGCGAGATTCTAATGAGCATTTGATTGAATAATCTTTATTTGTATTAATATGTATTCGGTCGTATTATATCCAATTGTTTAAGTTTGTATTTCCGTTTCAAAGTTTGTAAAAATGTACGGCCCGTTGTTGTCGGGTTACAATTATATTTCAAAAATATAATTAAGTTTGTTTCATGTAAAAAAAATGTTTATTTAAACGTATATCATATCCGTATAAATGTTTGTATTTTTAAACCATAAATATTAACTTAAAAGCAGAAAGTGTTTTCTGGGCAGGGTACCCGCCGGGTAGGCGAAGTACCCGCCGGGTAACGAGGCTGTGAAGGGAATCCGCCGGATTCAATTCAATACGCCGGATTCAATCAATTTGAAGAGGATCCGCCGGATCAATGTTAGGATCCGCCGGATCATTTACGGTTTTGGGTAGGATCCGCCGGATCACCCATTGGATCCGCCGGATCGGCTTAAAGAATGGGGAATACGCCGTATTCACCCGAATACGCCGTATTCAATGGTTTTACAGGAGTACCCGCCGGTTACTAGGGGTACCCGCCGGGTGGATCATAAATCTGGGCGGGAATCCGCCGGATTCACCCGAATCCACCGGATTCACGTGACTGGTTCGTCTCTGTCCTTTCCAAAACACAACCAAACCCGTTTTAAAACCATTTTCGCATATAACCAACTTAGTATAACGATCTAACATGATAAAATAAGTAATTTAAACACGTAAACTCAAAGGAAAATGATTCGTTTCATACCGAGCTAAAAATGGAGAAAACGAAGATGTCGATGGTGAAGATGATGATGTACCCGACGAAGATGACGATGATTTTGATGATGGTTATGAAGTTGTTGTTGTTATTGATTGTTGTTGTTGTTGATCGATGGAGAGAAACCGAGAGAAAGAGATGAGAGCCGAGTGTTTTTGTGAGAGGGAAATAATTGGGGTCGGTGTATATACACCGGCCTCAATTATTGAGGTGTGTGTGTATTTTTCGCTCCGTGTTCGCGTACCCGATCGTTATTTAGTAAAAATGTTTTAAAACGATAAATTTCAAAAATTGAAATCGTATAAGTTTTTACTTGAAGTATTTCACAAAAATACTTTTAGTGTGATACAAAATTATATCGTTGTTTCACTTTGAACTTACGGATACTTTTAATTATCCAAAAAGAGTTTTGCAAATTTTCTGAGTACTGTAATATTATTTCTGTTAATAATATTCTATTTGGAAATGTTTTGGGACAACTTTTATTTTTATGTTTCCTGTGTGGTTTCAGGTTTGTTCGCGTATGATTATTAAATAATCATTTCATGTTATATATATATATAGTTATATATATTATCCGAATACTTTGTTTTTGATTCGTACCGAGTACGAATAATTAAAGTTTAAATTGGCCCCTAATTTTGGCCCTTTTTGACCGGGTGTCACATTGGACATCAGTGATTGTCTACCAGACACTGCGGTGAAATATGTCGCCTGCACACTGGCTGATAAAGCTTTGACTTGGTGGAACAGTCAAGTCCAGTCGATGGGACGACCAGCTGCTTATTCCATGACATGGGAAACATTGAAGCATATGATGATGGAAGAATTCTGCCCCCGCAGTGAGATGCAGAAAATTGAGACTGAGCTGTGGAACATTGCTATGATTGGTGCTGATATCACTAGTTATACAACCAGGTTCCAAGAACTAGCTGGTCTTGTGTCACATATGGTAACACCTGAGTACAAGCGTATTGAACGCTATGTGTATGGACTGGCACCACAGATAAGGAGTTTAGTTACGTCCTCCAAACCTGACACCTTCAGGAGCGCTGTTACCCTAGCGCAGAGTTTGACTGATGAAGCAGTTAGAATGGGGACGCTGACACAGAAAACTGTGCCGGTCAAGGTTGAGCCGATCAGTACTGAAGCTGGTAGTTCAGGAGGTAAGAAGCGTAAATGGAATGACCGTCAGGGTCAACCCAACAAGAAAGGATTTGGAAATCCTAAGTCTTATGCTGCTACCATTGTGGAACCGAAGCCATACTTGGGTAACAAACCTAAGTGTGATAAGTGTAGCAAACACCACGAGGGTGAGTGTTGGTTTTGTGACAGCTGTAAGGGATGGGGTCACAAAACCCAAAACTGTAAGGTTAACCCTACCCCTAAGGGAAACACTGCTCGCCAAAACCAGGGTTGTTTTGAATGTGGCGACACGAGGCATTATCGGAACCGTTGCCCTCGACTCAATAATCAAAACCGTAACACCAACAACGCTCGTAACCGCAACAACAATGGAAACAACCATGGAAACAACAACAACCGAGCCAACAACAACAATGCTAACAACAACAACAATCAATCAGCTCGTGGACGCGTGTTCATGTTAGGAGCACCAGAGGCACGTCAGGATCCTAACACAGTCACTGGTACGTTTCTAGTAAACAACCACTTTGCTTCTGTGTTATTTGATTCCGGTGCTGATTTAAGCTTTGTGTCCACTGAGTTTAGACCACTATTAGCGATCGAATCCCTTAAGCTAGATAACAAATACACTGTAGAGCTAGCCGATGGTAAGTTGATTGAATCAGGAGAAATAGTACCAGGATGCTCCTTAACATTAGAAGGTCATTCTTTCAAGATAAACTTACTACCGGTAGAACTAGGGAGCTTCGATATAGTGGTTGGCATGGATTGGTTGTCACTAAATCGCGCGGAAATCATCTGTCATGAAAAGATTGTACGGTTACCTTTACCGTCAGGAGAAATGTTGATGATTCAAGGAGAAAAGAGTAATCGTATGGTGAAAACGATTACATGCATGAAGGCAAATAAGTATCTACGAAAAGGGTACCAAGCATTTTTGGTACATGTTGTGGACAAGAAACCCGAGGAGCGACGCATAGACGACGTGGCCGTAGTACGTGACTACCCAAGAGTATTTCCTGACGAGCTACCAGGGTTACCACCTCCACGGCAGGTTGAATTTCATATCGACCTAGTGCCGGGAGCTGCACCGATTGCTCGTGCGCCTTACCGTCTAGCTCCATCAGAAATGCAGGAACTGTCTGCACAGTTACAAGAACTGTTGGATTTAGGATTCATCCGACCGAGCTTTTCACCGTGGGGAGCTCCGGTTTTGTTCGTCAAGAAGAAGGATGGATCAATGCGGATGTGTATCGATTATCGAGAACTGAACAAAGTGACGATTAAGAACCGATACCCATTACCACGCATCGATGACTTGTTTGACCAGCTGCAAGGGTCGAGTTATTACTCAAAGATCAACTTGAGATCGGGTTACCATCAACTGAAGGTACGGGATGAAGATATCCCTAAGACTGCGTTTAGGACTCGCTATGGTCATTACGAGTTCCTGGTTATGCCGTTTGGACTAACGAATGCGCCAGCAGTGTTCATGGATCTAATGAATAGAGTATGTAAACCTTACTTGGATAAGTTCGTCATCGTGTTCATTGACGATATTTTGATATACTCGCGAACGAAGGAAGACCATGAACAACATCTGAGGCTGATTCTTGAATTACTGGAGAAAGAGAAGCTTTATGCAAAATTCTCTAAATGCGGGTTTTGGATGCGTGAGGTTCATTTCCTTGGTCACGTGATCAATAACAAAGGAATTCATGTGGACCCATCCAAAATAGAGGCGATTAAGAATTGGGAAGCCCCAAAAACACCAACTGAGATTCGACAATTTCTTGGGTTAGCCGGTTACTACCGAAGATTCATTGAGAACTTCTCAAAAATAGCTCAACCACTTACCGCCCTAACGCAAAAAGACAAGAAGTTTGATTGGGGCGAGAAGCAAGAGAATGCTTTTCAACTGCTGAAAGAGAAGCTGAGCACCGCACCTATCCTGTCATTACCAGAAGGAGTAGAAAACTTTGTTGTCTACTGTGATGCCTCACATCAAGGATTAGGTTGCATGTTAATGCAAAACGACAAAGTCATTGCTTACGCGTCTCGTCAATTGAAGATTCACGAGAAGAACTATACGACGCATGACTTAGAGCTAGGAGCAGTCGTTTTTGCCCTTAAGATTTGGAGACACTACCTTTATGGTACAAAGTGTACGATCTTCACCGATCACAAAAGTCTCCAACATATATTTGATCAGAAGGAACTCAACATGAGACAAAGACGTTGGGTTGAACTGTTGAATGATTACGACTGTGAAATCAAGTACCATCCGGGCAAAGCTAATGTAGTAGCGGATGCCTTGAGTCGTAAGGAACGAGTAAAACCTCGAAGAGTTCGAGCCTTAGGATTGACAATCCACTTGGATCTGATTTCCCAAATTCGCGATGCTCAACAAGCAGCCTTTACTCCAGAACGTATGAAGGACGAATCCCTCAAAGGGATGGAGAAGCAACTAGAGTCTAAGGAAAATGGAATATTGTACTTCATGAATCGAATTTGGATTCCTTGTGTTGATAAGCTACGTAGCCTAATATTGGACGAAGCTCATAAGTCCAATTACTCGATACATCCTGGTGCAGATAAGATGTACCACGATCTGAAAGGATTTTACTGGTGGCCTGGCATGAAAAGAGACATTGCCACCTATGTTAGTAGATGTCTGACTTGTGCAAAGGTTAAGACTGAATACCAAAAGCCGTCCGGGCTTTTGCAACAACTTGAGTTGCCCAAATGGAAATGGGAGCACATTACGATGGACTTCATAACGAAACTACCGAAAACAGCATCTGGGATGGACTCCATATGGGTGATTGTCGACCGACTGACAACATCATCTCACTTTCTAGCCATCAAAGAGACAGATAAGATGGAAAAGCTGGCTAGAATTTACATAAAAGAAGTTGTTTCTAGACATGGAGTTCCATTATCCATCATCTCTGATAGAGATGCACGTTTCACCTCTCGCTTCTAGCAAACACTGCAACAAGCTTTAGGCACTAGACTCGACATGAGTACCGCCTACCATCCACAAACCGATGGTCAAAGTGAGCGAACAATACAAACGCTTGAGGACTTGCTAAGAGCCTGCGTGATTAATTTTGGAGGAAACTGGGATGTTCATCTCCCTTTAGCCGAATTCTCGTACAACAATAGTTATCATACGAGTATACAAATGGCACCTTTCGAGGCGTTGTATGGACGCAAGTGCCGATCCCCACTCTGTTGGGCAGAGTTGGATGATAGACAGTTATCAGGTCCTGAGATAGTCCAAGAGACAACAGACAAGATATCTCAAGTGCTTAATCGATTGAAAACAGCACGAGACCGACAAAAGAGTTATGCAGACAATAGACGAAAACCATTAGAGTTTCAAGTAGAGGACAGAGTCCTACTCAAAGTATCTCCTTGGAAAGGAGTTGTGCGATTTGGAAAACGCGGTAAACTGAACCCACGCTACATCGGACCTTTTGAGATCCTAGCAAGGATTGGTCCTGTAGCTTATAAACTTAAACTGCCGCAAGAACTTAGTAACATTCACGACACGTTTCATGTGAGTAATCTTAAGAAGTGTCTATCTGACGAAGCGTTAGTCATACCTCCCGACGAAATCTACGTCGACGCAAAACTCAACTTCGTGGAGGAACCGCTAGAAGTAATGGATACGAAAACGCAGAAGCTCCGAAACAGTCGGATCAAACTTGTCAAAATCCGATGGAACTCGAAAAGAGGCCCAGAGTTAACCTGGGAACGCGAGGATGAAATGCGCAAGAAGTACCCACACCTATTTGAACCCGTGACCACGACTCACGACACAAATTAAATCTCGGGACGAGATTTCCCTAACGGGGGGAGAATGTGACAACTCTCCAAATTAGGTATTAATTGACATTTAAGCATGTGCATTCTTACGCTAATTTCCTGATTAAGTTTTAACAAAACTTTTTGATGTGATGTAAGCCTAGCAAGCCCAGTACTTTTAAAACAAAAAGTAATATGTAATACGTAAGTATTAAAAGTTGCGTACAAATATATCGGAATGAACCCGACAAAAATAATTAACAAAAGTTTCGTGACACAAAAATAGTTAATAATGTAATTATTAATTACGAGTATTTATATATCTATAACGAATAGATAAAATGGTCTAAATATACGTTTAACATAAAACGTATTATAACACGAACAGAAACAATTCTAAAACGCTCATAAAAGGTCGAATCATAAAAATACAAATTTTCTCATTCGTTTGGAGGAAGTTAGAACATTACCTCAAAATATGAAATCCTAAATTAACTGAAATTTGGCGCTCAATTATATACGCGCAGTAAAATGTACAAAATTGTACATCTATTTAAAATAATGATAACATCATTATTCTGATTTTAAATTACGAACCAGGAGAACACCTACGAAATAAAAATATAAAAAGTTTACATTTATATTGCTATAATTATACCCGTACTCGAAATTGATGTACCAAAAAGGTCACCAAACTACAATAATTGAGGAGACCCGTATCCAGTTTAAACCATACTCGCTCGATCACTTTGTTCCCTCTCAATTATTTCCTCCAGAAGAAAACACACACACATTCAAACCACCAAATTTCTTCATCTTCTTCTTTGATCATCAAAGGCAACAAGCAGCAGAAAGTGGAGTAGAACAACAAGTCAGAGACTTGATCATCTTCACCATCATCGTCCATCATTTTCATCTTCTTTTTCTTTGTAAGGAAACTCCAAATTCTTAAATTTCTTTACTTTAAATTCGTGTTCTAACATGCATATATAACTTAATCTATGTATATAACATATATATATATATATGAAAGATTGAAGGATTGTTCTTGAAATGAGTTTATAAAACCAAAACTTCAAATACAAAATCGATACATTAAAACTTGTTAAAATGATGTAATAACTTGTAAAAACGACATATAAACTTGTGATAAACAATTAGTATTGATGTATAATGATTTGGAGCCAAACAAATGTGTATATATATGTAACAAACACGAACAGGGGACTGAAAACGAGTTGGATCCGGCGGATCTCCTTAGGATCCGGCGGATCCTCACCTGATAACAAGATGAATCCGGCGGATTCAAGGGAATCCGGCGGATTCCCACCTTTCGACCCGTACACGACTTGATCGCTTGAACATGTGAACGAGTAAAAGACAGCGAAGATCCGGCGGATCCACATAGGATCCGGCGAATCCAAAAGAACACACGCACACTTGGTCTCTGAACGAAAACGATACACGAGTAATAGACAAGCTTGATCCGGCGGATCATCGTGTGATCCGGCGGATCCTTCCATTTATAAACCGATCCGGCAGATCATGTTTGGATCCGGCGGATTCCCCTATTCTTGACCCGATCCGGCGGCTCAGTGGTTCGATCCGGCGGATCCTTATAAATCCGAATGAATCTGGCGGATTCAAATAGAATCCGGCGGATTCCCCACCTGGTCAACAACTTTGACTTTTAATTTAAAAACAAACGATTCCGCTAACGATTATAATTGCTAATAGACATTTACGAAACATTGTAAACAATTAATAAAACATTAATGTGATATATCCGAGACACGGACTTTGGACTTATTTATTTCGTACGAACAAACGATACATGATATATATATATATATACATATATATATATATATATATATATATATATATATATATATATATATATATATATATATATACGAACTTTGTAAATTATACGATTTGGATACGATTACACAATCGGGACATTTAAACTTTTTAACACTTATTAAACGAAAGTAACAATATTAAAGACAAATGATGTTTATTAAACGGAATAAATATATTATCAAGTTTTATATAACAAATAAAACTCGACACGTTTTAAATACGAAACAACGTATTACAATATATATACATATATTCGAGGACACACGATATATATAGACACAAACGTATACGTTTTCTTAAACAAATGGAAACTTATATATATTTTAATATACGAGAACAATGTATTGATTAAATAAATATATACGACACTTAAGGAATATATATTCACAAATATATATATATATACACAATAAACTTCACGTTTAACCAACGTATAATCTAATAATATACAACAAGTATATTACTTAAGTAGACATATATAAAACAAATATATGTACTTACAATGATTTTTGAATAACATACGTACAACTGTAAACAAAGTATATGTACAAATGAAACAAAACGACCTTCCGTTAAATAGACAATTACATATTGGTTTATATACTTAACCAAGTATACGACGAAAGAAATAATATCAATATTTCTACACAGTGTCACTAACAAAGTTAACAACTTACATTACTAAGAAATCAACCATTTCTTCAAACAGACAAACTGTTAACATAAGTGATTAAAACAAATCAAACGTACTTATGTTAATATATTTAATTGTATATAGGTTAACATACCTTGGGCAATTGTCTGTTTGGGTGCTAGCTTTCCTACCGAGCAAACTACTGTGAGTTCACAGCCCCTACTTTACAAATATTTTATGCTTTTAAACATAGGGGTGTAAACATAGAAACTGCATGCTAAAAACATGCAGCAAATTATATAAATGCTTTATTTGCTTTATACAACTGTTTGATATGAAATATTATTTCACAACTGTTTTGGGAATTAGACAACAAATCCTAGTACGGACCAGACTCCCAATGTATGCATGAAAAGACCTTATGTCATGCAGACTATAACCATTAGCTAGTTGACTCTAGCCACTGAGTATACGAATAGTACTATTGCCGTGACGACCCTCCTGTGGATGGAGCGTATACTTAACTGTCCTTCAGGCAAGAAACATAAGTTTTGGTTGTGGTTTGGTTATAGGGTTAGGTCGCGTTACTTTAACCTGCGAGGTTTAGCTCACCTTTCAGGGGATTATAGTATAAGCATTCCCACTTATTATTTAGGATGAACTTATCCTACAACTGTTTTATACCAGTATACCTATTGGTCATAATTATATGATGGTAAACTACCAGATATACATTTTGGGTAACAACCCACATAAAACTATATTTTAGGGTAACTATCCCTACAATCTTAGAAATTGCAAAACCTGCAAACATTTATTTATTGAATAACAATTCAATAATCTAAACATAAATGGTTTAACATACATTACATTTATACAAAACCTGTGAATTCACTCAACATATTTGTTGACGACTTTCTTTCTATGTTTTACAGGAAATTAGCCACGTAAGTAAGAATCGCATGCATTCAGGATGGACAACCCTGGACTACTTAGGATGCCATACATTTTGGGACAACTTTTGAGGATTTCCTCTGTATTACTGCAGACATTGCAGTTATACTTATGAAATCTTATCTTAACATATGTATTGTAAAACTTAAATGTTTTAAACTCTATTACTACTGTACGACTTACATAGTCGTACTACTTTTGTAACAACTGTTTAAACTGGCATCCTTTATATATTATGTTCTGTATGATCATATGCTCTGATACGATGAATGCACATTTGTAACGTCATCACCCCCGTTGTTAAACTGTTTACACATAATGCTTCCGCTAATCATAACTTGCTTCCGCTAAACATTAAATAAACACAATTACCGATTTTGGGGGTGTGACATAATTGGGTATGGGTACGGGTACGGGTAATCCGGGCGGGTATTACTAAAACCCGTACCCAAACCCAAACCCGCGAAGAAAGAAAAACTTGTACCCAAACCCGTATCCAAACCCATCTACCCATACGGGTACAGGTATTAATTGGGTCGGGTTCGGTTTTCCCCATCGGGTTCGGATGTTTTTGCCATCCCTATTCGTGTATGGTGCATATGCTTACTATATAGGAATGTGGAGAACACCAAAACCGCAACGAAAATGCTTTTTTTGTGTTTTGTTTTTTTCCCCCTAGAAACGACAATCAATTAAAATCCCAAAAGGAGGGAAATAGAAAAAGTACACATAATGAAGTTCTAAGATGGGGGGTTGAATAGTAGCTGTAGTGTAAATTTCTAATTAAAATTGAATTTTTGTTACATTATTTGTTTGTTCTACATGTTCATAAAAATTGAGAGACCGTTGCTACGGGCCACCTCAAATTTTGGATCCGCCATTGATAGAAGGTCTCTAAACACACATGCAATGTATATACAAACAAAGAAGAAATACCAGCAAGATAACGCCTTATGTATGTACAAAGATGCTTGAAGGATCACGAATCCATGTTGACAGTCCAAATTCAAACTTACCATGTCGGTCTGAAATCCACAATGATGAGAATCTTTGAAATTGGGAGAATACATCCTCATCAAATTGCAAGAATGACTAATTGGGCATTGCCCAAGTAGTACCGCTTTCAAATCCGTGCCGCAGCATATGTAGGTGATTTGTGGACTGATGGTTTGCCCGGCGTTGATGCTCATTGCAGGTGGAGCGGACGCCTACCATTGAAATATGGTACGGGGTATGAAGTATCCTACAAAGTACCTTTTTTCTGATTGCAAGGTGAAGTTGATAGTGTCATTTTCGTAAAAGCCAAATAAGAATCATACACACCCTGTGACGGAAATGTTAGTATACTTGGGAAGGTCTTTTACGTTACTCTCTCCGTCCCAAAATAAGTGTCTGGTAGCAGTTTTCACGGAAGAAATTGTATTATCTGGTAGTGAATATTACACTTTTTACCCTTGTTTTTTGCACAAACTCTCAAAAATCTGTTTTAATAAAGGTATATTGATGGTAAAATGATAAAGTTATCTACTACTTTTGAAAGTGGACGCTAATTTTTAAGACAAATTAAAATAGAAAGATTAACACTTATTTTTGGGACGGATGGAGTATCAATTTTTTGGAGGTTGTATTTCTAAGTTTACATTATTTAGTTAGAAACATACATTAAGAAATCATACCTAATTTATGAAAACTAAATTATGAAAGCGTTTGCTCATTCATTTTGATTTTGATTTGGTGTTCAAAGAAAATGTTCACGTTTGCTCATTCATTTCTCTACTTGGTAATGTAGCTAGGTTGAATCACAGTTGGGAGCCTCCATGTCAGTTATGTTGTATATTTATGATTAGTTAACTACCTGTATAATTTATGTCTGTAATATTCTATATCTACAATCTATCTATACTTCTATACTTCTATACTATTATATAAAGCATCTTAGCATTTTATTTTCAGAAATTCTTAAAATTAAGACTCAACATTTCTATGTTTAGTTATCTAATTCCATATTACATCTATATCTATACTATTATATAAAGCATCTTAGCATTTAATATTTAGAAACTCTTAAAATTAAGACTCAACATTTCTATTTTTAGTTATCTAATTCCATATTAAAATATGAGTATTGTTAATGACAACCCTAAGGGCTGTCAATAACGTGCATAAAGTGGTTGTATTTCAAGTGATATTTATGGGGGTCAGAGAGTTTATTATGGTATAAGTACAAGTATTAATGCGTGTTCTGAATTCTTATTGACAGCCCCAAGGGCTGTCGTTATCATTTTCCTTAAAATATTACCCTATTATTTTCACATATTTTTTTACTTTTCACACATTTAATCCCGAATCTTGAACTATACGTACGATCAAACTACCGTTAGCAACGCACAATCACGGGTAATCTGCTAGTGCATGTAACAAATTAAATACGACTATCGTTGAATCACTGTTTGCAATAAAAGTACTAAACCCCGCTGCATAGCACGGGTCTTATGCTAGTAATATATAGTATGTGTAAGTTCCTTCTTATTTAACAAATACTTTTTTTTCCCCCCTAATTAATGGGATAAAGCTCACTGAATTACTAAATTTTATGAGTGGGAAAAATGAAAATGCAAAGGTAATGTGTCAAACGATTGATGAATTACGTAAATTGTTAGACATATTTTTAAGTCTATTATTTTGTATTTTTTTCAGTCTACGTAAAATTGCTGTCATAAATACAAAATTGTTTCGGCATGAAATAGGGATACAGGGTGTTATTCAGACGGATTATTCGGATTTCGGGTTATTCGGATCGGATTGTTTGGATTTTTCTAACCACAAGTTAATCCGTAATCCTAACCATATAATAAACGGATTAATCGGATACGTATTAAACGAATTCGGATAAGTGTTCGGATTAAATGGTCTCATCAGTATTAGCTCAAGTTACGCGTGTGATATCAAGAAAGACTAAATTTAACAAATAGTTTACTTTTATATCAATTTTCTAAACAAATATAAGATGTAATAATAGATCATATTATAAGATCCAAATTTCAATTTCAACTTCTAACGTTCTAACATACAATTTAATCCAAAACAAATTCGTAGTCACTAACTTAATTAAACATCACCTCCAATCTAATCCAAATACAGGAGTCCCAAAGCAACCAAAAGTTTTTGATCTTCTTTTTTTTAAAATTCATAGCATTACAAAATTCAAACTTTAAACATTCATTCTCTAGAACCTGAAAAACACTAACTCTTTTTATGTTTTAGTTCATACACAAAGAACCATACATAATAAGAATTGAATACGTAAGTTTATACTTGATTAGTATATAACTATGATACGGAGTAAAATTTAAGATTTAATTTTTATAATTAACTTTTATACGATATATACATACATATATTAATACAAAAATATTATTTAATTACTTAATCCTTATTCGGATTATTCGGATATATCAAATAATTTAATTTTGATCCTTTATCTTTTCCGTATAATCCATTTAACTAATCGGTAATCCGATTAAGCAATCCGTAATCCCAATAATCTTGTCCATCTAACGTAAACCGGATTTGAATTGGATGGATTATTTGGATTCGGATAAAAGTGACACCATTAAATACGACTGAACTGAGTGTCTAAGTATATGTAACTTTGAGGGAATGGTCCTTGCAAATTATCACATTAGTTGACAATGCCCAAACCCAAAAAAGAAAAAAGGCTTAAAGGTCTCAATTATCATAGGCCCAATATTAAAATGGAAAAGCATACATATAATCATCATATTCTAAGGTAATTAGAAATGTAGAATATAAAAAAAACTTCGTACACAATTAATTGTGCTTTATGGTATCGTAAGTAATGAATTTTGGTCATAAAATAGTTCAATTGAGACCATTTATTTTGTGTGAGAATGGGGAAACCAACCACAATATGTCATGTGTCACTTTTTTCTCTCTCATCCACGTTTTTAAAAATTAAATATCTCACAAACGACAAGTCAAAAAATCATGAAAATTGCACCATATTTTTCAGCGTTTTATCCTCTTCGATTTGCCGTCCATCAAGGCATACTTCCGACGAACTTTTTTTTTTTTCATTTTTTGGTGGGTTTTACATATTAGTAACACATGTGTTAGTGATTGATTATACATTTGATTTAGGGTTTAGGTTTAGGGTTTAGTGTTAGGGTTTAGCAGGGTTTAGTGTTAGGATTTAGCAGGGTTTAGGGTTTAGTATGATTTAGGGTCTAGAGTTTTATAAAGCGTTTAGGGTTTAGGGTTTGGGGTTTAGGGGCTAGGGTTTAGGGTTGGGAGTTTGGGGTTTCGTGAAACCCCAAACTCCCAACCCTAAACCCTAGCCAAAAAAATGAACATGTATTGTTTTTTCTTATGTTTTTTTTTTCACCAGAAGATATACCAATACGTTAAATTGAAGTTCCTAAAGCACTACTTCATCAAATATCATTCTTTAAATAAAATAATCAAAGTTGTATTTCTTTTATGCCTTTACAAAAGTTTTTACCTTTACGATAATGTTTTTGTTTAAATTGGAGATCAAATGTCATAGATTTTGGAACGAATATATACGGACATACGGGTGTTTGAATTTACAAGTCAAATGGTTAAACCTATAAAATAATAAAACAAAAAAAGAAAAAAAACAACATGCATATATATGGTGAACTTTATTGGCTTTGAAGATAGTCAAACTAGCTTTTGTTTTGTGGTAATGCATTGTAAACTCTGCTAAATATATCTTTTTGTGTACTTCTTTTATATTAATTTATTGCACTTTATATCAAACAAGCCAAACAAAAGGTATCCACGAGACCAAAGGATGTCAAATTTGACAAAATGAAGCAAAATGTTAACTAGATTGCAGTAAAAATGATCATCAACAATCAAATTAAGATAGTTAGTAGTAGTAGTACAAATGAGTTGTCAACAACAAATTAACCACAAAAATATGGAAAACTAACCCTTTTTTACTAGGGTCATTAGGGTCAATTAGTTAGGGTTTTTCACTTTCCCCAAACTAAGGAAGAAAAAAAATTAAATAAATCAAATCATGAATACAAAGATCCACCACAAGAAATAGCCATTAACAATATAGCAGCTTGTTCTTCTTCTCTTAACTTGTTCCACCATGGCTTCCCTCTTTCATATGATGATCTCTTTCTCTTATGTTCTTGTTGCTGTTGTTGATGATGTTGTTTTTTATTTTGTGGTTTGCTTTGTTTTATTACCATCAATCTAACTTTTAACTTCAAATCACCACTTTGAGTAGAACTTTTAAATGCTTTTCTTCCAGTTTTATCAAATCCACTCATTTGTGCCCTTCTCTTCTTGTTGTACTTGATCCCACACGCATTGCAAAGCGACTTCACAAACAAATAAAATCAATCAGTACTTAGAATCAATTGTACGTGTTCAAATTGTTTTGATAACCGGATCGGATAATAATGTGAAATAACATACCTTGGGACCGGCGGGACCGCCTCTCCAAAGAGGAGTTGTAGTAGTTTTACAATCACTACAACATTTAGAAGATCTTTCATCTTGAGTACCAACTGAACTCTGCAAAAATTAGTTGTGATTTAAATGTTATTATTATAAGTAAAACTTGAAATGAAATATTTAAAATGAGAATCTACATTAAGATAGTGTAATATTTGTACCTTATTTTTCAGATCCATGATGACGAATGCAAAGAAATTTAAAATGAGTGTGTGATGATAGTGAGCATAGATATGATCATTCAATGTGAGTGTGTGAAGAAGGTAGAGAGATATTGATGGCCGTTGGGTTTGTATTATATGTGCAGCCTTTGAGTTAATATCAGTATCAGTATGACTTTGACTGAACATAAGAAAATTAAAAATTAAAATATTTGAATTATTTTTGGGAAGAGGGAGGGAAATGTGTGGTGATGGTAGCGCTGGTCGGCGGGACACAAAACCCTAAATTTGTTTTCATTTATGGTTATTACTATACTACCCTTACCGACTCCTTGTGAATTTGTGATAATTTAGACCATTCCCAACCGTAGCGTGAAATTGACTAAAACTGACGTTTCACATTCGCGTTACGTCACTTTTTTTCACAAAACTAACAAAACTGACATGCCTTTGCCATCAGTGTTCTGTCACTTTTTTTTAGGGACCCACTAACTAATTAATAAACTATTTAAAACACAATAATTAAAATAAAATATATTTCATTAAAATAAAAACAATACAATTAAATAAAAACAACATTAATTAACCAAAAATAAAACATTACAATAATTAAAAAACACACTACAATAAAAATATTAAATGTAAACTAGTAGTCTAGTGGTCATTTTTTTATTTCGTTCAAGTTGACGATTAATTGATTTGTTGTACGTTTCACTTCTACTTTAGAGTTATGGTTTTTTTGTACGGTTTGCCAAAAACTTTTTTCCGATGGTGAAGCTTCAACCGGATAATTTTTGGACGCTTTGAGCCACTCTTCGGTCAAAATTTTACCTAATTTTCGGTCCATTCAACTATATGTGCTCTTGGTGGATGGATCGGAGTTTCGTCTTCGTCGTCCGAATCGGTGACTATCAAATTAATAATATCAGAAGCCATCGGATCGAAAATAGTCGTGAGCGCTTTCAAATCTTCAAGATCGGAATCCATTTAGTGTAGTGTTTGAAATGGAGGTGTACGAATGAAATGCATGTGTAAAAGTTGTGTGAATTGTAGTGTATGAAAAAGTTTAAAGTAGTGAGAATTGTGGTGTGTGAAATGGGTAAAAGATGGTGTTTATTTATAGTGGAAAAGTTGGTATAAAAAATAATTAAAAAAACGGCTAGAAAGCCGTTGGTTTTTAAATTCTCTTTTATTTAAATGGCTCTCTCGCGGACCCCACACGGACCCACACCCAACCGATAGAGCGTCGGAATACCGTAGGCCAAAACCGATCGCAACCGAAGCATAGCGTTGGGAATGCTCTTAGTACTCCATGCTATATTCGTCCCAATTCAATTATACAGGTTTCATTTTGAAATGTAATTGTCCACTATTGATTTCAACAATTAGAAAGTGTTTTAGTGGGATATATATGAAATCTTATTGGTTGACACACTAATCAATGTACATTTCTAAAATTGTGTCCATTTTTGTAGTAGACATTAAAATTGGTACAGAGGAATACTTATTTATTCATACGGAAATTGAATACTCCGTATGAATAAATTGTGGTGTTTTAATGATATTTGCCGTTTCCAAAAAAGAAATTGAATACTCCGTACTCCGTTTCAAATTAAGTACTCCCTCCGTCCCAAATTTATTGTCACGAGACAAGATATACATAGTTTAAGAAATGTGCATTTATTGTTGTTGACCACTAATATAATTTCATCTTATTATTTTCAAGCATTTTGATTGGTTGATTTTGAAAGAGTATAGTTATTTGAGACATACCAAAATAGAAAGGTGGACAAATAAATTGGGACGGAGAGAGTATACACTATCATTTTAATTGGTTAAAAACTTAAAATGGATACACATTATGAGATAAACTAAAATAAAAATGTAGATATTTAATTTGGAACGACGGGAAATAGTACGTAGTGGGATACAAAGTACATTTGTTTAGAAAATGTGAGTAGTTACTTTTTGAAGATTAATTTTTAAAGAAGAATTGTAGGACATAAGTAATAGTCCACCACAATGTTGCCAAAAAGGAAAAAGGTTGGAATGAACGACAAAGTTCGGGGTATGTTATAGTGGTAGCGACACCAGACCCTCAACGTATGTGTTTATTCACACTTTTTGTCTCTAAACATCATTATATTTTTACACAGAAACAAGTTTATAATCATTGATTACTTTCTCTATTCCAATAAAGACCCACATTATGAGTGACCAACGATGTTTATAATATACAATTCCCACTAATAATGCCTACATCATTATCATTTATCACATCCTTTATTTATTATTTTTCTTCTCTTTTTCTTGTTGTCACTATTCTTCGTATTCTTTTGGGATAAGTGTCTGAAAATGTATCAAACTTTATCAAAATTTCTATTGTATGTATCAACTTTCAAAACCTCTATTTTATGTATCAAACTTTCAATTATTGCTAACTGTATTTTGACTAGTGTGTCATTCATATATATCACCCACGTGGACTTCACACAAAGCGCCACGTAGAAAAATTACATAAAATTAGCATAAATCAAAAGTTGGATACATACAATAGAGATTTTGAAAGTTGTTACATACAGTAGAGATTTTGACAAAGTTTGATACACTTTCAGACACTTAACCCTATTCTTTTATAAAAATATATGCGCATTTTTCGTTATTTTCATTTCTTTATAGAAAAATATGAAATATTACTAACTGTCAACATAAGTTGAAAATTGCAAGCACAAACGGAAATATCGTTTTGAGGGTGGGCGAGGACCGTGAGGTGTTAGACCGTTCATGGCCTCAATTTATAGGGTTCTCAAATTTTTGTGTGTACGTGTATATGGTACGTGTACGTGTATTATTTGATAAATAGTTTGATTGTTAATAAAAAGAGGACTGGATTGTGTTTAAGAAGATTGAGGAACTTTAGTTAATTTTATAGTAACCAAATTTTATTTTATTTTTTGTTATAGAATCTCATTTTGTCAATTAACAATAATCTTTTGTTCGGGAGACACTTGTGAGAAAGAAAGTAGATCTTGAACCAATTGACACTCTTCACCATTGAGTGAAGATATCCAAAAGAAAGTAAAAAGTTACAAGTGACTTGTGGAATTACATGTCACATGTGTTTGTACATGCACATACACTAATATATCATTACCTTTTTTTTTCTTCTTTTCTTTTTTGTGATAGCTACATATATTTTTACTTTTAATTTCTTAATAAACATATTTTATAAAGGAAAGATATTATCATTTTCATCATCATCCTTATACAAGATCGTCAATTTCATTCTAAATTGAGCACTTTAGCACCTTAAAATTTTACACGTATGTTTTTAAAAACTAAACACGTAATTACTCTGGCCTATAGCTAAACAAACCTCATAAAAACACGTGCTGTATCTTCTTCTCAAACTTAAATTTTTATCCCACTCTTTGGTTGGAGAGTTGCATATACATTCTCAATGATTCCTTATCTTCAATTTCCTTTGTAATTGATACGATGAAACCATAAGCTGCCCATTATTGATGACGAGTTTCTCCTCATGATGAACCCCATTCTCATAATCAGGTATCATTCAAATAATGCTAAAATCTAATTTGATGGTTTATGTCTCACTTTGTTTCAACCACTATCACTCGCATTGGATTCCATTATTCTTAATTAAATCTTAGATACATTTGCTTCAATATTCATGTCGTAATTGCACTACTGTTTGGGGTTCATGCTTGTCGTTCACAAAATCCAGCTAACGCTTCAAATCTGTAACTATTTTTACCGCGTAATCTTTCTTTTTTCTATGATGATTTGTCAAGTAAAAAAATAAATCTAAGTGGTAGCTTTGTGCCTTGAAAATTTTCTACTACTTGTTTGATGAATTGTTTGAGAGAAAAGTATTGTGGCATGGCTTCACTTGGATGGCAAATACAATACCTGAATCGCTATGACTTTTGTCATGGAAGTTATAAATATTCCGAATTCTGTGTAGTATTAATGTCGTTGCTTAATTAGACTATGATTACTTTTGAAAACATTATTTTTCAAGTTAAGTTACTTTCTCATGACTTTTCCTTCTTCTTTATAATTTAATAAGGGCCGGCGATTATCATATTGAGAGCATTGTTCTTTGAAGGATTCTGTCAGTTTGTTTCCCTTGACATCCCGTCGGAGCCGTTAGGTGTGTACATACCCATTGCAAAAAGCTACAATTTAATAATTCATTCGTGTAGGTTTTTTATATATCATTATATATATGTTACATGTAAAATGAGGACTTTGTAATGCTTTTAGCGCCTCCAGCGTAAAAAACAAAGTTGTTTAACCACGAAAAACAGAACAATAGACTATTTGCGTTGCACACTATTCACAAAACCGTTGACCATGACACTATAAACATCAATAAATCTGATAAATAGTGATTGTATTTGATACATGACTTTCGCAGACAATGCTACTTGCAGTGACTTGATGTCTTGATGGGGAAAGATTTATCAGGTGTAACACCTCCAAATTTAATGATTTGCGGAAGCATACTTTGGGTGTTACTAATCAATAATCAAAGCACAAGATATATAGTAAACGACTCTATATGCGTCGTTTTAACAAAATATATTGATATTAAAATGTTTACAACATTTACAGCTAATACATAGCTCGTGTTCGATTAAATGAGAGATTTCAGTACATAAGTACTTGTACAAAATATACTAATGCAAGAAAATCTCAAATGTTTGCATGCTGACTCGAGCTATCGATCCCCTGATGCAGTCCAAACCTACTGCTTAGTACCTGCGATACATGCTAAAAGGTCAGCTAAAAGCTGGTGAGCTCACAGGTTTGAAATAACATATAAGTTGTATGAACCGCAAGATTTAAGTAATTGAATTGCATCCAACAATTGATAATGTAGTGTATACAGCCATGAGCACATAGTTGAGCTTAACTCGTGGGTCAGGGTCACAACCTGAGCGTTTTTGCCTCCACGAGTGCCTAATCAACACTCGTCTTCCCAAATATTAGTACGTCCGTTTACCCGGTTAGTGCTTGCTAACCCGAACGAGGAGGGTCAATCCTATATGGTACCATATACTAATATTCACGCTACAATGTATTAACAACTATGCTGTCGGAGGACTTTGAAATGATTAGTTGTGTAAAACTCATGTAGTATATGTAAAAGTTGTACTTGCGTTCACATGTTAAAAATAAGCATTGTATCACACCCCTGAGTAAAACAGTAAAAAGAGGGGCTATGAGACTCACCTGAGTCCTAAGAGTTTAATTTAATAAACTTGGGTGATTAGCCGAGTGTGAAGCCCAAAGACTTGTAACCTGAGGGTGTCCACGACACGCGTTGGTTAAATATGAGTCGGTATCTACCAAGAATACCTTGAAGTTGTTCGTCCAACTAGAATGTCCAATTTCCCATAATTTATTTCGATTGTTTGAGTTTCGAAAGTTTGTACGGCCCATTGGTGAATGGTTGTAATAATAATCTTAATATTATTATTTTGATTTCGAAGTGTTTTATAAGTTTGACACTTAGTATGAAATGTATTCACAAACTCATTATGACGGGGGTCCGGGGGCTGCGCCCCTGGTTGCGGGGTTCCAAGGGGTGGCAACCCCTTGGCGGGGTCCAAGGGGCAGAGCCCCTGGTCGGGGTCGAGCTGCCGAGTCAGCTCGGAGGGAAAAATTCATATTTACCACCTTGTTTTAGTGAAAATCTCTTAAAAATTATGGTGTTTCAGGTTCTGTTTTATGCGACGTAGCATGCGACGTGGCATGCGACGTAAGGTGCGACGTTGGGTGAGACGTCGCAAACCCTGACTGCGACGTTGAGTATGACGTCGCTATGTGCGACTTTCACAATTTAATGCGACGCTGTAGGTGGCGTCGCTATGTGCGACGTAGTGATTGGTATTGCGACGTTGCAACTGACGTCGCAATTGGGCCAAGCCAGATGCGACGTCGGAGCCTGTTCGGATTCCGGTGGCCGGAAAGTCGGTCGTGAGGCTTCCGTTTGGTCCAAATCTTTTACCCAACCCATTTTTGGACATTTTGAGCATGTATAAACAACCAACAAGTAAGAATGAGTAAAAACGGAGAGTTTCGGGTTTTGTCGGAAACTTACAAATGAAATTCCGGAAAGATAGAAAGATAGATCGTGATGTGGTAGTCGTTTTTCTCCAAAGGCCCGAGATGATCCGCGTGCGTTTTGTGATGTTATTTTGGTGATTTTGATGGTGGTGGTTTAGTTTGATTTAGAGAGAAAAAGAAAGAAAGAGAGAGAAAGAAAGTGAGAAAATGAGAAAGAGGTGGAGGTGGTGGGGAAAGAAGGGGGCCGGCTAGGTGGGGTCCACGGAGGTGGACTTCACCAAATTTCGTTCTCGTGCATTTGCGCTCCGTGTGGTGTTCGTTTTCTCGATCGTTAAAACGTTAAATAATTATTTTATACGTTTACATATACGTTTTAAAATGCGCATAATTATTCAATATTTTTGTTGAAGTATTTTACCAAAATACTTAATACTTGAGTTATAAATCATAACTTTTATTTATTTTGTTTTGTTTGCGCGTTAACATTTTTATCGCGTTGTTACCAATTGTATTATACGAAATGAATATGAAATATTATCAAAATAATATTTTGGATATAATAGTGTTATTAAATAATAATATATTATTTAATAAAATCGTTCACCAACGTCCGCATTTAATTGAACCGAATTACATTCGATTTGAACGCGTACAATTTAATCAAATCGCATAATCGTATATATTCAACAATATATATTTTGATACATTAATTAGCCTAATACAGAACTAATTACATGTATTAACAGTGGTTTAGGTACTAATCACTAGTCCTAATTTGACGGGTGTTACATTCTCCCCCTGTTAGGAGAATTTCGTCCAGAAATTTTAGCTCGATGTCGCGTTTGATGTAGAATCAATGAATAACTGAGGATATTTGAGTCGCATTTGCTCTTCCCGTTCCCAAGTGAATTCCGGACCACGCCGCGAATTTCACCTGACCTTAACAATGGGAATACGACTTTGTTTGAGTTGTTTGACCTCACGGTCCATGATTTTAGCAGGTTCCTTAACAAAATGGAGTTTGTTATCGACGCGAATCTCGTCAAGTGGTATGATAAGTGTCTCATCAGACAGACACTTCTTCAAATTTGAAATGTGAAAAGTGGGGTGCACGCTGCTGAGTTCGGATGGCAGCTGCAACCGATATGCTACGGGGCCAATCCTTTCGAGTATCTCGAAAGGCCCGATGTACCTGGGATTTAACTTCCCGCGTTTACCGAATCGAATTACGCCCTTCCAAGGCGATACTTTCAAGAGTACTCGATCCCCAACTTGGAACTCGAGTGGTTTGCGTCTCACGTCATCGTAACTTTTCTGACGATCACGTGCGGCTTTGAGTCGGTTTTGGATTTCAACGATTTTCTCGGTGGTTTTGTGTATGAGTTCAGGACCAGTGAGCTGACTATCTCCCACTTCAGTCCAACAGATCGGTGATCGGCACTTACGTCCGTACAGTGCCTCAAAAGGTGCAGCCTTAATGCTGGCGTGATAACTGTTATTGTAGGAAAACTCACACAATGGCAGGTGTCTCTCCCAGTTTGCACCGAAGTCAACTACGCAAGCTCGTAGCATGTCTTCTAGTGTCTGAATAGTTCGTTCACTTTGGCCATCGGTTTGAGGGTGGTATGCGGTACTCATATCGAGACGGGTACCCATAGAATTCTGAAGTGATTTCCAAAAGTGAGAGGTGAAACGGGCATCTCTATCGGAGATAATCGAGGTAGGAACACCGTGTCGAGAAACAATTTCTTTAATGTAGATTTGTGCGAGGCGTTCCATTTTATCGGTTTCCTTGATTGCCAGGAAGTGAGCAGATTTTGTGAGACGATCGACGATCACTCAAATGGTATCGCAACCGCTCGATGACTTGGGTAATTTGGTTATGAAATCCATGGCGATTTGTTCCCATTTCCATTCGGGAATGTCGGGTTGTTGAAGTAAGCCGGACGACTTTTGGTATTCGGCTATGACTTTTGAGCAAGTAAGACACTTGCTGACGTATGTGGCGATTTCGGCTTTCATGTTCGGCCACCAATAGAATTCCTTGATGCCGTGGTACATTTTATCGGATCCCGGATGGATAGAATATTTGGACTTGTGAGCTTCATCCATCACTAAGTCCCGCAGATTCCCAAAGTTAGGCAACCAGATTCGGTTAGAGAAATACCTAACTCCATTAGGTTTAATTTCGAATTGTTTATCCATGCCTCGCAGGGCTTCGTTTTTGACGTTATCGGGTTTCAAGGCTTCGAGTTGAGCAGCGAGAATTTGAAGATTTAGATCATTGTGAATAGTCATACTGAGGGCTCGGACTCGAAGTGGTTTCGACCTTTCTTTTCGACTGAGGGCATCGGCAACAACATTTGCCTTACCCGGATGGTATTTGATCTCACAATCGTAACCGATAAGTAACTCGACCCATCGACGTTGCCTCATGTTGAGATCCTTTTGATCGAATATGTGTTGGAGACTCTTATGGTCGGTAAAGATTGTGCACTTAGTGCCATAGAGGCAGTGTCTCCAGATTTTGAGAGCGAACACGACAGCTCCAAGTTCGAGGTCGTGAGTAGTGTAGTTCTTTTCGTGAACTTTGAGTTGTCGCGAGGCGTAAGAAATGACCTTATCTCGTTGCATCAATACGCAACTGAGACCTTGATGAGAAGCATCGCAGTATACCACGAAGTCATCGGTGCCTTCGGGAAGAGATAAGATTGGAGCACTGCAAAGCTTTTGTTTGAGGAGTTGGAAAGCTGACTCTTGTTTATCAGTCCAATCGAACTTCTTTTCCTTCTGAGTCAGTACCGTGAGTGGTTGAGCTATTTTAGAGAAGTTCTCAATAAATCGCCGATAGTACCCGGCAAGTCCTAGAAACTGCCGTACTTCGGTCGGGGTGGTAGGTGCTTGCCAGCACTTGATAGCTTCGATTTTTGATGGATCAACATGAATTCCATGACTATCGATAACATGTCCAAGGAATTGAACGGTTTGTATCCAGAACTCACACTTAGAGAATTTGGCTTAAAGCTCCTCGTGTCTAAGTAGTTCTAGAATAGTTTTGAGATGTTGCGCGTGTTCTTGCTCGTTGCGCGAATAGATGAGGATGTCATCGATAAAAACAATGACAAACTTGTCGAGGTAAGGTTTGCACACCCGATTCATAAGGTCCATGAATACAGCCGGTGCGTTGGTTAGACCAAAGGGCATCACTTGAAATTCGTAGTGCCCGTATCGAGTTCTGAAAGCGGTTTTTGGGATATCGGTGTCGCGAACCCGTAACTGATGATAACCTGATCGCAGATCGATCTTTGAATAAAAACTCGACCCTTGTAGTTGGTCAAACAGGTCATCGATTCGAGGAAGTGGATAACGGTTCTTGACGGTCAATTTGTTCAATTCTCGGTAATCGATACACATTCTGAATGAACCGTCCTTCTTTTTAACAAATAAGACCGGAGCTCCCCAAGGCGAAGAACTCGGTCTGATGAATCCTCTAT
The DNA here is from genome assembly GCA_949592205.1 of Helichrysum umbraculigerum. NCBI lineage: Eukaryota > Viridiplantae > Streptophyta > Magnoliopsida > Asterales > Asteraceae > Helichrysum > Helichrysum umbraculigerum. Next base: position 289,860,664 of record CATIUR010000001.1, on the reverse strand, counting down.
CCAGGAGTTCCTGTAATTGGGTGGACAGCTCCTGAAGTTCCGATGGGGCTAGGCGGTATGGTGCTCGGGCTACCGGTGCGGCACCTGGTACGAGATCGATCGAGAACTCAACCTGTCTAGGTGGAGGTAGACCAGGTAGTTCTTCTGGAAAGACTTCAGGAAAGTCTCTAACAATAGGCACATCCTCAAGTCGCTTCTCCTCTGACTTTTTCTCCGTGATGTGTGCGAGGATTGCAGGATAACCCTTTCTCAGAAATTTTCGGGTTTTCAGACAAGAGATGATGTTGAGTCTCGTCCCACCGGTCTCCCCTTGTATGATCAAGGTTCTACCAACGGCGAGAGGAATGCGGACAATCTTGTCATGACAAACGATTTCGGCCCGATGCTTGGACAACCAGTCCATACCCACGATGACGTCAAAACTTCCGATTCTAACAGGCATGAGGTCAATTGAAAAGGTTTCGTCCGCTAGGTTTAAAGTGCAATTGTGTATTACACTATCAGTTTCTATGAGTTTACCATCTGCTAGTTCTACGGTGTACTTAACATCTAAGGCCACGGGGGTGATGTCAACTAGTGGGCAAAACTCATCAGATATAAAGCTCCTATCGGCACCAGTGTCAAACAGAATAGATGCAGTTAAGTTGTTGAGGAGGAACATACCCGAGACCACATTCGGGTCTTGACGGGCGTCCCCTGAATTGAGTACAAAGGCTCTACCTCTGGCGCTGTTGTTGCTGTTGGTGTTGCCCTTGCTGTTACTGCCCTTGTTCTGAAGTTTTGGGCAAGCATCTCTAAAGTGCCCAGGGTTTCCGCACTCAAAGCAGACTTTGGGTGACCTGGTGTTGTTGTTGGGATTGTTGGTCGGAGATCTGCAGTCTTTGGTGAGATGGCCGTACCTCTTGCAGTTGTTGCAAAAGGGACCACAAGGACCCTCATGGTGGAGGCGACACTTGGAGCAGTAGGGTTTGATCCCAATGTAACCTCGTTGGTTATCGGTGGAGGTGTTGTAGGCTTTGATGGTGTCAGGTTTCTTGTTTTGGTAGTTGGGGTGGTTGTTGTGGTGGTCAGACCACTTTCTCTTGTGTTGGTGGGAGGAGGAGGTGAGTGTTTCTGGTTCAGGGTTCATTGCCATAAGGTCCTGGGCTAAAAGAATAGCACCATCGATAGTGGTTTGGTTTGAAGAGGCGACGTGCCCCCGAACAGGTTCCGGGAGGCCAAGAATATACTTCCTGATTTTATCAGGTTCGGTGCTCACCATAGTTGGGCGAAGGGTGGCAAGTTGTTGAAATCTGGTGGTGTATCCTTCAATGTCACCACCCTGTACCTTTAGGTTCCAGAATTCTTCGTCCAGCTTTTGGAGCTTGTCGATGGAGCAGTACTTGGAGGTGAGTTTCTTCTTCAGGTCATCCCAAGTTAGTTGATAGGCGGCCTCAGCACCCACTGACTGGGCGTAAGAGTTCCACCATGAGTGGGCATCGTCCTCAAGGGTGCAAGTAGCGAAATTGACTTTGTCTTCCTCCGCGCACTTGCTGACACGGAAAACGGTCTCCATCTTTTCGAACCATCGGATGAGTCCGATAGCTCCCTCAGTACCCTTGAAGCTCGAGGGTTTACAGTTCTGGAAGTCCTTGTAGGAACAAGGCTTTGTGGCAGCAGCAGCAGTTTCAGCAATGTCGCTATTTCTTCCTGAGTTCAATGAGGAATTCCGGGCCAATGTTTCTGTCACAGCATGGGATATGAGTGTTGCAAGCTGAGCATCAGAGAATGGTCTCGTCTTCGACGGCATGATTCTTCAAATAAAAGAAATAAAATTTGTGAGATTTTCGTATGATGATAAAGGTTGTCACAGACGTTTATGTACGTAAGTGGTAATACACAACATCAATATAGAATGATAAGTAATATGAGTTGAAACAATAGTGACATTCGATAGATAATACGAGTTCAAGAGTTACATCCGTGGACTTATTACAAAAGGTGTCGGGAATTGTTACTTCCGACCGAACTACTAGCGTAGCGTTTAGGTAGTTACTAGGTTAAAAGATAGATTACAAGGCAAGATCTACACTAGTCTTGGCGCAGATTGAATTGTTCCATCATCGTGACAAGACGGTCAACAGTATTTGCAAGTCTGCTGGCTTGTCGGGCGTTATCTTCTGCTAGTGCTAGTCGTTGTGTTAATCCACGGGCATACTCTTCTGCTTCCCGTGAGCGCTGTTCACATTCTTCCATCCTTTGTCGCAGGAGGGCATTTTCCACGCTTATTTCTACTACTTGGTTGCGAAGGACATCCATATTGTTGTTTATGGTCTCGAGGTCATCGGAGACTTGATGGATGCGTTCGAGGGATGTAAGTCTCCAGTTTTCATTTGTTTCTTGTAGCACGACATCCATGGTGCGAAATTATTGCTCGTGACGGTCCAGTCTAGCCGCCAACGCCGGTAAGGTGAAATGGGTAGGATATGGGCCAGCTCGAGGCAATCTGGCGTTCCTTCGGGCTACCCGTGGTTTCTGATATCCGGGTTGAGAGCGCGATGAATTGGGTGGTAAGTTTGCCATTTCTGAGACAAGTTGTGAGAGAAAGTGAGGCCTATATTCATATAATACTTATGTAATATAGCCTATTGAGTGTCTAGCACAGATAAGTTTAAGTCTCGGTTCTCTCGAGGTCAGAGTCAACTAGTGTATTCCTGTTCAACATAACCGTTTCAGACCTCACATCATCTTTCAGTAATTGTACATAGTTGATCAGGCTATGTTAAATTAAAGTCATATGCTGTAATTCCTGAACCAGTCATGCCTAATAAGAAAATACTGCCTAATGGTCATAGTCTAGGCCCACTAAATGCAACCTAGTTCACTATAACCTTAGGCTCTGATACCAATCTGTAACACCCCCAATTTAATGATTTGCGGAAGCATACTTTGGGTGTTACTAATCAATAATCAAAGCACAAGATATATAGTAAACGACTCTATATGCGTAGTTTTAACAAAATATATTGATATTAAAATGTTTACAACATTTACAGCTAATACATAGCTCGTGTTCGATTAAATGAGAGATTTCAGTACATAAGTACTTGTACAAAATATACTAATGCAAGAAAATCTCAAATGTTTGCATGCTGATTCGAGCTATCGATTCCCTGATGCAGTCCAAACCTACTGCTTAGTACCTGCGATACATGCTAAAAGGTCAGCTAAAAGCTGGTGAGCTCACAGGTTTGAAATAACACATAAGTTGTATGAACTGCAAGATTTAAGTAATTGAATTGCATCCAGCAATTGATAATGTAAGTGTATACAGCCATGAGCACATAGTTGAGCTTAACTTGTGGGTCAGGGTCACAGCCTGAGCGTTTTTGCCTCCACGAGTGCCTAATCAACACTCGTCTTCCCAAATATTAGTACGTCCGTTTACCCGGTTAGTGCTTGCTAACCCGAACGAGGAGGGTCAATCCTATATGGTACCATATACTAATATTCACTCTACAATGTATTAACAACTATGCTGTCGGAGGGCTTTGAAATGATTAGTTGTGTAAAAATCATGTAGTATATGTAAAAGTTGTACTTGCGTTCACATGTTAAAAATAAGCATTGTATCACACCCCTGAGTAAAACAGTAAAAAGAGGGGCTATGAGACTCACCTGAGTCCTGAGAGTTTAATTTAATAAACTTGGGTGATTAGCCGAGTGTGAAGCCCAAAGACTTGTAACCTAAGGGTGTCCACGACACGCGTTGGTTAAATATGAGTCGGTATCTACCAAGAATACCTTGAAGTTGTTCGTCCAACTAGAATGTCCAATTTCCCATAATTTGTTTCAATTGTTTGAGTTTCGAAAGTTTCTCCGGCCCGTTGGTGAATGGTTGTAATAATAATCTTAATATTAAAATTTTGATTTCGAAGTATTTTATAAGTTTGACACTTAGTATGAAATGTATTCACAAACTCATTATGACGGGGGTCCGGGGGCAGCGCCCCTGGTTGCGGGGTTCCAAGGGGTGGCAACCCCTTGGCGGGGTCCAAGGGGCAGAGCCCCTGGTCGGGGTCGAGCTGCCGAGTCAGCTCGGAGGGAAAAATTCATATTTACCACCTTGTTTTAGTGAAAATCTCTTAAAAATTCTGGTGTTTCAGGTTCTGTTTTATGCGACGTAGCATGCGACGTGGCATGCGACGTAAGGTGCGACGTTGGGTGAGACGTCGCAAACCCTGACTGCGACGTTGAGTATGACGTCGCTATGTGCGACTTTTACAATTTAATGCGACGCTGTAGGTGGCGTCGCTATGTGCGACGTAGTGATTGGTATTGCGACGTTGCAACTGACGTCGTAATTGGGCCAAGCCAGATGCGACGTCGGAGCCTGTTCGGATTCCGGTGGCCGGAAAGTCTGTCGTGAGGCTTCCGTTTGGTCCAAATCTTTTACCCAACCCATTTTTGGACATTTTGAGCATGTATAAACAACCAACAAGTAAGAATGAGTAAAAACGGAGAGTTTCGGGTTTTGTCAGAAACTTACAAATGAAATTCCGGAAAGATAGAAAGATAGATCGTGATGTGGTAGTCGTTTTTCTCCAAAGGCCCGAGATGATCCGCGTGCGTTTTGTGATGTTATTTTGGTGATTTTGATGGTGATGGTTTAGTTTGATTTAGAGAGAAAAAGAAAGAAAGAGAGAGAAAGAAAGTGAGAAAATGCGAAAGAGGTGGAGGTGGTGGGGAAAGAAGGGGGCCGGCTAGGTGGGGTCCACGGAGGTGGACTTCACCAAATTTCGTTCTCGTGCATTTGCGCTCCGTGTGGTGTTCGTTTTCTCGATCGTTAAAACGTTAAATAATTATTTTATACGTTTAAATATACGTTTTAAAATGCGCATAATTATTCAATATTTTTGTTGAAGTATTTTACCAAAATACTTAATACTTGAGTTATAAATCATAACTTTTATTTATTTTGTTTTGTTTGCGCGTTAACATTTTTATCGCGTTGTTACCAATTGTATTATACGAAATGAATATGAAATATTATCAAAATAATATTTTGGATATAATAGTGTTATTAAATAATAATATATTATTTAATAAAATCGTTCACCAACGTCCGCATTTAATTGAACCGAATTACATTCGATTTGAACGCGTACGATTTAATCAAATCGCATAATCGTATATATTCAACAATATATATTTTGATACATTAATTAGCCTAATACAGAACTAATTACATGTATTAACAGTGGTTTAGGTACTAATCACTAGTCCTAATTTGGCGGGTGTTACATCAGGTGTCTATCATGATTCTTCAGATAAACTTCTCAAACCTCTATCCATATAATGATCTTTCTAGAAAATTATTTAATGAAACACGTAAACCAGTTTTGCTTACTTGGAAAGACATAAACCTGTTTGGATATATTCAAAAACTTACTTAATGAATTATAATGTCTCTTGTTTATTCTAGGCGTACAGATTTGAGTAGAGAAATGATGATAGATGGTTAAAATAAACAAATGCAAGTTTGTCACACCCCCAAAATCGGTAATCGTGTTTATTAATAGTTTAGCGGAAGCTTTTAGTTAATTAGCGGAAGCATTTTAATAATAGTTAAGCATCGGGGGCGGACAGATTCGATAGTGCATTCATTGTATCAGAGTATATGATCATACAGAACATACATATATATTTAAGATGCCATAAGTTTAAAGTTATTACAAAAGATACGACTTATAAAGTCGTACATAAGTAGGGTTGTCAAAGACAACTTAAGTATTTGAAAATACAAGTTTAATAAAGAGGGATTTCATAAGTATAACCAATGGAATTGATAATACAAAGGAAATCCAAGTGTCCCAAAAGTGGCATCATAAATAGTCAGGTAGCCTACGTCCTTTATGCATGCAGATGTACCTGAGTCCTAATTTCCTGAAAAACATAGTAAACCGTCAACATTGAATATTGAGTGAATTCACAGGTTTAGTGTGAATATAATAAATCCAGTTTTTGTATAAATAATTCATGTACGCAAACATAATATTTATATGTAGAGTAGGAAACACAAATATTCTAATTAAAGAAAACATTTCCTAAAATTAGTAAGAATGCCATTCTTACTACAATAATAACTGTGTAGGAAACACAAGTTTAATCATAAACATTTCCTAATAAGTAGTAGCAGGATATACAGGTTTACAAATAAGTAAACATATCCATTTCAGTAGTTAAGGAAAATCAGGTTTAGCAGTCAAGCAAACATTTTCCAACAGATAGTTAACAGGAATTCAAGTTTTACAATAAGGTAAACATTCCAATAATAATCATTGCAGGAAACACAGGTTTAACATTTAAGTAAACATTTCCTATGAATAGTTGTTTTGTGGGAAACCAAGTTCATCCGTTAAAGATAAACGTTTCCTAAAAATAGTCTCTCAGGGAACACCTGTCCTATTAGTCATCACAGGGAATACCCTTCCCAAATCAAGTTGTTGTTTAGTTGTTTAGTTGAGTAGTTTAGTGGTTAAGTGGGAAATATAAACTATAATCCCTCCAAGGTGAGCTAAACCTTTAGAGTTAAAGTAACGACACTAGTACTATAACCAAACCACGACTAGTTGTTTTGTTGTTGCCTCAGTAACACCTTAAGTATACACTCCTCGTTACGGCTATCGTCGATGTGGTTGGAATGACCAACGAGTAATATCCTGGGAGGGTTGTCAAATCGATAGTACTATCTGTATACTCAGTGGCTAGAGTCACCTAGCTAATGGTTATAGGTTGTAAGCACTGGGACTTATGTGCACTACAACTACCTCGCGTAAACCTAGGATCGTACCAAGATCTGCTGTCTTATTCCCAAAATGTTGTGAAAACGTTTCATATAATTAATTCAAGTTAATTCAATATGAAAACATTTTATAGAAATAGTTCAAGTTTGATAGCATGAAAGCATTCATGTTAATCAGTTTAACATAACAGCATGCAGTGCAATACATAAAGCATATAGCATGTTATATCACATTGTTCTATGTTTTATACCCCTGGTTTTAAAAGCATTTAAAACAAGTAGAAAGTAGGGGCTGTGAACTCACAATTTGCAAGTCTTCAGCGAAATAGCTAGCAAACAATCCAAAAGTGTCGCTCAATTACCTAGACGCAAATAATAATACTTGTATAAGTATGTGGATTATTTGTTAAGTTGTAGAGTTTATAATATTTCAGTTGCTGGTGAGGTTTGCGTTTCAATTAGTCGTTGAATTCAAGTATGTATATTTATATACATATTAGTTGAATATATATATTCTAGTATATATATTAGTTGTTGTCATTGTTAATATCCATATATATATATATATATAAATGTAGTTGTCGTTGTTGTCGATTATGTTTTCAAAACATAACTTAGGTCGTTATAAAATGTAACTCATTTTATTCGTTTCGATATATACATATTGTCCGTTAGTATATATATATATCTATGAAATTTGTTATCGTATTAAGTTTTGTCGCGTTCTAAATGTCCGTATTAAATTATGTCGCGGATATGAATATGTCTCAAAGTTGTGTCCATATAATTGCTAAGTCTCGTTGTTGCAATATTAGTCAAGTAATAAGTCTCGGTCCCTATAACGATTACTAGTTTGTACATTTTATAAAATGAAACGGACTGGGCCTGGACAGCCGGGGAATCCGCCGGATTCAGCAAGATTCAAGGGGATCCGCCGGATCGGGTAAAGATCCGCCGGATCGGGTCCAAAATAGGGGGAATCCGCCGGATTCCCATGAATCCGCCGGATTCGTTTGAGTTCACGAGGATCCGCCGGATCCACCGATGATCCGCCGGATCGAGGGTGTCTTTTACTCGTTCATCGTTTGAGTCGTAGGTTTGTATACGGGTCGAGAGGTGGGAATCCGCCGGATTCCCGTGAATCCGCCGGATTCACCTGGGTTTTGCTGGGGATCCGCCGGATCCAAAGGATGATCCGCCGGATCTAACTGGTTTCCAGGTTCTGTTCGTTCTCTGTTCTTATACTTACTTAATGATTTTGGTTTTAACTTCGATTTTAACATGATCAAACATCACAATAGGTTGTATAAACTTAATATAACTTGTTTTTAACAATTTATAACAACAATTTATATAACAATTTCATAATTTACAAAATTATATAAATGAGGAAAAATGAAGAAATTGTTCCTCACAATGATTTAGATGAAGAGAATGATGATTCTGAGATGATGTTGATGATCAAGAAACCATTTTTGTGAAGTGTTTGATGTTTGGGTGTTCGAAGATGAAGATGATGAGAGTGAAGTGGATTTGCTTCTTCCTGCTCTTGTTGTTCTTCCTCTGCTTCTCCAGCACGCACCAAAACACAGAGAAGATGAAATGGAAAAAGTTTGGTGAATGAATTATTGGAGATCACAAGGAAATGTATAGCAGAGATTTATGGTCGTGTTCTTCAAACAATGGTATGGAGGGAGTACAAATCTGTCGCGAGATATTTTGTTTTAGTGTATTATTGGTAGTTTTTAGCCCGTTAATTTTGTGTACAGGTATAATTTGTGGTACTTCAGTTATAATAAAATTACGCGTTTTGTTTCTCGATATCTCAGATTTAGGAATTTGAAATCGAAATGTGAAATACTTTGTTACAAGTATAATTAAAATTAATCACAGTAAAAGTACTGTGTAGTTAAAAACGCATGCCAGATTTCAGTTAAATTTGGAAATCATATTCTGAGGTAATGTTCTATACATTAAAACAGTAACTTACGAAATAATACTTTTATTATTTGGAACCTCTAAGCGCGTTTTAAAATTGTTTCTGTTCGTATTACGCGTAACAAAATCGTCTACATGTTTTGTTTTCTTTTCGTTGTTATACTTTTATATAATAATTTCAACATAAAAATTACTCAAAAGTATTTTCGAAGTTCATTTTGGAACTTTATTATTCGCGATTAATACATTTATTATAAAACGTATAATTTATTATATTATCTCAATAATATAAATATATAATATTTGAAATTAATAATTTTCGAATTATTAATTATTTTGTATCACCAATGTTATTGTGTTCAATTCATAGAGTTTGACATATTTATTTCGTATGTAATTATATATATATATATATATATATATATATATATATATATATATATATATATATATATATATATATATATATATATCACATATAACTACAATCAAATATATCACATAACACATAGAAAGTTTATCAAAAACTTAACACATAAATTTGTTTTGAATTCACTAGTAAGGGAATTACTCTAGGTAATGCATGAAATTAGGTTAAGTAAATACCCTAATTGGAGGATTGTCACATTCTCCCCCTGTTAGCGAAATCTCGTCCCGAGATTTAATTTGTATTATTCGTGTCGGTCGTTTGTTCAAATAGGTGAGGGTACTTCTTTCTTATCTCATCCTCACGTTCCCAAGTAAACTCTGGGCCATGCTTCGAATTCCATCGAACTTTGACGAGTTTGATTCGTTTGTTTCGCAGTTTTTGTGTTTTTGTATCGGTTACTTCGATTGGTTCCTCCACAAAGTTAAGCTTTGAGTTTATGAAGACTTCGTCAGGAGGTATAATAAGTGTTTCGTCGGAAAGACACTTCTTCAAATTACACACATGAAAAGTGTCGTCAATACTACTAAGCTCTTGTGGTAGTTTGAGTTTATAAGCAACAGGACCAATCCTCGCAAGGATCTCAAAAGGTCCAACATATCGTGGGTTCAGTTTTCCTCGCTTGCCAAAACGTGCTATCCCTTTCCAAGGCGATACTTTGAGTAGAACTTTATCTCCTACTTGAAATTCAAGAGGTTTACGGCGGTTATCGGCGTAACTCTTTTGTCTATCTCTTGCAGCTCTCAATCGGTTAAGTACTTGAGATATCTTGTCTGTTGTTTCTTGGACAAGTTCGGGTCCGGATAGTTGTCTGTCATCCAACTCTGCCCAACAGAGTGGAGATCGGCACTTGCGTCCATACAACGCTTCAAACGGTGCCATCTGTATACTGGTGTGATAACTATTGTTGTAGGAAAACTCAGCTAATGGTAGATGAGTATCCCAATTTCCTCCAAATTCAGTCACACATGCTCGTAGCAAATCTTCGAGCGTTTGAATCGTTCGTTCACTCTGGCCATCAGTTTGCGGATGATAGGCCGTACTCATATCGAGTCGAGTACCTAGGGCCTGTTGTAGCGTTTGCCAGAAACGAGATGTGAATCTACTATCTCTATCAGATATAATCGATAGTGGCACACCGTGCCGAGAAATGACCTCTTTGATATAGATCTTTGCCAGTTTCTCAAGTTTGTCAGTCTCTTTGAAAGCAATGAAGTGGGCTGATTTCGTCAGTCTATCGACAATCACCCAGATTGAATCAACTCCAGTTGATGTCTTTGGTAGCTTTGTGATGAAATCCATCGTTATGTGTTCCCATTTCCATTGTGGCATCACCGGTTGTTGCAAAAGTCCTGAAGGTTTTTGATACTCAACCTTGACCTTTGAACAAGTTAGACACTTGCTGACATAAGTAGCGATGTCTCTCTTCATATTAGGCCACCAATAGAAACCTTTCACATCTTGGTACATCTTATCTGCACCAGGATGAATCGAGTAGTTGGACTTGTGAGCTTCGTCCAAAATCAGCTTACGGAGTTCATCGTCGCACGGTACCCAAATTCTATTCATGAAGTATAAAACTCCATTCTCTTTTGTTTCAATCTGTTTCTCCATCCCCTTCAGGGATTCGTCTTTCATGCGTTCAGCGGTGAAAGCTAATTGTTGCGCATCGCGAATTTGAGTAATGAGATTCGAGTGGATTGTTAACACTAAGGCTCGAACTCTGCGAGGCTTAACGTTCTCTTTACGACTCAGGGCATCTGCTACTACATTAGCCTTGCCCGGATGGTACTTAATCTCACAGTCGTAATCATTCAGTAATTCGACCCAACGTCTCTGTCTCATGTTGAGTTCTTTCTGGTCGAATATGTGTTGTAGACTCTTGTGGTCAGTGAAAATTGTACACTTTGTGCCATATAAGTAGTGTCTCCAAATTTTCAATGCAAAAACGACTGCTCCCAACTCTAAGTCATGAGTCGTATAGTTCTTCTCGTGAATCTTCAATTGACGAGATGCATAAGCAATAACTTTGTCGTTTTGCATGAGAACACAACCTAATCCTTGATGTGAGGCGTCACAATAAACAATGAAGTTCTCAGTTCCCTCAGGTAAGGATAGAATCGGTGCGGTGCTCAACTTTTGTTTCAACAGTTGGAAGGCGTTCTCTTGTTTCTCTCCCCATTCGAATTTCTTATCCTTCTGAGTTAAGGTAGTGAGTGACTGGGCTATCTTTGAAAAGTTCTCTATAAATCGTCGATAATAGCCAGCCAAACCAAGAAATTGTCGAATTTCTGTGGGAGTTTCTGGTGCTTTCCAGTTCTTAATCGCCTCTATTTTGGATGGTCCACATGAATTCCCTTATCATTTATTACGTGACCTAGGAAATGAACCTCTCTAATCCAAAATTCGCATTTGGAGAACTTAGCATACAGCTTCTCGTTCTCAAGTAGTTGGAGGATAAGTTTCAAATGTTGTTCGTGATCCTCTTTCGTCTTTGAGTAAATTAAAATATCGTCAATGAACACAATGACAAACTTATCTAAGTAAGGTTTGCACACTCGGTTCATTAGATCCATGAATACTGCCGGCGCGTTAGTCAATCCAAACGGCATGACTAGGAACTCATAATGACCATAACGAGTTCTAAACGCTGTCTTCGGCACATCCTCTTCTCGAACTTTCAGTTGATGATAACCAGAACGCAGATCGATCTTCGAGTAGTAACTTGATCCTTGTAGCTGATCAAATAGATCGTCGATGCGTGGTAACGGATATCGGTTCTTAATAGTTACTTTATTCAATTCTCTGTAGTCAATACACATGCGCATAGATCCATCCTTCTTCTTGACAAACAAAACCGGAGCTCCCTAAGGTGAAAAGCTCGGTCGGATGAATCCTAAATCTAAAAGCTCTTGCAACTGTGTAGACAGTTCTTGCATTTCTGATGGAGCTAGGCGATAAGGTGAGCGAGCGATTGGTGCGGCTCCAGGCACCAGATCGATGCGAAACTCGACTTGTCGCGGAGGTGGTAATCCTGGAAGATCGTCAGGAAACACTCCCGGATAGTCTCGTACTACAGGTATATCGTCTAAGCGTCTCTCTACTGGTTTCTTTTCCACAACATGCGCCAAAAATGCTGGATATCCCTTGCGGAGATATTTAAAAGCTTTTAAGAAATTAATAGTTTTGACGGTGCTCGTTCTCTTATCTCCTTGTATCACCAAAGTTTCTCCAGTTGACAATGGTAAACGTACCACTTTATCAAAGCAAACAATCTCTGCATGGTTTTTCGACAACCAGTCCATACCGACTACGATGTCAAAACTTCCCAACTCAACCGGTAGTAAGTCTATTTTGAAAAGATGACCCTCCAATGCTAGAGTACATCCTGGTACTATTTCTTCTGATTCAATCAACCTACCATCGGCTAGTTCTAATGTATACTTGTTGTCTAGCTTACGAGATCTAACGTCTAATAGTGGTCTAAAGTCTTTAGACACAAAACTCAAATCGGCACCAGAATCAAATAATACGGATGCATAATGATCGTTAACTAGAAACGTACCAGTGACAGTGTTAGGGTCCTGGCGTGCCTCTTGTGCTCCAACGACAAATGCACGACCCCTAGCTGGCTGGTTGTTGACGTTTCCACGATTATTGTTGTTGTTCGGGTTTGCAGGGCGGTTCGGATTGTTTTGATTACCACGGTTCAGTTTAGGGCACTTGTTTCGGAAATGGCCTTGCTCGCCACATTCGAAACATCCATTTGCTGGTCGATCCCTATTTGCTTGAGTGTTAGGGTTCGCTCTACAGTATTGGGCCAAATGCCCCCAGCGTTTGCAATTCCCACAGAAAGTACAGTCACCATCATGATGACGTTCACACTTGCCACACTTGGGCTTACTCCCCATGTAAGTCTTTTGTTCAGCAGTAGTGGCAACGTAAGCTTTCGTGGTACTAGCTTGCTTCTTATTCTTGTGACCCTGACGGTCATTCCACTTGCGTTTTCCTTTCCCAGCATCAGCATTGCTGGATTCAACCTTTTCAGTAGTAGCTTTCTTAGTAAGATTCCCCATCCTTACTGCTTCATCAGTCAAACGCTGTGCTAGCTCCACAGCAATCTTAAAAGTGGCAGGATTCGCTGATGTTACCAAACTTCGAATTTGCGGCACTAAACCCCAGATATACCTTTCAGTGCGCTTGTACTCAGGAGTGACCATGTGCGGTACAAGGCGTGCTAGTTCTTGAAATCGGGTGGTATATCCTGTGATATCAGCACCAACCATAGTAATATTTCAGAGCTCAGACTCAATCTTCTGCAGCTCACTGTGGGGACAAAACTCTTCCATGACCATGGTTTTCAAAGTTTCCCAAGACAGTGAATGAGCGGCTGGACGTCCCATTGCTTGCTTTTGGGCGTTCCACCAGGTCAAAGCTTTATCACTAAACGTGCATGTAGCATACATGACCATGTCTTCACGAGCACACTTGCTAATCTCTATCACAGACTCCATTTTCTCTATCCAATGGATGATTCCAATGGCACCTTCAGTACCACGGAAATGACTCGGTTTACAAGCTAGGAATGTCTTATATGAACATCCCTTATGAGTGCTCTCAGGATTACTACCTGAAGTGTTTGGTTCGGTTTCTCTACTACCGCTACGGTTTCGGTCAGTATCATACTGAGCAAGGGCTTCAGAAATCCTTCGGTTAACCATTTGTTCAGTAGTCTCCTCAACAGCAGGAGGTGGTGTGGGGTTTCGATGGCTGTTCCTGGTAATTCTACGTTTAGGCGGCATGATTCAGTCCTAATCACACACAAGAAACACTCGTAAGATATCTAATCAAATCATCACTCATAAAGTAAGTGATACATATAAATATAGTATGAAGTCAATCACCAATTGATATCATTCACAATGTATGTAATAATGTAAACCAAACATAAGTTATATATATCATGATCATGGGTTAATTGTTGTTACATAAGTTTTGTACAAAGATGGGATTTACTACAAAAGATACCCATTGGATCAAACATGATATACAAAATGTGACGGATTTAACCTATACATCCATCTAGTCAAAAGTCAACCCAAATACATCATAACTATAGTCCTAATACATCATACATACTGTCTAGAAGAAATAAGGTAGACTCCAACCCACAAACATCCTAACAGCAACCATCAACACACTGAATCCAACTGCAGCACCTATAGTCTCCAAACGACGCTCTAGTCGGATCAGACGTGCTCTAGTAGCATCGGCAGACTCCCTGTCTACCTCGATGTGCAACTCAGAAGTCACAAGGCGTCCATATATCTCCAGCACATCATCATCAAGACGAGAGGCATCACTGCGCATAACTCGGAGGGCAGACTGCGTACCAAAATGAAATCCCAGCAAGGTACGAATAACGGCGACTACAGTAGGGACCGTAAGCTCCAGAGGCTCCTCGGTCAAATGTAGAGATGTAGATGTGTGAGATGACTCCCCAGTCTCATAGGTGGAAGGAATCCTCTCAATGATCCTCCAATGGCGTAAAATGCGTGGCATCCAGTCCAGATGCGGAACTCTAGCTCTCGGTGTCTGCTGATCACAGCGGATCTCTCGCTCCACAGTCATCGGCTCCTTGCCGCGAGACGATGAGGGTCCTATGGGAAAATCCCTGACACACGACAGCGGTGTCCTCCTAGGTGTAGACCGAAAATCAGGCTCTCCAATCAGATGGCGTCTAGACATAGACATAGATCCTAACATATGGGTAGCAGGATCAGTGGATGGCAATGGTGGAGTGGCTATCGAACCATCTGAAGTATCTCTAGGGAATGTAGGCGGGTAAACCTCCTCAGACACTGCTGTAGGTATCCCGTCGTATGACCCCTCCATGGGCTCCTCCTCAGTATCAGAATCACAGATGTGAATAGGTGCGTGTCTCGACATGCCTAGTCAAAGAATCGTGTGTGACGTGTCAGACGTATGCAATAGTATGAATGCAGAAATGTGTTAGCCAAGGCTATAGTCTAGGTCTCTAAGGTTTTTAGTCACTTAAAGACTTCTAGTTCTCTATAACCAGTAGATCTGATACCAATCTCTGTCACACCCCCAAAATCGGTAATCGTGTTTATTAATAGTTTAGCGGAAGCTTTTAGTTAATTAGCGGAAGCATTTTAATAATAGTTAAGCATCGGGGGCGGACAGATTCGATAGTGCATTCATTGTATCAGAGTATATGATCATACAGAACATACATATATATTTAAGATGCCATAAGTTTAAAGTTATTACAAAAGATACGACTTATAAAGTTGTACATAAGTAGGGTTGTCAAAGACAACTTAAGTATTTGAAAATACAAGTTTAATAAAGAGGGATTTCATAAGTATAACCAATGGAATTGATAATACAAAGGAAATCCAAGTGTCCCAAAAGTGGCATCATAAATAGTCAGGTAGCCTACGTCCTTTATGCATGCAGATGTACCTGAGTCCTAATTCCCTGAAAAACATAGTAAACCGTCAACATTGAATGTTGAGTGAATTCACAGGTTTAGTGTGAATATAATAAATCCAGTTTTTGTATAAATAATTCATGTACGCAAACATAATATTTATATGTAGAGTAGGAAACACAAATATTCTAATTAAAGAAAACATTTCCTAAAATTAGTAAGAACGCCATTCTTACTACAATAATAACTGTGTAGGAAACACAAGTTTAATCATAAACATTTCCTAATAAGTAGTAGCAGGATATACAGGTTTATCAAATAAGTAAACATATCCATTTCAGTAGTTAAGGAAAATCAGGTTTAGCAGTCAAGCAAACATTTTCCAACAGATAGTTAACAGGAATTCAAGTTTTACAATAAGGTAAACATTCCAATAATAATCATTGCAGGAAACACAGGTTTAACATTTAAGTAAACATTTTCTATGAATAGTTGTTTTGTGGGAAACCAAGTTCATCCGTTAAAGATAAACGTTTCCTAAAAATAGTCTCTCAGGGAACACCTGTCCTATTAGTCATCACAGGGAATACCCTTCCCAAATCAAGTTGTTGTTTAGTTGTTTAGTTTAGTGGTTAAGTGGGAAATATAAACTATAATCCCTCCAAGGTGAGCTAAACCTTTAGAGTTAAAGTAACGACACTAGTACTATAACCAAACCACGACTAGTTGTTTTGTTGTTGCCTCAGTAACACGTTAAGTATACACTCCTCGTTACGACTATCGTCGATGTGGTTGGAATGACCAACGAGTAATATCCTGGGAGGGTTGTCAAATCGATAGTACTATCTGTATACTCAGTGGCTAGAGTCACCTAGCTAATGGTTATAGGTTGTAAGAACTGGGACTTATGTGCACTACAACTACCTCGCGTAAACCTAGGATCGTACCAAGATCTGCTGTCTTATTCCCAAAATGTTGTGAAAACGTTTCATATAATTAATTCAAGTTAATTCAATATGAAAACATTTTATAGAAATAGTTCAAGTTTGATAGCATGAAAGCATTCATGTTAATCAGTTTAACATAACAGCATGCAGTGCAATACATAAAGCATATAGCATGTTATATCACATTGTTCTATGTTTTCCACCCCTGGTTTTAAAAGCATTTAAAACAAGTAGAAAGTAGGGGCTGTGAACTCACAATTTGCAAGTCTTCAGCGAAATAGCTAGCAAACAATCCAAAAGCGTCGCTCAATTACCTAGACGCAAATAATAATACTTGTATAAGTATGTGGATTATTTGTTAAGTTGTAGAGTTTATAATATTTCAGTTGCTGGTGAGGTTTGCGTTTCAATTAGTCGTTGAATTCAAGTATGTATATTTATATACATATTAGTTGAATATATATATTCTAGTATATATATTAGTTGTTGTCATTGTTAATATCCATATATATATATATATATATATATATATATATATATATATATATATATATATATATATATAAATGTAGTTGTCGTTGTTGTCGATTATGTTTTCAAAACATAACTTAGGTCGTTATAAAATGTAACTCATTTTATTCGTTTCGATATACACATATTGTCCGTTAGTATATATATATATATCTATGAAATTTGTTATCGTATTAAGTTTTTGTCGCGTTCTAAATGTCCGTATTAAATTATGTCGCGGATATGAATATGTCTCAAAGTTGTGTCCATATAATTGCTAAGTCTCGTTGTTGCAATATTAGTCAAGTAATAAGTCTCGGTCCGTATAACGATTACTAGTTTGTACATTTTATAAAATGAAACGGACTGGGCCTGGACAGCCGGGGAATCCGCCGGATTCCCATGAATCCGCCGGATTCAGCAAGATTCAAGGGGATCCGCCGGATCGGGTAAAGATCCGCCGGATCGGGTCCAAAATAGGGGGAATCCGCCGGATCCACCGATGATCCGCCGGATCGAGGGTGTCTTTTACTCGTTCATCGTTTGAGTCTTAGGTTTGTATACGGGTCGAGAGGTGGGAATCCGCCGGATTCCCGTGAATCCGCCAGATTCACCTGGGTTTTGCTAGGGATCCGCCGGATCCAAAGGATGATCCGCCGGATCTAACTGGTTTCCAGGTTCTGTTCGTTCTCTGTTCTTATACTTACTTAATGATTTTGGTTTTAACTTCGATTTTAACATGATCAAACATCACAATAGGTTGTATAAACTTAATATAACTTGTTTTTAACAATTTATAACAACAATTTATATAACAATTTCATAATTTACAAAATTATATAAATGAGGAAAAATGAAGAAATTGTTCCTCACAATGATTTAGATGAAGAGAATGATGATTCTGAGATGATGTTGATGACCAAGAAACCATTTTTGTGAAGTGTTTGATGTTTGGGTGTTTGAAGATGAAGATGATGAGAGTGAAGTGGAGTTGCTTCTTCCTGCTCTTGTTGTTCTTCCTCTGCTTCTCCAGCACGCACCAAAACACAGAGAAGATGAAATGGAAAAAGTTTGGTGAATGAATTATTGGAGATCACAAGGAAATGTATAGCAGAGATTTGTGGTCGTGTTCTTCAAACAATGGTATGGAGGCAGTACAAATCTGTCGCGAGATATTTTGTTTTAGTGTATTATTGGTAGTTTTTAGCCCGTTAATTTTGTGTACAGGTATAATTTGTGGTACTTCAGTTATAATAAAATTACGCGTTTTGTTTCTCGATATCTCAGATTTAGGAATTTGAAATCGAAATGTGAAATACTTTGTTACAAGTATAATTAAAATTAATCACAGTAAAAGTACTGTGTAGTTAAAAACGCATGCCAGATTTCAGTTAAATTTGGAAATCATATTCTGAGGTAATGTTCTATACATTAAAACAGTAACTTACGAAATAATACTTTTATTATTTGGAACCTCTAAGCGCGTTTTAAAATTGTTTATGTTCGTATTACGCGTAACAAAATCGTCTACATGTTTTGTTTTCTTTTCGTTGTAATACTTTTATATAATAATTTCAACATAAAAATTACTCAAAAGTATTTTCGAAGTTCATTTTGGAACTTTATTATTCGCGATTAATACGTTTATTATAAAACGTATAATTTATAATATTATCTCAATAATATAAATATATAATAGTTGAAATTAATAATTTTCGAATTATTAATTATTTTGTATCGCCAATGTTATTGTGTTCAATTCATAGAGTTTGACATATTTATTTCGTACGTAATTATATATATATATCACATATAACTACAATCAAATATATCACATAACACATAGTAAGTTTATCAAAAACTTAACACATAAATTTGTTTTGAATTCACTAGTCAGGGAATTACTCTAGGTAATGCATGAAATTAGGTTAAGTAAATACCCTAATTGGAGGATTGTCACAAAGTTTGACCACAGTTGAGTAGATTACTTTGGTTGTTAATTTTCAGTGTTTACTATATAGTGGACATGCATATGTGAATGATGGTGAACTTGCTAGATGACAACGGGTTACATGTAAACTCGTCCAACTTCTAATTTATCATATGCTATCGTCTAACTCAATATGTAATGTGTACTCAACATGCTTCTTTAATATATATATATTGATTACTCTTTATTGTACATTTTCTTGATCTCCATGTTCATCTCATTACTTGCCCTTATGGTTAATCACCCCATGGGCTTTAATTTGCAACAGCTTGGAACTTCGGAAGAGGCTAGCAAAATCAATTTAAAAGTGGAATAATTTGAGGTTAGTTTCGTATATCATGTATCATATTTTTTTAGTGAGTCGATTGCTTAATTATCTATCTTCAGGTTGAAAGAGTTCAATATGTAATGCTTTTATGTATCAAGAAAAAGTCACACCCCCAAATCGTTAAGTACGCGGTTAGCGCATGATTAGCGGAAGCATTTGTGATTAGCGGAAGCGTTTGTGTGTATAGCGGGGGTCGTGACGTCAACATGGACATTCACGCACAGAGCATATGATTATTGCAGAACAAGTAATTAAGATGCCATAAATAAGTACTTATTACAAAAACTACGACTTGTCGAGTCGCAGAAGTAGTAGTGTTGATAAAATACAACTGTTGTAGTGAATATAAATATTCAAAAGTGGATTTCGTAAATATGACTAAAAAGTATTAGTTATACAAAAGAAATCCCATTTGTCTCAAAAGTGGCATCCTAATCGTCATGGGTAGCGGTGTTCCAAGATGCATGCAGTCTTACTTGAGTTGCTAATTCCCTGAAAAACATAGTAGAAATCGTTAACAAAATTGTTGAGTGAATTCACAGGTTTTGGTATACCACAAACCAAGTTATGTATAAGTCGTTGACGTTGTAACACCCCCAAATTCGTCT
The DNA here is from genome assembly GCA_949592205.1 of Helichrysum umbraculigerum. Lineage (NCBI taxonomy): Eukaryota > Viridiplantae > Streptophyta > Magnoliopsida > Asterales > Asteraceae > Helichrysum > Helichrysum umbraculigerum. The sequence continues at coordinate 289,840,675 of CATIUR010000001.1, read as the reverse complement.
GTTTTGTTTAGCGGAAGCATTTGGATTAAGTACGGGGGAGCCACAATAATAAAGCATGCATACGTATCAGAGCTTATGATTACAACAGAACATAATATATTAAGATGCCAAAAGTATTAATTACAAAGTTTACGATTCATCGAATCGTACAAGTTAAAAGTAATAAGTTTACAAAAGTAGATTTCTGAAATATGACTAAAACATTTCAGTTATACTAAAGAAATCCATGTGTTTCCAAAAGTTGGCATCCTAAACTTCACGGGTCGCCTAATTCTCCATGTGTGTTGGCGATTCTTATATGCGCAGCTAATTCCCTGAAAAACATAGTAAAAGTCAACAACTATGTTGAGTGAATTCACAGGTTTCATGTTTGCAATAGTTGAACCAAGTTTGTAAGCACAGTTGATATCCAAATACGTTCACAAATAGTATTGCCATAATAGTCGAGAATACGTTTAGTGGAATGTAATCCAAATACAAGTTTAGTGGGTTGTTCGCCCAAAGTTTAGTTTACGTGGGATGTTACCCAAAACAGATACGTGAAATGTTACCCAAAATGTCAGTTTAAAACACGTGCTGGTCGTTCTCCAGCGGTTTACAAACAGTATCGGTCGTTCTCCGGCCAAATACGCACGGGTCGTTCTCCCGTTCAAATAAAACAGTTTAATACGCACAGGTCGTTCTCCCGTCCAAACACCGCTGGTCGTTCTCCAGCGAAACACAGTACCGGTCGTTCTCCGGTCAATACGCATGGGTCGTTCTCCCATCCAAAGACGCACGGGTCGTTCTCCCGTCCCTTGGCCAGTCGTTCTCTGGCACTAAAATACGTAGCTGGTCGTTCTCCAGCGTTTATATAAACGTACCGGTCGTTCTCCGGTATACCAAACAAGTTTAAAGGTTTACAGTCGTTTGCAAAACAGTTTACCGGTCGTTCTCCGGTCTAGTTAAAACAGTTTGTCGAATAAGTTATCCCATTTGTTCAGTGTGTCAATATGAAAATGTTATTTCATAAACACCAGTTTGTTCAATAGTTTAATAGTTCAAAGTACTTAACTGTTCGAGTAAACACGTATGATAAACAATCATATAAGTAAAAGCAGTTATGGCAATAAGTAAAACAGTTGACTATGTTTTCCACCCCTGTTCAAAAGCAGTTAAATCAGTAAAAGTAGGGGCTGTGAACTCACCTGTTGAGTTAAGTAGTTGTGCGAGTGCTAGCAAACCTAAGCCCAAGTACCGTCCTGAATCTCCTAACGTCCTAAACGTATGAGATTTTATAAGTATGTGGATGTCTAAGCTAATCATCCATGCTAGTGTTCGTACAACCAAGTTATATTCAAAGTGTTTGTTAAACGTTTACGTTTGTATTTCATTGTTTGTGAAAATGTATACGACTCGTTGGTGATAGTTTGAAATCATAATTTCAATAAAATAGCGTGTTTGTAATGTTTGTAAAGTTCACATATAGCATTGTATGTAAGTATTCGTTATCGGTTAAGTTCGACACTTAGTGTGAAAATAGTTTGTAAAGTTTCTGTTTTATGCGACACAGTTGTAGTTATGCGACACAATTGTAGTTATGCGACACAATAGTTTTGTATGCGACACAAGGGTTGTGTCGCATAAGCGATCGGTGCTAAATCAATAGCGACATAAGGGTTGTGTCGTATAAAGTTTGCGACACAAGAGTGCGACACAACGTACGACATAAGCTACGACACAAAATGCGACATAACACGGTTTATGCGACACAACATGCGACACAATGGTTGTGTCGCAAAGATGAACATTAGCCCAGAAACAGCGACTGTCGCGATTTTCCGACCAAAAACCAAATTTTAACACGTTTTCCGGCCATAAAACCTTGATTTCTTCCATTATATAGTTAAAACTAAGTTGTATGTTCAATATTACACCAATATATAACATAAAAACGAGTAAATCTAAGTTTTTAGAAAATTCTTACAATTGCGAACCGGGACCAAATGAGGAAGAATTTGATGATACGGCTTTTGTTAATGTTGTTCCTTGCGTGATGGTGATTCCGAAAATGTAGATTTTGTGGGTTGATTTGATGATTCCGAAAATTAAGTGTGTGGGTGTTTGAGAGAATTTGTGGGTGTTTTTGGTGAGGATGAAGTGAAAATGAAAGGAAAAGGAGGTGGAAGGTGGGTTTTGTTCCACTTTTTATCTCCTGCGTTTTCGTTTCGTGTTTATTTACCCGATCGTTAAATGTTACATTATTTTAACTAATACATTTGTAATTACATATTTCATCTTATTTTTAATTAGTATCTTTTTATGAAATTAATTCAATTAAGTTATAAGATTTTTAACTTTGTTTTATTTTAATTATACGAGTTGACGTTTTACATTGTAAAATGAGTTGTAAATATTTTTGACAAAATATTAAAGTATTTACGACGTTATTTAATAATTTCATTTTATTAAATAATTTTGTTCACCAACAGTCGTATATTTTTGTCGCGTTTGTTTTCAGATTGTTCAGTACGTAATTACAACTAATTACGAATAAGTAATACTACGTGTATTAACTAGTTGGGCTTTGCTAGACTTACCCCTAAAATGTGTTGTGAATTCACTCAAGTAGGGAATTAGCCTAATAATGCAAGTGATTAACGTTAATAGTCGCTTTTAAATTTGCGGGGTGTTACATTCTCCCCATGTTAGAGAAATCTCGTCCCGAGATTTAAAATCAAGTCGGATCGCCCGCGGCGTATGTTCTCCGATAAGTCATGTCGTCAATAATAATACCAATTTGCGTGGCGCTCAATTGTTGCCAGAAAAGTTTTAACTATTTAGTATACTCGCGGTATAGTTTAAATAGTTATGCGTTCGATAACGGTCGAAGTTTACCAGCGTTAAGTTTGAATAGACATTTGAATGAAACGTATGTTAAATCGTAGCAACAGCTGTAAAGACGTACCGTGTTAGCCGAGGTCCGCAACCGTTTCTGGTGCACGGAGGATGTATGCGCGGCTACGACCCGGTGGGATGGTTGCGATGCGGTTGTTGTTGTTCTGATTGTTGTTCCCGGGGTTGTTCTGGTTGTTGTTCAGTTTTGGACATTGGTTTCGAAAGTGTCCGGATTCACCGCACTAAAAGCACGCATTTGTTCGAGGAAGAGGGTTGGTTTTACAGTTTTGGGCCAAATGACCCCAGTTTCTGCAGTCTTGACAGAAGGCGCATTCGCCTGTGTGGTGCTTCCCGCACTTGTCACATTTCGGTTTGTTGCCAAGATAGGTTTTGGGTCCAGGGTTGGTGATTGCGGCGTAGGCTCGGGCGTTTCCCGGGTTCCTGTTTTGTTGACCCTGGCGGTCATTGCCCTCGTTGTTCCATTTCCGCTTATTGTTTCCAGAGTCGCCCGCATCAGTATGGGTAGGTTCAGTTTTTCCCGAGGTAGCTTTCAAAGTGCCGATCAGAATTACATCGTCGGTTAAGCTTTGAGCCAGATACACTGCGCTCCTAAAGGTAGCTGGTTTGGAGGACATAACCATGCCTCGGATCTGTGGGGCCAAGCCCCTGTTGTAGCGCTCGATGCGTTTGCTCTCGGGGGTCACCATGTGGGGTACCAGGCGTGCCAGTTCTTGAAACCTTGTAGTGTACCCGGTAATGTCAGCGCCGATCATTTGAATGTTCCAAAGCTCGGTTTCCAGTTTCTGCATCTCGTTGGGAGGGCAAAATTCCTCTATCAGCATCTGTTTCAGAGTTCCCCAAGTCATGGAGTAAGCAGCTGGGCGGCCAATAATCTGGACCTGAGCGTTCCACCATGTTAACGCTTTGTCAGCCAGTGTGCACGTGGCATATTTCACGATTTTGTTTGTGGCGCAGTCGCTGATGTCGATCACCGATTCCATTTTCTCAATCTAGTGGACCAGGCCAATGGCCCCTTCGGTCCCGGTGAAGGTGCTAGGTTTACAAGACTGGAAGGTTTTGTAGGAACACCCTTGCTGGGTATTGGTTGGGGTTTCGCTGTTGACTGGAGTGGCTCCGCTATTGTTGGTCAGGTTTTCACGATTGCGGCTGGCCTCGTATTGAGCGATAGCTTCAGCCACGCGGCGTTCGATTATTTGCTCGGTTGTTTCCGGAGGCGGAGGTGGAGGAGGATCATTTCGTTGACTATTTCGAGTCTTTCTTTGTTTAGGCGGCATGCTGACGTTCTACGAGGAAGGAATGCAGAAGTCAATGCCAATGAAGGTGTAACACCCGGTCAAAAATCATAATTTTCGCGCCAATTTTTAACTTTAAATAATTACATTTTAAAGTTCAAATGAAACATTTTTACTAAAAATATTTACGAAAAGCGTAAACAAAAATTATGAAATTAAAATATTAAATTTACTTTATTTTCGGATATAAAACACGGGCATTTTGTACTGTGGTTGGAGACCACAGTCTCCGCATTTGGGGATCTGAGTTTTAACAAAAACCCAAACCCCCATCTCATTTCCTCATTTCTTCTTCTTCTTTTTCACCTACTTTCTCTCATCTCTTTCTCTTAAACAACAACAACCAACAACATCAACAACAAATTCATCATCATCAAAATCGGAATCATCCTCATCATCATCGTCATTTTCGGAGTTCATCATCATCAAAACCGGACATCATCATCTCCATCTTCTTCACCATCATCTCCATCTCCATTTTCATCAAAAAGTAAGATTTATCACTTTCTCTCTCTAGAAATCGTTTCTCTTTCTATAAATTACTTAGATTACTTCAAAATACATGCTAGAAGCTTTCTATAACATCGAAACACCCAAAAATCGAGCCAAAACTCGATTTGGATCTTGAAATCGTCGAACAGTCCGCTACGTCGCAGGGACCAAAAACAGTGCTGCGACGTCGCAGCCGACGTCGCAGCCAACGTCGCAAAAACATCTCAACGTCGCATGATGCGACGTAACACCCTACGTCGCAGTAAATCTTAAACGTCGCACATTGCGACGTAACACACAATGTCGCATTAAATTGCGACGTCGCACATAGCGACGTAAGACCCTACGTCGCATCTGACGTCGCAGCTGACGTCGCATCTGACGTCGCATCTGACGTCGCAGAACCTTAAAAATCTATGTTTTTCACTAAGTATTGACAACCAAATTTTACCACTCGATTTTACCCGGATTTGGATTTCGAATACGTTTTCTTTAAAGCAAAGTAGTAGAAATAAAATTTTTCCAAGCTGACCTGGCAGCTCGACCCCAGCCAGGGGCTCTGCCCCTTGGACCCCGCCAGGGGTTGCCACCCCTTGGACCCCGCTACCAGGGGCGCTGCCCCCGGACCCCCGTACACCATTCCCAGACTTCAACAACAAATGCGTACATGAACAACTCGTTTAGACAAACTAATTTGTCTCATACTTATATAACCTCACGTGTTTAGGACACTAGAAGGTTACCATTCGGACGACGCGCATATCATCGTATCGCTAACAACTCACAGGTGAGTTTCATAGCCCCACTATTTCAACTGTTTTACTATTTTCGGGGTGAAACACATGCTCAATTGCTGTTTTCAAATCATATTAACAATCGTTTATAATTTACAACTATTTATATTACTGTATGTAATACGAAATGTGTAATACTTAGGAATTACACCCGCAATATTGTTTTGGAACAATATTAATACTTAACCTAGATAGGTTACAATCGTACCCGGTTAGGTCATTGGAAAATGATTACCAACACATAACTTGATTAGTTATCACAATCTTTTGGCCATATTGTCACGGGACAATATCATTGAATACATTAGAACTAGTTAGTTCTACCTATACTGAACGACATCTATACTGTTACAAGTTTAGTTATTCTTTAAGAACTAAAACTGTCGACACACTCCATTATCATTAGAATGGGAACTGAACTTAAGTGAATATTTTCCCAAGACTCCGTTATATATATACTTGCTAGGCTTTAGGCTAGGAGTATACAATATTATCACAAGTTGGTACAGACTCCTTATATTAAAACGACACAACTGGTGACGACTCTGGCTCAGGATGTAATCCAACCAGGGATGGTCCCCCGGCTCAGGATGTAATCCAACCGTGGGGGTGTCACCTGATGAATATCTACATACTATTATACGATCTACTTAGTCAGGCATGTCGAGTACTGCTGGCTCTCAAACAACTTAGTCGGGCATGTCGTTGTACTGCCGGCTCAATTACAAATTGCTTGCGAGCAACTTCAAAACCGATGCCGCGGTATTGCAGCGGGCACCAAACGATGCCACGGTAAAGTGGGCACAAAACGAAACCACGGTATTGCAGTGTACGAAACTTTAATCAATGGATCAGCGAGTTATACTCGGGATCCACAATCAGTTAACGGATCGGTGGTGCTGCCACGCGAGGCCGTTAGCTCAATTCATGTCCGGGTTAGCTTATGCTAATCGGGTAAACGGACACGCTAAACATTCAAACATAGATCTGCGGATCTACAATCACTTGTTGCTGGATGCAACACCTCATATATTAAATCCTAGTTCTGCGGGACTACAGTTACTTACCATCATATGACGTGGTCATACAGTTATTTGGTTACAACTTAGGCAGGTATTGCCTCCCGTTATACACTTACTCATACTAGATAGGTATTCAGGCTCGGTATGCCTGAATTATTGTGTACTTAGGTACGGACCACAATTGCTTAGGTATTAGATACCTAAACTTTCGAATTACACATTGGTAATTACAACTACAATTTGCTACAAATCAGAATCGTGGATTCTGAACAATTTCTCAAAACATACAAGATTTATATCTTATGTATTCAACTAACAAACCTATGAACTCACCAGCTTTATAGCTGACCTGTTTTAGCATGTGTTCTCAGGTGCCCAGCAGGATTAGGATTACTACAAGATCTTACTAGTTCGAGTCGCATATTTTCAACAAATGGGACTACTCTACATTTACTTTCATATTTTCCAATTATGTATTTGGAATTTGTTGTTAAACTTATAACGTTGTAAACATTTTTATTTACGAAATGTATAACCATTTTCAAACGTCTCATTTAGAGTCGTTCATTGTATATCTTGTGCTTTGTATATTGATTAGTAACACCCAAGTATGCTTCCGCAAAACATTAAATTTGGGGGTGTTACAGAAGGGGATGTAAAGGATAAAAATCTCACATAGTTCAGTTATCGAGTATTTAAGGAGAAATGACAAGATCCTCATCACGTGTCTCACGACTATGAAACACCCATATGTATTTAGTATAATATAATCACGTTGGCCAGGCATCATTATATGATGCTAAATACATACTTCTTTTCATCAACCGTTAAACACGATCCGGTTCACATGAGATCTGAGTACAATGAACGAGTCGAATGTGGTGAACAGTTCACGCGTATCGAGGTATCGTAACGATAGTTAGACGTATGCAAATGTGTGTATGCACGTGCGTTCTAGCCAAGGCTATAGTCTAGGTCTCTAGGTCACCTAAAGTTTCCTAGTTCGCTATAACCAATGGCTCTGATACCAATCTGTAACACCCCCAAATTCGTCTGTTTTGTTTAGCGGAAGCATTTGGATTAAGTACGGGGGTGCCACAATAATAAAGCATGCATACGTATCAGAGCTTATGATTACAACAGAACATAATATATTAAGATGCCAAAAGTATTAATTACAAAGTTTACGATTCATCGAATCGTACAAGTTAAAAGTAATAAGTTTACAAAAGTAGATTTCTGAAATATGACTAAAACATTTCAGTTATACTAAAGAAATCCATGTGTTTCCAAAAGTTGGCATCCTAAACTTCACGGGTCGCCTAATTCTCCATGTGTGTTGGCGATTCTTATATGCGCAGCTAATTCCCTGAAAAACATAGTAAAAGTCAACAACTATGTTGAGTGAATTCACAGGTTTCATGTTTGCAATAGTTGAACCAAGTTTGTAAGCACAGTTGATATCCAAATACGTTCACAAATAGTATTGCCATAATAGTCGAGAATACGTTTAGTGGAATGTAATCCAAATACAAGTTTAGTGGGTTGTTCGCCCAAAGTTTAGTTTATGTGGGATGTTACCCAAAACAGATACGTGAAATGTTACCCAAAATGTCAGTTTAAAACACGTGCTGGTCGTTCTCCAGCGGTTTACAAACAGTACCGGTCGTTCTCCGGCCAAATACGCACGGGTCGTTCTCCCGTTCAAATAAAACAGTTTAATACGCACAGGTCGTTCTCCAGTCCAAACACCGCTGGTCGTTCTCCAGCGAAACACAGTACCGGTCGTTCTCCGGTCAATACGCATGGGTCGTTCTCCCATCCAAAGACGCACGGGTCGTTCTCCCGTCCCTTGGCCAGTCGTTCTCTGGCACTAAAATACGTAGCTGGTCGTTCTCCAGCGTTTATATAAACGTACCGGTCGTTCTCCGGTATACCAAACAAGTTTAAAGGTTTACAGTCGTTTGCAAAACAGTTTACCGGTCGTTCTCCGGTCTAGTTAAAACAGTTTGTCGAATAAGTTATCCCATTTGTTCAGTGTGTCAATATGAAAATGTTATTTCATAAACACCAGTTTGTTCAATAGTTTAATAGTTCAAAGTACTTAACTGTTCGAGTAAACACGTATGATAAACAATCTGTGACACCCGTCAAATTAGGACTAGACATTAGTGCCTAATCAAGTGTTAATACATGTAATTAGTTCTAGGTTAGGCTAATTGATGTATCAATTAATATATATTGTTGAATATATATATACAAGTATGCGATTTGATTAAATCGTACAAGGTTCAAATCGAATGTAATTCGGTTCAATTAATTACGGATGTTGGTGAACAATTTAATTAAATAATATAAACGTTATTTAATAACACAATTATATCCAAGGTATTATATTTATAATATTTCGTATTCATTTTGAATCATACAATCAATGGTCACGCGATTAAAATAATAAACGCGCAAACAAACAAAACAAGTTAACGTTACATTTTATAACGCAACTATTAAGTATTTGGTAAAATACTTTGACAAAAATATTGGATAATAATTCGTATTTTAAAACTTAAATTTAAACGAATAAAATTAATATTTAACGTTTAAACGACCGAAAAAAAAAAAAAAAAAAAAAAAAAAAAAAAACGAACACCACACGGAGCGCGAACGCAGGGAACAAAAATTGGTGAAGCCCACAACCGTGGACCCCACCAAAATCTGCCCAAAATGGGGGAAACCCACTCCCCATTCTTCATTTCTCACTTTTCTCTTCTCTCTCTTTCTCAAATTTTCTCTCAAAAACCCACCATCTTCATCACACTAAAACACCAAATTACACCACCAAACGCCGCCGAAATCTCGAAGCTTTTGGAGAAAAAGAATCACCTCGCAACGATCTACAACCTCATCTTTCCGGATTTTCATTTCGACACCGCGTAAGTTTCCGACAAAAACCCGAAACTCTCCGATTTCACTCATTTCTACATAAAAGTTGTTTATATATGTTTAAAATGTCCATATATGGGTTGGGTAAAAGAATCGGACCAAACTATGGCCGGAAAACTCGTTTTTGGCTCAAAAACCCGTCAACAGCTTTAAGTGTCGCAACGAAGCATGCAGTATAGCGTCACTTCGTGCGTCACTTAAGTGACGCATTGAGTGTCGCTAAAAGCCCAAATTTTGCGTCACTTGCCTAAGTGCCGCATAAAACCCTCTTTTTCCGTCACTACCTAAGTGACGCATTTTCTATACCCGTCACTAATGACCGACACTTATAGCGTCACTTGCCTAAGTGACGCCTACAATCAAACCTGATTTCACCCGTCACTCACCTTAGTGACTCATGACCTTTATATCGACACTTACAACCGACACTTCCTCAAGTGTCGCACTCTATGCGTCACTTGCACAAGTGACGCTATTATTCAGAATCAGTCATTTCATGCGACACTTCCTAAGTGTCGCCTAAACCCATGAGTGTCGCTATAAGTGACGCATAAAACAGAATATTTACAACTTTTTACTAAGTGTCGAGACCAAAATTTTATCACTTGATTTCACCCAAATTCAAGTCCAGATGCGTTTTTCCTTAAAGCAATATAGTAGAAATAAAAATTTTCCAAGCTGACCTGGCAGCTCGACCCCAGCCAGGGGCTCTGCCCCTTGGACCCCGCCAGGGGCTGCCGCCCCTTGGACCCCGCTAACCAGGGGCGCTGCCCCCGGACCCCCGTACTTAGATTCCGTAAACACATATTTCACCAAGTGTCAAACTTGTACAACTTCAAAACAATTATACGACACAACTTTTCAAACATAATGGAATTTGTGTTTCTAAGTGTAACGCTTCGAAATCAATGTGATAACATCAAGACTATTATTACAATTAATCACCAACGGGCCGTACGCGTTTTCAAAACATACTTCAAAGATCAAACAAGTCGTTGTAACTTGTATCAATTTAATCAGACACGTCGAAGTAACTTGTAACAATACAATCAACCAAATCGGGGTAATTTGGACATCAAGTTAAACAAACAATTTAAATGGTAGTCTTTCGAGATACCGGTACAATTAATAACAATTCAAGTGCCGTGGACACATTCAGGTTTCAAGTCTTTGGACATCAATTCACCGCTAATTACTTCAAGTTTATTAAATTAAGCACTTCAAGACTCAGGTGAGTTTCATAGCCCCATTTTCACTATTTTACAACTAGGGGTGTGATAGTACTGCTCTGTTTAGTTTTACAAGTAGAACGCAAGTGCCAACTTTCAAATACGACATGAGTTTCAAGCTAATCAATTTAAAGTCCTCTATAGCATAGTCTCTAATATTTTAGCGTGAATGTTAGTATATGATATCATATGGGATTGACAATCCTCATCCGGGTTAGCACGCACTAACCGGTCAAACGGATGTATTAGCATTTGGGAAGACGAGTGTGGATTAGACACTCGTAGGAGGCATTTCAAGTTAGGTTTCCTTAATTGGGCCTGACAAATCAAGTTAAGCTCAGACTATGTGCTCATGGATTGTATAACTTTTATTTTGCTTAATTGCATCTTAAATTCAATATAAATCTTGTGGTTCGTACAACTTTACATTGACATACAAACCTGTGAGCTCACCAGCGTTTTCGCTGACCCATTTTAGTATATATCACAGGTACCCAGCAGTAGGTGGATTGCACAGGGAGGGACTATTAGCTCGAGTCAGCATACATACAACTAGAGATTCGATTGCATTATTATATTTTGTAAAAGTAATTATGCCATGTAATCTCTCAATTTCAGGAACCGAGCTAATGTAACATTATTTTGATGTAAACGTTTATTTTATTAATACAAGTTTAAAACGACGCATATAGTGGTCGTTCATTATATCTTATGTGCTTTGTATATTGATTAGTGACACCCAAATTGAGCTTCCGCAAAACCTTAAATTTGGGGGTGTTACAGATTGGTATCAGAGCCTAAGGTTATAGTGAACTAGGTTGCATTTAGTGGACCTAGACTATGACCGTTAGGCAGTATTTCCTCATTATGCATGACTGGTTCAGAAATTACAACATACGACTTTAATTTAACATAGCCTGATCAACTATGTACAATTAAGGAAAGATGATGTAAGGTCTGAAACGATCATGTTGAACAGGAATACACTAGTTGACTCTGACCTCGAGAGAACCGGGACTCAAACAAGTCTGTGCTAGACACCCAATAGGCTATTATGTGATACTAATTATACATAGATAGGCCTCGTTACAATCTTAGGCTATATTATATAAGTTATTATATGGATATAGGCCTCATTCTTCCTAACGCTTTCTCTCAGAATGGCAAACACACCACCAAGTTCATCACGCTCTTATCCACATGAATCACGAAACTCAAGGGTAGCTAGGAGGGACACCAGGTTGCCTCGAGCTAGCCCATATCCAACTCATCCCACTCTACCGGGCTTAACCGCTAGAGTACATCACCACGAACAACGACTTAACGCTATGGATATCGAACGCCAAGAAACTCGTGAAATCTGGAGACTCACAGCTATGGAACGAATCGAACAAGTCTCCGAAGATCACGAGCACGCCGTCAACACTGTGAACACTCTTCAAAATCAAGTGGAAGAAACAATCGAAACCATGGAGGTTGTCCACAACCAAGTGATTGGCAACCGAAATGAAATCTCTGTCCTACAATCAAGGCTACTTCAGTGCGAGACACGTCTAAGGGAAACCGAAGACGCCCTCCGAACTGCCAACAGACTTGCAGAGTCTGTGAATCATCTCACTGCACTGCTGCCACAACTCAACTTTCGTCAGAATTAGCTTAGGCTGAATCTGTACCCTAATATGCTTTTGTAGGACCTATGTAATTTAACCGGATGTAACAATTCCCGGTGCTTTTGTAAAACATCTAATCCTATAACCTTTGGAACTTGTAATTTGGAATTGTCTATCATCTTTTGAACTCGTAATATCAATTGACAATTCCCCTCGATTACTCTATATTATTGATTTTACATTGTGATGTCGTATGTTACCGCTTTTACATATATGCATCTATTGTAATTTTCATTCTGGTACAATTTCTTATGTACCTTTTGTTTCTTTCTTTCTTGAAGAATCATGCCGCCCAAGAAGAAAAGTTACAGCGATGCGGAAATCAATGCTATAGTTTCTCGGGCTGTGGCCGATGCCTTGGCTGCTCGGGACTCGCCTAGAAACTCTCGAAATACTGGTGAAGCTCCCAATAATACCCCTGTCATCAAGCCTTGTTCTTACAAGGATTTTCTCAGCTGCAAACCAATCTACTTCAAGGGCACGGAAGGTGCCATTGGACTAATCCGTTGGGTAGAACGGATGGAATCCGTTTTCAACCTCTGCAACTGTACAGAGGAAAACAAGGTCAAGTTCGCTGCATACACCTTTCAGGAAGGTGCCCTTACGTGGTGGAATACCCACGCCAACTCCATTGGTCTTGAGATAGCTAATCAGCTACCTTGGGCCGAGCTGAAGAAGAAGTTGAGGGAGAAGTACTGCCCCGAAGAAGAACTGCACCGTCTAGAGGAAGAGTTCTGGCATTTGACGGTGCAGGGAACTGACATAGCTGGGTATACCACCAAATTCCAGCAGTTTGCGTTGTTATGCCCGGGTTTAGTTGATCCGGAGGAGAAGAGCATCAAGAGATATATCCGCGGCCTCCCTGAGAGCATTCAGGGGAATGTCGCTTCGTCCAAACCAACCACTACAGAGAGTGCTATCCGGCTAGCACATGAGCTCATGGCGCTGGTTGTCAGCCGTGAGACACCCAATACCTCCTCCAACAACAAGCGAAAATCCTCTGAACACCAAAACCAACCAAACAAGAAAAGCAACACCATCCAAGTTTACTACACCAATACTGAAACCAAACGTAGCTACACTGGAGACAGACCATACTGTTCCAAGTGTAACTACCACCATGACGGTCCATGCAGTACTCCCTGCAACAACTGCAGGAGGTACGGGCATTTGACTAGAGACTGCCGAGCCCCCAAATCCAACAACAACACCTCCAACAACAAAACTCAACAACCCAAATCCTGCTATGAATGCGGGGAGATGGGGCACTTCAAGGATACATGTCCCAAACGAAAGAACAAGGGCAACAACAACAACAATGCCAAGGGAAGAGCATTCGTTCTCAACTCCAGGGATGCCCGTCAGGACCCGAATGTGGTCACGGGTATGTTCCTCCTCAACAACTTAACTGCTTCTGTTCTATTTGATACTGGTGCTGATAGAAGCTTTATTTCTGATGAGTTTTATCCACTACTTGACATCACCCCTGTTGCCTTAGATGTTAAGTACACCGTAGAACTTGCAAATGGTAAACTCATAGAAACCGATAGGGTGATACCTAATTGCACTTTAACCCTAGCCGACGAAACCTTCTCCATTGACCTTATGCCTGTTGAAATAGGAAGTTTCGATGTCATTATCGGTATGGACTGGTTGTCCAAACATCACGCTGAAATCGTTTGCTACGACAAGATCGTTCGAATCCCTCTCGCTGCCGGCAGAACTTTGGTCATACAAGGGGAGACCGGTAGGACGAGGCTAAACATCATCTCTTGTTTGAAAACCCAAAAATTTCTGAGAAAGGGTTACCCAGCAATCCTCGCACACATCCTGGAGAAAAAGTCGGAGGAGAAGCGACTTGAGGATGTACCAATCGTTCGAGACTTTCCAGAAGTCTTTCCCGAAGAACTGCCTGGTCTACCACCACCAAGACAGGTCGAGTTCTCAATCGATCTCGTGCCAGGTGCTGCACCTGTGGCCCGAGCACCATACCGTTTAGCTCCATCAGAACTTCAGGAGTTGTCCACCCAGTTACAGGAGCTCCTGGAAAGAGGCTTCATAAGGCCGAGTTCCTCACCTTGGGGTGCTCCGGTCCTATTCGTCAAAAAGAAAGATGGTTCTTTCAGAATGTGCATCGACTATCGAGAGTTAAACAAATTGACCGTCAAGAACCGATATCCACTTCCTCGAATCGATGACTTGTTTGACCAACTTCAAGGGTCGAGTTTCTATTCCAAGATTGATCTTCGATCAGGTTATCATCAATTGCGTGTTCGCGACACCGATATCCCGAAAACCGCCTTCAGAACCCGTTATGGGCATTACGAATTTCAGGTGATGCCATTCGGTCTAACCAATGCACCGGCTGTATTCATGGACCTTATGAATCGGGTGTGCAAGCCCTATCTCGACAAGTTCGTCATTGTCTTCATTGACGACATCCTCATATATTCGCGAAGCGAACAGGAACACGCACATCATCTCAAAACCATCCTAGAGCTACTTAGACATGAAGAGCTGTATGCTAAATTTTCTAAGTGTGAGTTCTGGATACAAACCGTTCAATTCCTCGGACACGTTATCGATAGTCAGGGAATCCATGTCGACCCATCCAAAATAGAGGCTATCAAAAATTGGCAATCGCCAACGACTCCAACCGAAGTACGGCAGTTTTTAGGACTGGCCGGGTACTATCGACGATTCATCGAGAACTTCTCAAAAATAGCCTTGCCACTCATGACACTGACTCAGAAAGACAAAAAGTTCGACTGGGCTGAAAAACAAGAGTCAGCATTTCAACTTCTGAAACAAAAGCTTTGCAGTGCTCCAATCTTATCCCTACCCGAAGGCACCGTTGACTTTGTGGTATACTGCGATGCTTCCCATCAAGGTCTCGGTTGCGTGTTGATGCAACGAGACAAGGTCATTGCTTACGCCTCACGACAACTCAAAATCCACGAAAAGAACTACACTACGCATGACCTGGAACTTGGAGCAGTCGTTTTTGCTCTCAAAATCTGGAGACATTATCTTTACGGCACTAAGTGCACAATCTTCACTGACCACAAAAGTCTCCAACACATATTCGATCAAAAGGATCTCAACATGAGGCAACGTCGATGGGTCGAGTTGCTTACCGATTACGACTGCGAAATCAAATACCATCCGGGGAAGGCAAATGTTGTTGCCGATGCCCTCAGTCGAAAGGAACGATCCAAACCAATTCGAGTCCGAGCCCTCAGTATGACAATTCACAATGATCTAAACACTCAAATTCTCGCTGCTCAACTCGAAGCCTTGAAACTCGAAAACATCAAAAACGAAGCCTTGCGAGGCATGGAGAAACAATTCGAAATCAAGCCTAATGGAATTAGGTATTTCTCAAACCGAATCTGGTTGCCTAGTTTAGGGAACCTGCGAGACTTGGTGATGGATGAAGCTCACAAGTCAAAATACTCTATTCATCCGGGATCCGATAAAATGTATCACGGCATCAAGGATTTCTATTGGTGGCCGAACATGAAGGCCGAGATCGCCATCTATGTTAGCAAGTGCCTTACTTGCTCAAAAGTCAAAGCCGAGTATCAAAAACCTTCTGGTTTACTTCAACAGCCCGACATTCCTGAATGGAAATGGGAACAAATTGCCATGGATTTCATAACCAAACTACCAAAGTCATCGAGCGGTTGCGATACCATTTGGGTGATCGTCGATCGTCTCACCAAATCTGCTCACTTCCTGGCAATCAAAGAAACCGACAAAATGGAACGCCTCACACGAATTTACATCAAGGAAATCATTTCTCGACACGGTGTTCCAATCTCGATAATCTCTGACAGGGATAGTCGTTTCACGTCTCACTTTTGGCAATCACTTCAAAAGTCATTGGGTACCCGTCTTGACATGAGTACCGCATACCATCCTCAAACTGACGGCCAAAGTGAACGAACAATTCAAACACTTGAAGACATGCTACGTGCCTGCGTAGTTGACTTTGGTGTAAACTGGGAACAACATCTACCATTGTGCGAGTTTTCGTACAACAACAGCTATCACTCCAGCATTAAGGCTGCACCATTCGAGGCACTGTACGGTCGTAAGTGCCGATCACCTATCTGTTGGACCGAAGTTGGGGACAGCCAACTCACGGGTCCAGAAATCATTCACGAAACAACCGAGAAAATAGTCGAAATTCAAAACAAACTCAAAGCCGCACGTGATCGTCAGAAAAGTTATGCTGACGTGAGACGCAAACCACTCGAGTTCCAAGTTGGGGATCGAGTACTACTCAAAGTTTCACCTTGGAAAGGTGTCATTCGTTTCGGCAAACGCGGTAAACTAAACCCAAGATACATCGGACCTTTTGAGATCCTCGAAAGGATAGGTCCAGTGGCATATCGATTGCAGCTGCCGGCCGAGCTTAGCAGCGTGCATCCTACCTTCCACATTTCAAACTTAAAGAAGTGTCTGTCTGATGAGACACTTATCATCCCACTCGATGAAATTCGAGTTGACGACAAGCTTCACTTCGTTGAAGAACCCGCCAAAATCATGGACCGCGAGGTCAAACAACTCAAACAAAATCGTATTCCCATCGTCAAGGTTAGGTGGAATTCGCGGCGTGGTCCGGAATTCACCTGGGAACGGGAGGACCAGATGCGACTCAAGTATCCACAGTTATTCACTGACTCCACATCAAACCCAGCTTCAAGCTAAATTTCGGGACGAAATTCTCTTAACAGGGGGAGAATGTGACACCCGTCAAATTAGGACTAGACATTAGTGCCTAATCAAGTGTTAATACATGTAATTAGTTCTGGGTTAGGCTAATTGATGTATCAATTAATATATATTGTTGAATATATATACAAGTATGCGATTTGATTAAATCGTACAAGGTTCAAATCGAATGTAATTCGGTTCAATTAATTACGGATGTTGGTGAACAATTTAATTAAATAATATAAACGTTATTTAATAACACAATTATATCCAAGGTATTATATTTATAATATTTCGTATTCATTTTGAATCATACAATCAATGGTCACGCGATTAAAATAATAAACGCGCAAACAAACAAAACAAGTTAACGTTACATTTTATAACGCAACTATTAAGTATTTGGTAAAATACTTTGACAAAAATATTGGATAATAATTCGTATTTTAAAACTTAAATTTAAACGAATAAAATTAATATTTAACGTTTAAACGACCGAAAAAAAAAAAAAAAAAAAAAAAAAAAAAAAAACGAACACCACACGGAGCGCGAACGCAGGGAACAAAAATTGGTGAAGCCCACAACCGTGGACCCCACCAAAATCTGCCCAAAATGGGGGAAACCCACTCCCCATTCTTCATTTCTCACTTTTCTCTTCTCTCTCTTTCTCAAATTTTCTCTCAAAAACCCACCATCTTCATCACACTAAAACACCAAATTACACCACCAAACGCCGCCGAAATCTCGAAGCTTTTGGAGAAAAAGAATCACCTCGCAACGATCTACAACCTCATCTTTCCGGATTTTCATTTCGACACCGCGTAAGTTTCCGACAAAAACCCGAAACTCTCCGATTTCACTCATTTCTACATAAAAGTTGTTTATATATGTTTAAAATGTCCATATATGGGTTGGGTAAAAGAATCGGACCAAACTATGGCCGGAAAACTCGTTTTTGGCTCAAAAACCCGTCAACAGCTTTAAGTGTCGCAACGAAGCATGCAGTATAGCGTCACTTCGTGCGTCACTTAAGTGACGCATTGAGTGTCGCTAAAAGCCCAAATTTTGCGTCACTTGCCTAAGTGCCGCATAAAACCCTCTTTTTCCGTCACTACCTAAGTGACGCATTTTCTATACCCGTCACTAATGACCGACACTTATAGCGTCACTTGCCTAAGCGACGCCTACAATCAAACCTGATTTCACCCGTCACTCACCTTAGTGACTCATGACATTTATATCGACACTTACAACCGACACTTCCTCAAGTGTCGCACTCTATGCGTCACTTGCACAAGTGACGCTATTATTCAGAATCAGTCATTTCATGCGACACTTCCTAAGTGTCGCCTAAACCCATGAGTGTCGCTATAAGTGACGCATAAAACAGAATATTTACAACTTTTTACTAAGTGTCGAGACCAAAATTTTATCACTTGATTTCACCCAAATTCAAGTCCAGATGCGTTTTTCCTTAAAGCAATATAGTAGAAATAAAAATTTTCCAAGCTGACCTGGCAGCTCGACCCCAGCCAGGGGCTCTGCCCCTTGGACCCCGCTAACCAGGGGCGCTGCCCCCGGACCCCCGTACTTAGATTCCGTAAACACATATTTCACCAAGTGTCAAACTTGTACAACTTCAAAACAATTATACGACACAACTTTTCAAACATAATGGAATTTGTGTTTCTAAGTGTAACGCTTCGAAATCAATGTGATAACATCAAGACTATTATTACAATTAATCACCAACGGGCCGTACGCGTTTTCAAAACATACTTCAAAGATCAAACAAGTCGTTGTAACTTGTATCAATTTAATCAGACACGTCGAAGTAACTTGTAACAATACAATCAACCAAATCGGGGTAATTTGGACATCAAGTTAAACAAACAATTTAAATGGTAGTCTTTCGAGATACCGGTACAAATAATAACAATTCAAGTGCCGTGGACACATTCAGGTTTCAAGTCTTTGGACATCAATTCACCGCTAATTACTTCAAGTTTATTAAATTAAACACTTCAAGACTCAGGTGAGTTTCATAGCCCCATTTTCACTATTTTACAACTAGGGGTGTGATAGTACTGCTCTGTTTTGTTTTACAAGTAGAACGCAAGTGCCAACTTTCAAATACGACATGAGTTTCAAGCTAATCAATTTAAAGTCCTCTATAGCATAGTCTCTAATATTTTAGCGTGAATGTTAGTATATGATATCATATGGGATTGACAATCCTCATCCGGGTTAGCACGCACTAACCGGTCAAACGGATGTATTAGCATTTGGGAAGACGAGTGTGGATTAGACACTCGTAGGAGGCATTTCAAGTTAGGTTTCCTTAATTGGGCCTGACAAATCAAGTTAAGCTCAGACTATGTGCTCATGGATTGTATAACTTTTATTTTGCTTAATTGCATCTTAAATTCAATATAAATCTTGCGGTTCGTACAACTTTACATTGACATACAAACCTGTGAGCTCACCAGCGTTTTCGCTGACCCATTTTAGTATATATCACAGGTACCCAGCAGTAGGTGGATTGCACAGGGAGGGACTATTAGCTCGAGTCAGCATACATACAACTAGAGATTCGATTGCATTATTATATTTTGTAAAAGTAATTATGCCATGTAATCTCTCAATTTCAGGAACCGAGCTAATGTAACATTATTTTGATGTAAACGTTTATTTTATTAATACAAGTTTAAAACGACGCATATAGTGGTCGTTCATTATATCTTATGTGCTTTGTATATTGATTAGTGACACCCAAATTGAGCTTCCGCAAAACCTTAAATTTGGGGGTGTTACACAATCATATAAGTAAAAGCAGTTATGACAATAAGTAAAACAATTGACTATGTTTTCCACCCCTGTTCAAAAGCAGTTAAATCAGTAAAAGTAGGGGCTGTGAACTCACCTGTTGAGTTAAGTAGTTGTGCGAGTGCTAGCAAACCTAAGCCCAAGTACCGTCCTGAATCTCCTAACGTCCTAAACGTATGAGATTTTATAAGTATGTGGATGTCTAAGCTAATCATCCATGCTAGTGTTCGTACAACCAAGTTATATTCAAAGTGTTTGTTAAACGTTTAAGTTTGTATTTCGTTGTTTGTGAAAATGTATACGACTCGTTGGTGATAGTTTGAAATCATAATTTCAATAAAATAGCGTGTTTGTAATGTTTGTAAAGTTCACATATAGCATTGTATGTAAGTATTCGTTATCGGTTAAGTTCGACACTTAGTGTGAAAATAGTTTGTAAAGTTTCTGTTTTATGCGACACAGTTGTAGTTATGCGACACAATTGTAGTTATGTGACACAATAGTTTTGTATGCAACACAAGGGTTGTGTCGCATAAGCGATCGGTGCTAAATCAATAGCGACATAAGGGTTGTGTCGTATAAAGTTTGCGACACAAGAGTGCGACACAACGTACGACATAAGCTACGACACAAAATGCGACATAACACGGTTTATGCGACACAACATGCGACACAATGGTTGTGTCGCAAAGATGAACATCAGCCCAGAAACAGCGACTGTCGTGATTTTCCGACCAAAAACCAAATTTTAACACGTTTTCCGGCCATAAAACCTTGATTTCTTCCATTATATAGTTAAAACTAAGTTGTATGTTCAATATTACACCAATATATAACATAAAAACGAGTAAATCTAAGTTTTTAGGAAATTCTTACAATTGCGAACCGGGACCAAATGAGGAAGAATTTGATGATACGGCTTTTGTTAATGTTGTTCCTTGCGTGATGGTGATTCCGAAAATGTAGATTTTGTGGGTTGATTTGATGATTCCGAAAATTAAGTGTGTGGGTGTTTGAGAGAATTTGTGGGTGTTTTTGGTGAGGATGAAGTGAAAATGAAAGGAAAAGGAGGTGGAAGGTGGGTTTTGTTCCACTTTTTATCTCCTGCGTTTTCGTTCCGTGTTTGTTTACCCGATCGTTAAATGTTACATTATTTTAACTAATACATTTGTAATTACATATTTCATCTTATTTTTAATTAGTATCTTTTTATGAAATTAATTCAATTAAGTTATAAGATTTTTAACTTTGTTTTATTTTAATTATACGAGTTGACGTTTTACATTGTAAAATGAGTTGTAAATATTTTTGACAAAATATTAAAGTATTTACGACGTTATTTAATAATTTCATTTTATTAAATAATTTTGTTCACCAACAGTCGTATATTTTTGTCGCGTTTGTTTTCAGATTGTTCAGTACGTAATTACAACTAATTACGAATACGTAATACTACGTGTATTAACTAGTTGGGCTTTGCTAGACTTACCCCTAAAATGTGTTGTGAATTCACTCAAGTAGGGAATTAGCCTAATAATGCAAGTGATTAACGTTAATAGTCGCGTTTAAATTTGCGGGGTGTCATTGACGTATAGTCAAAAAGTAGTTTTCAAACGTGATCAAGTAGTAAGTTTGCGTTGTAGTATGGTGGAACGCATTCCAACCATAAGTTTGTATGACCGTGAGTAAATCGATGGATTACATCCAATATAAGTCGTTGGAAACGCATTTCCAAAAAGTAAATCGTAGAAGACCCGCAGGTGTTCTAATGAGTAAGTCGTTTGGAGATGATCCGCAGGTGATCTAAAGTAATCAGTTCGTATACGTTTGGAAAATCATTCCAGTGTATAAAAGTAGAAAAACATTCCTATAAAGTTATTCGTTGAAATAAACATTTCAATAAAGTTTCGTAGGAAAAATATCCTTATAAGGTTTATCGTTTGTGGGAAAACATCCCAATATATATGTAGTGGGAAAAACATAGACGGTGATCCCCCAAAAGGTTAGCTATACCTTATGAGTTAAAGTAA
This sequence comes from Helichrysum umbraculigerum, assembly GCA_949592205.1. Taxonomy (NCBI): domain Eukaryota; kingdom Viridiplantae; phylum Streptophyta; class Magnoliopsida; order Asterales; family Asteraceae; genus Helichrysum; species Helichrysum umbraculigerum. The sequence goes on along the minus strand of CATIUR010000001.1, from coordinate 289,818,757 downwards.
CGACCCTGAGTGCTATAACCAATCCACGACTTGTGTAAATGTTTTTGCCTCTGTAACATGTAAATATACGCTCCTCGTTACGACCGCAATCGTGGGGTTGGCATGACCAACAAGTTATAATAGTGGGAGCGCTGTCAACTCGATAGTACTATCCGTATATTCAGTGGCTAGAGTCACCTAGCTAATGGTTATAGGTTGCAAGCACCGGGACTTTTGTGCACTACAACTACCTCATGTAAACCTAGGTCCGTACCAAGATTCGTTGTCATGTTCCCAAAATAGTATGAAAATCATTTCATAAATAAACAGTTCAAGAATTCGTATGAAAGCATTCATATATAGTTTTCCCATAAAGTAGCAAAACAGTTGCTATGTTTTTCACCCCTAGTTTGAAAGCATCAAAACAGTAAAAGTCGGAGCTGTGAACTCACCTCGTGAACTTAAGTGTGTGAGAGCTAGCAAAGCGGTTGCCCAAGTAAAGTTTCTAACGTCCTAAACGTAAGAGATAGTTCATATAAATAGTTGGCTAACCACCAAATTATGTTAGTTGTTAATGTTGAATTTTCTATTCCCTAACTAGATTATTATACACGCAGCGGAATAACAAAACTTTAAATAATCTAAGGCAATTAGGAAACTAAAACCCTAAGGGATCTTTAACTTTAACAACATAGTACAATAAACAAATTGGATAAATAAAATAAGGAAAACACTAACCTTAAGAGAAAACCTATTTCTCATGCGCAGACTAACCAGTAGAGCTTCGTTACTTGGAGGCAAGTACCCAAAGTAGAATACCTCTAATGCTTCACACTCAAAAACCCAAGAGAAAGTCGAATTTTCGAAAACCCTTGAAAATTCGCACTTGAAATCGTATGTTATGAAGGTATAGGATGCCCCTATTTATAGTTGTGGAAGAAACCCTGAATTCGACTCCCAACCGGCGGTTGGACCTTCCAACCGGCGGTTGGAGCTGTCAGACTTGTACTCCAAGTCTGTGACTTGAACCGCCTTTGAAACCCTAATCCCAACCGGCGGTTGGACCTTCCAACCGGCGGTTGGACCTTCCAACCGGCGGTTGGATCCTGTTTCTGGAATCTTCCGCTAAATTTAATTACTTTTGATTTTCTAATTAATAAACTATTTATTAATTAACCAAACAATTATAATATTAATACAATTAATATTATCATTCATCTTTCTCTTGACTGTTTATTGAGGGCAACCCAAAAAGGACTTTACCATTAATGATAGCCTCACCAATTAGTTTTGATATTGGACACTATTCCAATAGTCTCCCACTTGGACAAATCATCAACTATTATTGGTCTAAGTCTCTATCCTATTAACTTTGTAAAGTGTGCCATCCATCGCAACTACCGAACTCTGAATCATATCTTAGAGTCAGTCCTTTAGATAAGTGATCAACCATTCCTTTGTTTCACGATATCTTATGAACCGAGACGTGGATTTTAATCAATCTCAAGATTCATATATGTTTTCTGATTTCCGATTATATTGACTATATGAGACTACCGAGCTATCAACTTAGTCTCGGCCATGCCTAGTACTTTTGAGTCAAACTTTAATCATCAGAGGGCCCATGATATCTCTTTTCCATTTTAGGCAAAAGGAACAAATAAATATCGACTACATAGCACTAGTCAACTCATCATATCATACCTAGCATACCCTTTATAACTGGCATTTACGCACAGCGTTTGAATAGACTAAAGTATAACAGACTTGAAGAACTAGATACTCATGTATCTCCATTTTAAGAATAGAAGATATTATCATCTTAAAATCACTCGTGATTTAATCCATGAAGTGATCTCTTTAAGTGCGGGTTTCTTCTATACTTAAATCCCCATTAAGTACCCATGAGTGTTGCAGCAATCTCCATGCCATGTCTAAACTCCATAGACATCTACTAACACTCCATGACAGTCTTAATTCACCACATACTTCCTATAGTGTGATCGACTGAGGAGGTTTGAGTAAGAGCTTATTACTCTGGAAGTGGTGTCTAAACATGCAAAACTGAAACACAATGACAAACAATAGTAAATGGTAGAACTCCTTCCCATTAAAAATCTCCACTAATTAATCACCAAGTCTATTACAGTTTCCATCATTGTTTTTAACGTTTCAAATTCAAACTAACAACTAAAACATTACATTATCTTTTAAACCTATACTCCTAGCATGTTCATCGTGTTTGGACTTTCCTAGTGGCTTTGTGAACGGATCAGCTGGATTTTCTTCTGATCTTATGCTCTTCACAATTACATGTCCTTTTTCGACTTTCCTTCGAACAAAATGGTATTTCCTTTCAATGTGCTTTGACTTTCCGTGATCCTTGGGTTCTTTACTCAAGGCAACTGCACTTTCATTATCACAGAATATAGCAATAGGATCTTGTACTATTGGAACAACTCCACGATCTCCAATGAAATTCATCATCCAGATAGCTTCCTTTGCCGCTTCACTAGCCGCAATGTACTCAGACTCGCATGTAGAATCTGCTACTGTATCTTGCTTAGAACTTTTCCATGTCACCGCTCCCCCATTCAATAGGAATACCCAACCAGACTGTGAACGGCTATCATCTCTGTCTGTTTGGAAACTAGCATCACTATAACCCGTTATTCTTAGTTCCTCTTCTCCACCATAAACCAAGAACCTGTCTTTAGTATTTCTCAAATACTTAAGAATATTCTTTACATCTGTCCAATGACCTTCACCAGGATTCTGTTGATGTCGACTCACTAAGCTCAAAGCAAATGAGACATCGGGCCTTGTACATGTCATGGCATACATGATCGTTCCTATAGCCGAAGCATTTGGGATTCGACTCATTCTATCCAATTCTTGCTCAGACTTTGGACACAGATCCTTACCGATCTTAATGCCATGATTCAAGGGTAAGTTCCTTTTCTTAGAATTTTTCATATTGAATCTTTCCAATATTTTATCTATGTACGTATCCTGGCTAAGTCCTATGAGACGTTTTGCCTATCTCTATAAATCTTTATACCAAGGATATATGCTACATCTCCAAGATCTTTCATAGCGAAACACTTTCCCAGCCATTCTTTTACACCTTGTAAAGTTGGGATATCATTTCCTATGAGCAGTATATCATCCACATATAACACTAAGAATACTACAATACTCCCACTGAACTTGACATATATACAGGACTCATCTTCACTTCTAGAAAATCCAAATTCTGTGACTTTCTCATGGAAGCAGATATTCCAGCTACGAGAGGCTTGTTTAAGTCCATAAATGGCATTTTCAAGCTTGCACACTCTATTAGGATACTTTGCATTTTCAAAACCTTCCGGTTGTGCCATGAACACATCCTCTGTCAGTTTCCCATTAAGGAAAGCGATTTTGACATCCATCAGCCAAATTTCATAATCATGAAACGCAGCTATGGCCAGCATAATCCTAATTGACTTAATATTAGCTACTGGTGATAAGGTTTTCTCATAATCAATCCCATAGGTTTGAGTATAGCCCTTTGCAACCAACCTAGCTTTATAAGTGTGTACTTTCCCATCCATGTCTGTCTTCTTCTTGAAGATCCACTTACAAGCCACCGTCTTAAGACCGGGTGTAGTGTCAACCAAATTCCAAACTTGGTTGTCATACATAGACTGAATTTCACTTTTCATAGCTTCCTTCCACTTAGCAGCCTTAGGGCCTGCCATCGCTTCCTTGTAGTTAGCAGGCTCATCTAATTCAGCCAATGTACTATCACTTATCTTATCCTCTTCTTCTATTTGGTAACCATAATAGAACTCAGGAGGATTTATAACTCTACTAGATCTGCGAACGGGTAAGGATATGTCTTCAGGTTCAACAGGTGTTTCCACCTCTTGTTGAACGTCAGTGTTTATTATAGGTTCTTCATCGGTAGATTCTTGAATTTCTTCAAGATCAATTTTACTCCCACTGTCCTCTTTAGATATCATCTCTCTCTCAAGGAACACTCCTCTTCGAGCTACAAAGACCACATTATCCTTGGGTCTATATGTGACACCCGACAATTTAGGACTAGAATTTAGTGCCTAATCAAGTTTTAATACATGTAATTAGTTCTGTGTTAGGCTAATTAATGTATCAATTATTATATATATTGTTGAATATATATCTACACAATTATACGATTTGTTTAAATCGTACGAGTTTCAAATCGAATGTATTTCGATTCAATAAATACGGACGTTGGTGAACAATTTTATTAAGTAATACAAGGATTATTAATAATGTTATCGGGCTTAAAAACACTATGTCAATAATAGTTAGTATCCAAGTGTTATCACACAATTAATATTAACGCGAATAAAAATGTAATTGCGCAAACAAAATGAGACAAGTCACCTTTTATAATGTGATTATTAAACATTTAGTAAAATGCTTCAACAAAAATACTGGATAATTATTCGTATTTTAAAACGAATAATAAAACATAGAAAATAAATATTTAACGTTAAACGACGGAGTAAACGAACACCGCACGGAGCGCGGAGGTTCAGGCTGAGAGTTGGAACTCTCAACCAAAACCACCTCCACTTTCATTTTTCTTTCATTTTTCATTTCTCTTTCTCTCTTTTTCTTTCTTTTTCTCTCTACTTACCCACCACAACCATCTTTAACATCCTCACAAAAATCGACAAAAGGGAACACCAAACGACCTTGGATCTTCAAGCCCGTTTGGAATAAAAGAACCACCACGTCTCGATCTATCATCCTATCTTTCCGGATTTTCATTTCACCACTTTGTAAGTTTCCGACAAATCCCGACATCTCCCGATTTTACTTACTTTTCATATATTATTGTTTGGATAAGCTTAATATGTCCCTATGAGGGTTGGGTAAAAGTTTTGGATCAAACGGAAACCGGAAAACTCGTTTTCGACACAAATTCCGGCCAACAGACCGTAACGTCGCATTTGGGCCAGACTTTATGCGACGTCAGCTGCGACGTCGCAAAACCTTCCACAACGTCGCATATAGCGACGTCATCCCTAACGTCGCCTTAACTGGCGAACGTCGCACTTAGCGACGCAAACCCTTACGTCGCAGAAATCAACTACGTCGCCTATAGCGACGCCACGTACAACGTCGCATTAAATTGCGAAAGTCGCACATAGCGACGCCGTGCCCAACGTTGCAGTCCGGATCTGCGACGTCGCACCCAACGTCGCACAAACCAGAACCTCAAAAACACAGATTTTTACTAAGTGTCGAGGCTCGAAATTTTATCACTTGATTTCACCCAAATTCAAGTCCAGATGCGTTTTTCCTTAAAACAATATAGTAGAAATAAAAAATTTCCAAGCTGACCTGGCAGCTCGACCCCAGTTAGGGGCTCTGCCCCTTGGACCCCGCCAGGGGCTGCCGCCCCTTGGACCCCGCTAACCAGGGGCGCTGCCCCCGGACCCCCGTACTTAGATTCCGTAAGCACATTTTTACAACAAAGTGTCAAACTTGTACAACTTCAAAACGCTTACACGATACAACTTTTCAATCATAATGAAATTTACTTTTCAAGGTTAACACGTCGAGACATAAGGAGAACATTAGCATATTTAAATTCAAACAATCACCAACGGGCCGTATACATTTTCAAAACCTAATTCACAATCAAACAAGTCGTTGTAACTTGTATCCATTCAATCAAACAAGTCGTTGTAACTTGTATCAAGTCAATCAAACAAGTCGTAGTAACTTGTAACAATACAATCAACTAAATCGGGATAATTTGGACATCAAGTTAAGCAAACAATTTCAATGGTAGTCTTTCGAGATACCGGTACAATTAATAACAATTCAAGTGTCGTGGACACATTCAGGTTTCAAGACTTTGGACACCAAATTACAGCTAATTACCTCAAGTTTATTAAATTAAACACTTCAAGAATCAGGTGAGTTTCATGGCCCCATTTTCACTACTTTTACTAGGGGTGTGATATTACTACTTCATTTTGTTTTACAAGTAGAACGCAAGTGCCAAACTTCAAATACTACATGAGTTTCAAGCTAATCAATTTAAAGTCCTCCATAGCATAGTCTCTAGTATTTATAGCGTGAATGTTAGTATATGATATCATATGGGATTGACAATCCTCATCCGGGTTAGCACGCACTAACCGGTCAAACGGATGTATTAGCATTTGGGAAGACGAGTGTGGATTAGACACTCGTAGGAGGCATTTCAAGTTAGGTTTCCTTAATTGGGCCTGACAAATCAAGTTAAGCTCAGACTATGTGCTCATGGATTGTATAACTTTTATTTTGCTTAATTGCATTTTAAATTCAATATAAATCTTGCGATTCTGACAACTATACATTGACATACAAACCTGTGAGCTCACCAGCGTTTTCGCTGACCCATTTTAGTATTTATCACAGGTACCCAGCAGTAGGTTGGCTGCACAAGCAGGGATTATTAGCTCGAGTCAGCATACATACAACTAGAGATTTGATTGCATTATTATATTTTGTAAAAGTAATTATGCCATGTAATCTCTCAATTTCAGGAACCGAGCTAATGTAACATTGTTTTGATGTAAACGTTTACTTTATCAATACAAGTTTAAAACGACGCATATAGTGGTCGTTCATTATTATCTTATGTGATTTGTATATTGATTAGTGACACCCAAATCGAGCTTCCGCAAATCAATCAAATTTGGGGGTGTCACAGATTGGTATCAGAGCCTAAGGTTATAGTGAACTAGGTTGCATTTAGTGGACCTAGACTATGACCGTTAGGCAGTATTCCCTATTAGGTATAACCAGTTCAGGGATTACAGCATACGAATTTAATTTAACATAGCTTGATCAACTATGTACAATTAAATAAAGATGATGTAAGATCTGAAGGAAGTTATGACCGAACAGGATACACTAGTTGACTCTGACCTCGAGAGAAACGGGACTTAAAAACTTGTCTGTGTTAGACACTCAATAGGCGGTTATGTGATATATCTATATACATAAGTAAGCCTCAATTCAAGCTTAGGCTATATTATATACGTATTATATGAATATAGGCCTCACATTTGCTAACGCTCTGTCTCAGAATGGCAAACACACCACCCAACTCATCCCGTTCCCATCCGTACGAATCACAAAGTTCAAGGGTAGCTAAGAGGAACCCCAGGTTGCCTCGAGCGGGCCCATACCCCAATCAATTCACACTAACGGATTTGGCCGCTAGGCTACACCGTCACGAGCAACAATTGCGTGACATGGACATCGAGTTACAAGAGACCCGAGAAAACTGGACACTCACCCTAATGGGACAAGTTACTCAGGTCTCTGAGGACCATGTTAATACTATCAACAACATGGACGTTCTCGAAAATCGAGTGGGTGAAACCATCGAGACCATGGAGATCGTCCACAATCAAGTGACTGACAATCACAACGAAATCACTGTCCTGCGATCAAGGTTGACTCAGTGTGAGACACGCTTGAGGGAAACCGAGGAGGCACTCAGAATGGTTAGCCGACTTGCAGAGTCCGTTGACCGTCTCACTGCCTTAATGCCACAACTCAATCTTCGTCAGAATTAGCTTAGGCTGAATCTGCACTTTATAACGCTTTCGTAGGACTAATGTAAATTGACCGGATGAAATAATTCCCGGAACTTTTGGCGCAATATCTAAGTCTGTAACTTTTGAATTCAACAAACTCGAAATTGTCTGTAATCATTTAACAACGTAATATCAATTGACAATTTCATTCGATTTAAACCTATATTATAGAACTCTTATGCTTGTGATGTGTATATTGTCACTTTAATACATACATCCACTACAATTATCCTTCTGGTACAATTTCTTACGTACCTATTGTTTCTTTTCTTGAAGAATCATGCCACCGAAGAAAAAGAGTTACAGTGAAGCCGAACTCGCTGCTGCCGTTAATCGGGCCGTAGCCGACGCCTTGGCCGCTCGGGATCCACCCCGAACATCCGAGGAAACAGCCGATACCACCGCCTCCACTCCTGCGGTCAAGCCTTGTTCTTACAAGGACTTTCTCAGCTGTAAACCCCTATATTTCAAGGGCACGGAAGGTGCCATTGGCTTGATCCGTTGGATTGAGCGCATGGAATCTGTTTTCAGTCTCTGCGACTGCACTGAGAACAACAAGGTCAAATTCGCTGCTTACACCTTTCAGGAAGGTGCACTCACGTGGTGGAAAAAAACCCACGCAAACTCTGTAGGCCTTGAGGTTGCAAATCGACTTCCTTGGGCCGAACTGAAGAAGAAGCTGACAGAAAAATACTGTCCTGAAGAGGAATTGCACAGGCTGGAGGAAGAATTCTGGCACCTGGCGGTGCAGGGAAACGATGTTGCTGAATATACCATGAAATTTCAGTAGTTTGCTTTACTATGCCCGAGTTTAGTCGAACCGGAAAGTAAGGGCATTAAGAGATACATCCGCGGACTCCCTGAGAACATCCAGGGAAATGTCGCCTCATCCAAACCAACCACCACTGAGAGCGCCATTCGATTGGCCCACGAACTCATGGCCATAGTTGTCAGCCGTGAGACCTCCAACACCTCATCCCCCAACAACCACAAACGCAAATCCACTGAACACCACCACAACTCAAACAAGAAAAACAACGCCATCCAAGTCTATACCACCAACTCTGAATCCAACCGCAACTACACCGGGGACAGGCCTTATTGTCCCAAGTGTAACTATCACCATTTTGGTCAGTGCAGGACCCCTTGCAATAACTGCAGGAGGTACGGGCATTCGACTAAGGATTGCCAAGCCCCCAGATCCAACAACAACCCCTCTAACAAAAATACCCAACAACCTAAGTCCTGTTTTGAATGTGGGAACCCAGGACACTTTAGGGATACTTGCCCAAAATTGAAGAATAAGGGCAACAACAACCGCAACAACAACAACAACCGCAACAACAACAGCAACGTCAAAAGTAGCGCCTTCGTGATCAACTCAGGGGACGCCCGTCAGGACCCGAATGTGGTCACGGGTATATTCCTCCTCAACAATTTAACTGCTTCTATTCTGTTTGATACTGGTGCCGATAGAAGTTTTATTTCCGATGAATTTTGCCCTCTACTTGACATCACACCTGTTGCTTTAGATGTTAAGTACACAGTAGAGCTAGCAAATGGCAAATTTATAGAAACCGATAGTGTGATACCTAATTGCACTTTAAACCTAACCGACGAAATCTTCTCCATAGATCTTATGCCAATCGAGATAGGGAGTTTCGATGTCATCGTAGGCATGGACTGGCTATCCGAACATCGCGCCGAAATCATTTGCTATGACAAAATTGTTCGCATACCTCTCGCCGTCGGTAGAACCTTGGTCATACAGGGGGAGACCGGTGGGACGAGGCTTAACCTCATATCTTGCCTAAAAACCCGAAAATTTCTGAGAAAGGGTTATCCAGCAATCCTCGCACATATCATGGAGAAAAAGTCGAAGGAGAAGCGACTTGAGGATGTTCCAATTGTTCGAGACTTTCCAGAAGTCTTTTCTGAAGAACTACCTGGTCTACCACCACCAAGACAGGTTGAGTTCTCAATCGACCTTGTACCAGGTGCTGCGCCTGTGGCCCGAGCACCATACCGTTTAGCTCCGTCCGAACTACAGGAGTTGTCCACTCAATTAAAGGAACTTCTGGAACGAGGATTCATCAGGCCGAGTTCTTCACCTTGGGGAGCTCCGGTCCTATTTGTCAAGAAGAAAGACTGTTCTTTTCGAATGTGTATCGACTACCGAGAGTTGAACAAGTTAACTGTCAAGAACCGGTATCCACTCCCTCGAATCGATGACCTGTTCGACCAACTTCAAGGTTCAAGTGTCTACTCAAAAATCGATCTGCGATCAGGATATCATCAGTTACGAGTTCGCGACATCGATATTCCAAAGACTGCTTTCAGAACTCGTTACGGGCATTACGAATTTCAAGTGATGCCATTCGGCCTAACCAACGCACCGGCTGTATTCATGGACCTTATGAATCGGGTGTGTAAACCTTACCTTGACAAGTTTGTCATTGTCTTCATCGATGACATCCTCATATATTCACGAAGCGAAGAAGAACACGAACAACACCTCAAAACCATCCTTGAACTACTTAGACACGAGGAGCTTTATGCCAAATTCTCTAAGTGTGAGTTCTGGATTCAAACCGTTCAATTCCTTGGTCATGTGATCGACAGTCAGGGAATTCACGTTGATCCGTCAAAGATCGAGGCTATCAAGGACTGGCAATCGCCAACCACTCCGACCGAAGTACGGCAGTTTTTGGGACTGGCCGGGTACTACCGACGATTCATTGAAAATTTCTCCAAGATAGCCTTACCACTCACGACTCTGACCCAGAAAGACAAAAAGTTTGACTGGACTGATAAACAAGAGACGGCATTCCAACTCTTGAAACAAAAGCTTTGCAGTGCTCCCATTCTACCATTACCCGAAGGCACCGATGACTTCGTGGTATACTGCGATGCCTCTCATCAAGGTCTCGGTTGCGTGCTTATGCAACGAGACAAAGTCATAGCTTATGCTTCACGACAGCTCAAAATTCATGAAAAGAACTACACCACTCACGACCTCGAGTTAGGAGCCGTAGTTTTCGCCCTCAAAATTTGGAGACATTAACTCTATGGCACTAGGTGCACAATCTTTACAGACCACAAAAGTCTCCAACACATATTTGATCAGAAAGATCTCAACATGAGGCAACGTCGATGGGTCGAGTTGCTTACCGATTACGACTGCGAACTCAAATATCATCCAGGCAAAGCAAATGTTGTTGCTGATGCCCTCAGTCGAAAAGAGCGAGTGAAACCACTTCGAGTCCGAGCCCTCAGTATGACCATTCACAACAATTTAAACATTCAAATTCTCACTGCTCAACTCGAAGCCTTGAAACCCGAAAACGTCAAAGATGAAGCCTTGCGGGGCATGGATAAGCAATTCGAAGTCAAACCTAACGGGATTAGGTGTTTCTCAAACCGAATCTGGTTGCCTAAATTTGGGAACCTACGGGACTTGGTGATGGATGAAGCTCACAAGTCTAAATATTCTATCCATCCGGGATCCGATAAAATGTACCACGGTATCAAAGACTTCTACTGGTGGCCGAACATGAAAGCTGAAATCGCCACCTATGTCAGCAAGTGCCTTACTTGCTCCAAGGTTAAAATCGAATATCAAAAACCTTCGGGTTTACTTCAACAACCTAGTCTTCCTGAATGGAAATGGGAACAAATTGCCATGGACTTCATAACCAAACTACCCAAATCCTCGAGCGGTTGCGATACCATTTGGGTGATCGTGGATCGTCTCACAAAGTCTGCTCACTTCCTGGCAATCAAGGAATCCGACAAAATGGAATGCCTCACCAGAATATATCTGAAGGAAATCGTGACCAAACACGGTGTTCCAATTTTAATTATCTCCGATAGAGATAGTCGTTTCACTTCACAATTTTGGCAATCACTTCAAAAATCGCTGGGTACTCGACTTGATATGAGTACCGCATACCATCCTCAAACCGACGGTCAATGTGAACGAACCATTCAAACACTAGAAGACATGCTACGGGCCTGCGTAGTAGACTTCGGTGTAAACTGGGAAAAACATCTACCACTGTGCGAGTTCTCGTACAACAACAGTTATCATACCAGCATTAAGGCTGCACCTTTTGAGGCACTGTACGGTCGTAAGTGCCGGTCACCTATCTGTTGGACCGAAGTTGGGGATAGCCAACTCACAGGTCCAGAAATCATTCACGAGACGACCGAGAAAATCGTCGGAATTCAAAACAAGCTCAAGGCCGCGCGCGATCGTCAGAAAAGTTATGCTGACGTGAGACGCAAACCACTCGAGTTCCAAGTTGGGGATCGAGTACTACTCAAAGTGTCGCCTTGGAAAGGCGTAATTCGATTTGGCAAACGAGGGAAGTTGAATCCCAGATACATTGGACCATTCGAGATCCTCAAAAGGATTGGTCCAGTGGCTTATCGATTGCAGCTGCCATCCGAACTCAGCAGCGTGCATCCCACATTTCATGTTTCAAATCTGAAGAAGTGTCTGTCTGATGAGACACTTATCATTCCACTCGATGAAATTCGAGTTGACGAGAAACTTCACTTTGTTGAGGAACCTGCTGAAATCATGGACCGTGAGGTCAAACAACTTAAACAAAGTCGTATTCCCATTGTCAAGGTCAGGTGGAATTCGCGGCGCGGTCCGGAATTTACCTGGGAACGGGAAGACCAGATGCGGCTCAAGTATCCTCAACTCTTCACTGACTCAGCTTCAAACACAACTTCAACATAAATTTCGGGACGAAATTCTTCTAACAGGGGGAGAATGTGACACCCGACAATTTAGGACTAGAATTTAGTGCCTAATCAAGTTTTAATACATGTAATTAGTTCTGTGTTAGGCTAACTAATGTATCAATTATTATATATATTGTTGAATATATATCTACACAATTATACGATTTGTTTAAATCGTACGAGTTTCAAATCGAATGTATTTCGATTCAATAAATACGGACGTTGGTGAACAATTTTATTACCTAATACAAGGATTATTAATAATGTTATCGGGCTTAAAAACACTATGTCAATAATAGTTAGTATCCAAGTGTTATCACACAATTAATATAAACGCGAATAAAAATGTAATTGCGCAAACAAAATGAGACAAGTCACCTTTTATAATGTGATTATTAAACATTTAGTAAAATGCTTCAACAAAAATACTGGATAATTATTCGTATTTTAAAACGAATAATAAAACATAGAAAATAAATATTTAACGTTAAACGACGGAGTAAACGAACACCGCACGGAGCGCGGAGGTTCAGGCTGAGAGTTGGAACTCTCAACCAAAACCACCTCCACTTTCATTTTTCTTTCATTTTTCATTTCTCTTTCTCTCTCTTTCTTTCTTTTCCTCTCTACTTACCCACCACCACCATCTTTAACATCCTCACAAAAATCGACAAAAGGGAACACCAAACGACCTTGGATCTTCAAGCCCGTTTGGAATAAAAGAACCACCACGTCTCGATCTATCATCCTATCTTTCCGGATTTTCATTTCACCACTTTGTAAGTTTCTGACAAATCCCGACATCTCCCGATTTTACTTACTTTTCATATATTATTGTTTGGATAAGCTTAATATGTCCCTATGAGGGTTGGGTAAAAGTTTTGGATCAAACGGAAACCGGAAAACTCGTTTTCGACACAAATTCCGGCCAACAGACCGTAACGTCGCATTTGGGCCAGACTTTATGCGACGTCAGCTGCGATGTCGCAAAACCTTCCACAACGTCGCATATAGCAACGTCATCCCTAACGTCGCCTTAAATGGCGATCGTCGCACTTAGCGACGCAAACCCTTACGTCGCAGAAATCAACTACGTCGCCTATAGCGACGCCACGTACAACGTCGCATTAAATTGCGAAAGTCGCACATAGCGACGCCGTGCCCAACGTCGCAGTCCGGATCTGCGACGTCGCACCCAACGTCGCACCCAACGTCGCACAAACCAGAACCTCAAAAACACAGATTTTTACTAAGTGTCGAGGCTCGAAATTTTATCACTTGATTTCACCCAAATTCAAGTCCAGATGCGTTTTTCCTTAAAACAATATAGTAGAAATAAAAATTTTCCAAGCTGACCTGGCAGCTCGACCCCAGTTAGGGGCTCTGCCCCTTGGACCCCGCCAGGGGCTGCCGCCCCTTGGACCCCGCTAACCAGGGGCGCTGCCCCCGGACCCCCGTACTTAGATTCCGTAAGCACATTTTTACAACAAAGTGTCAAACTTGTACAACTTCAAAACGCTTACACGATACAACTTTTCAATCATAATGAAATTTACTTTTCAAGGTTAACACGTCGAGACATAAGGAGAACATTAGCATATTTAAATTCAAACAATCACCAACGGGCCGTATACATTTTCAAAACCTAATTCACAATCAAACAAGTCGTTGTAACTTGTATCCATTCAATCAAACAAGTCGTTGTAACTTGTATCAAGTCAATCAAACAAGTCGTAGTAACTTGTAACAATACAATCAACCAAATCGGGGTAATTTGGACATCAAGTTAAGCAAACAATTTCAATGGTAGTCTTTCGAGATACCGGTACAATAAATAACAATTCAAGTGTCGTGGACACATTCATGTTTCAAGACTTTGGACACCAAATTACAGCTAATTACCTCAAGTTTATTAAATTAAACACTTCAAGAATCAGGTGAGTTTCATGGCCCCATTTTCACTACTTTTACTAGGGGTGTGATATTACTACTTCATTTTGTTTTACAAGTAGAACGCAAGTGCCAAACTTCAAATACTACATGAGTTTCAAGCTAATCAATTTAAAGTCCTCCATAGCATAGTCTCTAGTATTTATAGCGTGAATGTTAGTATATGATATCATATGGGATTGACAATCCTCATCCGGGTTAGCACGCACTAACCGGTCAAACGGATGTATTAGCATTTGGGAAGACGAGTGTGGATTAGACACTCGTAGGAGGCATTTCAAGTTAGGTTTCCTTAATTGGGCCTGACAAATCAAGTTAAGCTCAGACTATGTGCTCATGGATTGTATAACTTTTATTTTGCTTAATTGCATTTTAAATTCAATATAAATCTTGCGGTTCTGACAACTATACATTGACATACAAACCTGTGAGCTCACCAGCGTTTTCGCTGACCCATTTTAGTATTTATCACAGGTACCCAGCAGTAGGTTGGCTGCACAAGCAGGGATTATTAGCTCGAGTCAGCATACATACAACTAGAGATTTGATTGCATTATTATATTTTGTAAAAGTAATTATGCCATGTAATCTCTCAATTTCAGGAACCGAGCTAATGTAACATTGTTTTGATGTAAACGTTTACTTTATCAATACAAGTTTAAAACGACGCATATAGTGGTCGTTCATTATTATCTTATGTGCTTTGTATATTGATTAGTGACACCCAAATCGAGCTTCCGCAAATCAATCAAATTTGGGGGTGTCACACTATAGGATAAATATCCAAACGACTCTTGTAGATAACTGACGAAAAGACACTTTTCAGATCTGGAGTCTAGTTTATCTTGAGTTTCCCATCTAACGTAAACTTCACAACCCCAGATTTTGATGTGACCAAGAGAAGGTCCTTTTCCCTTTCACATCTCATAAGATGTCTTTGAAACTTTCTTAGTGGGTATTTGATTTAAGATATGGGCGGCTGTTTCTAATGCATAACCCCAAAAACTTATCGGAAGTGTTGTTCGACTTATCATAGATCGAACCATGTCTAACAAGATTCTATTTCTCCTTTCAGCAACACCATTAAGCTGTGGTGTTCTAGGAGGAGTCAATTGTGAAACTATTCCACAGTCTCTAAGATGATCGAGAAATTCGATACTAAGGTATTCTCCTCCCCTATCGGATCGGAGAACTTTTATTTTTCTGCCCAGTTGATTCTCTACTTCGCTTTGATATCTTTTGAACACCTCAAAAGTATCCGACTTATGTATGATTAGATAAACATGTCCAAGTCTACTGAAGTCATCAGTAAATGTAACATAGTATCTATTTCCATCTTTTGTGGTACATCGAAATGGTCCACATACATCTGTAGGTACCAAATCCAATAGTCCTTCACCTCTTTCACATGTTCCAGTGAATGGTGATTTAGTCATCTTGCCTAATAAACAAGATTCGCATACATCATCCGATTTGAGGTCGAATGATTCCAACACTCCATCATTTTGGAGTTGGGCGATGCGTTTCTTGTTTATGTGCCCAAGACGATAATGCCACAACTTGGATTTATCAAGCTCTTTAGACGAATCAACATTTAAAATAACATTGCTAACACATTCAACATTTTCATATATGCCTTTGTAAGGAGAAGCTTTAAAAATAAAACAATCATTTAAATGAACCAAAATATCTCCATTTCCATTATCAAAAGAAAAATGATAACCATCTTTATATAAAGCATAAAATGAAATAATGTTTCTAGTCATTTCTGACGAATAATAGCAATTATTTAAATCTATCCTAACTCCAGAATTTAGCATGAGCTGAAATCTTCCAATCTTCGTAAAAGGTACAATTCCTTTGTTTCCCATAACCAAGTTGAGCTCTCCATGCTTCACACTTCTACTTTCCTTTAGCCCCTGCAATACAGTGCAAATGTGATTACCACACCATGTATCCAGAACCCACGAATTAGAAGTTGTGGTATTATGGAGTTCGATCATAAACATACCACAGTGAATACTCTTCTCGACCTTTCCATGTTCAAGGTCCTTCAGGTACTTTGGGCAGTTCCGCTTCCAATGCCCCTTTGTGTTGCAGTAGAAGCACACTGCTTCCTTTGGGTCACTAACAGGTGCAATCTCAGAATCGGTCCCTTTCTTAGACCTGCGAATGGACTTTCCGTCAGCAGTCTTTCTTTTCCAATTTGAATTTGACCTTTTCCTTTTCTTTTCACTTTGACCAACAGTCAACACAGGAGCTGTTGAGCCAGAGGATACATTATCTTTCTTGATTCCTTGCTCAGCAGTTTGCAGTAAATTGTGGAGTTCCATTATTGAGCCTTCTCTCTCATTCATATTCATTTGATATGACATTACAAACTGATTGTAGACAGCTGACAAACTGGATAGAATTATGGCGATGGAAAACTCTGTGTCAAATACCATGTTCAATGACTCCAACCTATCAAAGTACCCTTTCATATCTAAGACGAAAGCACAGACAGAAACTCCAGGTTTGGGCTTGCAAACCATGAGGGATTTCACCACATCAAGGTGTTCTTTGCTTGCCTTAGCCTGTAACATTTCTTTCAGCTGTTGGTTCATTTCATAAGCCCAAGTGTTTTCAAAAGTCTTTTGTAGTTCAGGGCTCATGGAAGATGCCATGATACAAGACACTTTATTCGCATCATCATAATGTTTCCGGTGTGCCTCAATCTCCTCTTGGGTTGATTCTTCATCAATTATGGGAATCTGCTCATCGAGAACATACTCCTTGTTCTCGTACCTCAAGGTAAACCTTAGGTTTCACATCCAGTCCATATAGTTTGGACCGGTTAGTCTTTCCCTCCCAAGAACTGAGAGTAGTGAGAAGTTTGAGTTATTTGCGGGATTGGGGACGGGAGGATTTGCACCATTTAAATTAGCCATCTATGAGATAAAACAGTTTTAGTTAGTTTACATATTCCTTAATTATTTACCCAATTTTTTAAATTAAGGCTAGGATCCATATTTTCAGTTTTATGAAAAGGGTCGCCGTAATCATATAACTAAAATACCTTTGTCTATTTCATTTCTATGAAACTCCTAGATCTTTGAGATTCATTGATTTCTATCAATGGCATGTTAATCTCGGTTATGCACATCTACTATTCATGACTGGTATGCCGAGGATCATGAACAAGGTGGTGAATTAACCATGCAAACCCCGCGTGATCCCCGGCTCGAGTACGCTCGAGAATCGCGAGTCTCAATCACTTCTCATTATGTCCTCATATTAATGTGCTGGTAAACCACACACGCTCCATTAACAGTTCATACGAGAGATGTGCGGATTTCATGGGTTAGCATACTATTCATCATTTACTATAGCTAAAACGGGATTTTGTTTTACTATCTTAAGTCTACTTTTAATCTTGACATCATTCTATCAAAAGTCCTTGGTAGCTCCATCGAACGCACAAAGAAGCGGAGAAGCAGGTCAGCGCGGAGCTTATTAAAAACCTAACTTCTTTAGGGAAGAAAAGCGACCCTCCTTATACCTCTCTTATAGTTTGTTCACTATGGGTGAGCCGATTTATCAATTGACCGACGACGTAATTAGACTTTAATTATACATATATATATATATATATATATATATATATATATATATATATATATATATATATAAATCATATTATACATATAATATCTCTTGAAGTTTAGGGTTCTATTTTAAACCTTTAAAAATGAGTAGTCTATTTTAAACAATTTAAAATTATCAGTATCTAAACTGTAAATGCATATTACCTATTTAGATAATTCTCTTTCCAATTTATCTTTACCTACATACTATTGCAGATAATTAATTGCTACTATTTGTTAAGCTATCGCTCTGATACCACTGTTGGATTTTCTATTCCCTAACTAGAGTATTATACACGCAGCGGAATAACAAAACTTTAAATAATCTAAGGCAATTAGGAAACTAAAACCCTAAGGGATCTTTAACTTTAACAACATAGTACAATAAACAAATTGGATAAAGAAAATAAGGAAAACACTAACCTTAAGAGAAAACCTATTTCTCACGCGCAGACCAACCAGCAGAGCTTCGTTACTTGGAGGCAAGTACCCAAAGTAGAATACCTCTAATGATTCACACCCAAAAACCCAAGAGAAAGTTGAATTTTCGAAAACCATTGAAAGTTCGCACTTGAAATTGTATGTTATGAAGGTATATGATGCCCCTATTTATAGTTGTGGAAGAAACCCTGAATTCGTCTCCCAACCGGCGGTTGGACCTTCCAACCGGCGGTTGGAGCTGTCAGACTTGTACTCCAAGTCTGTGACTTGAACCGCCTTTGAAACCCTAATCCCAACCGGCGGTTGGACCTTCCAACCGGTGGTTAGATCCTGTTTCTGGAGTCTTCCGCCATATTTAATTACTTTTAATTTTCTAATTAATAAACTATTTATTAATTAACCAAACAATTATAATATTAATACAATAATATTATCCTTCATCTTTCTCTTGACTGTTTATTAAGGGTAACCCAAAAAGGACTTTACCATTAATGATAGTCTAACCAATTAGTTATGATATTGGACACTATTCCAACAGTTAAATCGTTAAAAGATCATTGTGTTTTAAAAATAAGTACGATCCGTTGGTGATGTTTTCGTAATAATAACTCGTGGTGATTTTATTATTATGCTAGTTGCGTTTGTGTGTTTTGTAAAAGTGTATGTTCAGTGTCTCGGGTTACTATTCATGAGACAATCACGTTTTACTATTCATGAGACAGTTGGTACTATTTATGAGACAACCGTTTTCTACTATTTATGAGACAATTCGAAAACACTATTCTTGAGACAGTTGTTTTTTACTATTTATGAGACAATTCGAAAACACTATTCTTGAGACAATCGTTTTCTACTATTTATGAGACAATTTGAAAACACTATTCTTGAGACAATCGTTTTCTACTATTTATGAGACAATTCGAAAACACTATTCTTGAGACAATCGTTTTCTAGTATTTATGAGACAATTCGAATTATAAGTCAGTCGCGCATTACGACAATTCAAGGATGTTGCGACAGAAGGCTCGTGTCTCAAATGTTGCGAGGTATAAAGACTTATGCGACAAATAGGCTTTGTCGTAGGCCTCGATCCTTCGTTTTCATTAATTGACGTTCTTTGTTTTCATATATTCCCTTTATTTTCGTTCGGGTTTGACCATATAATATTTATAGAACTCGTTTTTGATCAAAACTATAATGTTTTTATTTGATCAAACGTTTAACATTACAGGTGTCGGTTTTGTTGACTTTGGTCAAACCTACTTGATTTGACCTGAAACTTTTACACGTAAAATCGTATCATATTTTAACCCATAAAAAGTAATTTTCACGTTTTAACACAAACCCGAAGTGTCTCGTTTTATTCGCGGGAACAAAACTCAGTTTAGACAGCTTGTTTTCCAGAAAATGGGTCTCGTTCCGCACTCGTTTTAGCTATATAAATCTTTACGAAAAATTCCAAAAATTTTACACAATGTTCCTCTACGTCTTAGCTACTTTCCATATTTTTTTCATAATTTTTAGCTAACTAAAAGTGGGTCAAAAAAATATGTGAACAGATCTATGTCCAGCAGCCATATATATCGATACATGTTCACAAATCAGTCTATATCTCGAGTTTGGTGTATTTTCGGGGAATGATGTCTTAGCGAAAATTAAAGTTAACAAAATTACCAAGATTTTCCAAGTGGTCTCACACATTTTTATTACACACACACATCAAGTTATGCATTTTTAAACATAGATCAAGAATCTGTCCAAAAACACGATTTCACCAAAGTTAGGTTTCCCTTAGTTTTCGTTACGTTTTCGAGTGAGATCTTTTTATAAGTGAACTTCTAACATGTTAACATACTAAATACATGAAAGAAAAGTAGTAGAAAAGGGTTCTCACAAAGCTTTGAAGAAGGATCTAAGAGTGGATGAAGATGGTGGTGTTTGCACTAGCTTCCTTGTTCCCTTTCTTGCAAAAATGGTGGTGAATGATGACGATTTTGGTGGATGATTATGGAGTTGTTGTTGCTGGTTTTCTGCTGTCTTTAGGGCTGGAAAAAGCCACAAGAGAGAGAGAGAGAGAGAGAGAGAGAGAGAGAGAGAGAGAGAGAGAGAGAGAGAGAGAGAGAGAGAGAGAGAGAGAGAGATTGAAAGGGGTGAGAATGAGTGAAGTATTGGTGAATAAGAAATGGAGAAGCTTGTGTGTTTAAGTCACCAATATTAGTGGGTATAGTGAGGGCATGGAGCATGTTTGAGCAGATTTTAGGAGTCAAACAAGGGTATGGTATTGCTTGTATTTTGTCCCCTCAATTAGGCGTAGATATTTAGGTACTCAACTCGTTAATCGTGTGTTCGTTTTAATATGTTTATTTGTTTAAATTGTTAACGTTTAATACACGTTAATATTTTTCGAAGTATTATTTTAAATACTTTATTTTGAGTTTTCAAAATATAAATTTTGATTCGTTTGGTTGTCAAGTTTAATTCGTTTGTTTTTGTCGCGTAAGTTACGTTTTATACAAAACGTATAATCGTTTTTCGTTTAAACGTTATGCTTTATTTGTTAGCATAATATTATCAAGTAAATAACTACTATAAAAACAGTTTTACGTTATTTATAAACTTTCGCATCACCAACGTACGTTTATTTTTTTCGGAATCATTTCGATTGTTTCGCGCGTAATTATAAATAACTATGAAATCAAAAATACTTTTCGTATTAATATAATGGGCTTGCTAGACTTATCTCATAAAAATAGTTTGAATTCACTTAAGTAGGGAATTAGCAATAAGTATGCATGTGATTATAGTACGGAATTGTACCGTAAATTGAGGAGTGTCACAGAAAACCTTGGTGTAATTAGCAAAACTATGCATGTTCAATGCCTTGTGATTCCGATCAATTGAATAAATGCAGTTTGCCAAAAACGTTATTACTGCCATCAAATATTACTACCGATAGCTCACCCTAATAGAAGCCTTAGGTTTTGAATTTCAACTCATGTAGATTGTTGTGTCTTATGCTTACTGCATATAATTAAAGGTCTAGCTTATATTGGTAAACAATTTCCCTCCCTCTCGTGTTGTAATAACTTCGTGATTTGTGAATAGGATTTTAAAACTTATTTATCATTCATTGGTTTCTCAAATTAAGAAAGTAAGTCAAAACAGAGACGAACTTGTAACTTGTATTGGTAACCTGATGATACGGGTTATACTTGGAATGAAAATTTAATATCCACAAAAAGACGATGAGTGTGGGTCAACATACAAAAATGACAAATCATTTTTTTTCTTTACTAAGAGCATCTCCAATGACCCAATATGTAAAGCTTTATTTGAAACTTTTCTTACAAAGCTTTTTTAAAAAAGCTTTAGAAAAAACTATTGGTCCAACAATAAAAAGCTTTTCATATATTATTTACAATATAATATGGATGTGAGAGAGTATAAAGACTTGAAATTTCTCAAGTCATTCAACCCTATAGCTTATAAAAACTTGTACTTTTTATAGGATTTGAGATGATCAAAAGCTTTTCTTCAATGGAGTTAAAGCTTTTTTAAAAGCTTTTTCACAAAAATCTCTTACACCAATTTTGCTAAAAAGCTTTGTAAAAAGCCTTCATTGGGCTTGCTCTAAGTTACATGTTATCGTTGTTTTTTGACAGGTTGACGGACTAAGATGATACTAAAGGAGAGGCCTCAGATTTGTAAGTGTGGTGCATAGTATGGTATCTAAAGATGGACGTTATGTTTTCGTTCTCCTTCAACCCACTAAAGATGAAGACAACACGCAGGGACCAACTTTCAACTTCAAATTTTGATATAAATCTATCAATTGTCGTTGGATTATTAATGAAGCACCATTAATAAAAAAATGTTTTTATTAAGATCCAAATAAAGTTCATGTGAGATTTTATTTTTAGTGTCTAGCTTATAGCATTCTTTATTTCTATGTATACACAAGATTCACCTATGCAAAGAAACTCCATTATGTGAAAATAGTTGACTCTCGTGGGCTGGGCTGTGCGTATGCACAACTTTCAGAGTACTTAGTAGTATAACAAAACATGTAACACTTACTTGATATCGGATGCAAAATTAGCTCGAAATTCGACCAGATATGTGTGCATTAGTTAATGTAGTATTAGTTAAGATAGAACCAATATTAGAATCAATATGTCTGTTATCACTACAAGTAACTGGGCATCAGCGAGGACACAAATTGTCGGATATTCGTTTAAAACGACTTTCAGCGATGGATTTTCGATGAAATCATTTTGTTGGAAAACACCTACTCGGAAACAAAGACGACTAATTTTGCCAGCGGATTCTTTAAGTAGTTGAGACTTTTCTAATGGTGTAACCAATATTTTACCCACTTACTAGACACCTGTTGAAAAGGTAATCCAATTGTAGTTTATATTATATTTTTTGTGTTTGTATTTGTGTTTTGTTTGTGCAGGTTTATTTTGGTGGCAAAAGTGTGATAAAAGAAACTTATGTTGGTGGCTTTGGTGTTATAGTGTCAAATATATAAGAGATAAAAGATCAAGGGTGTATTGTGTCAAGTGTCTAAAATGGTTAAAGATATAAACCGCATTTCTTTCATTTTTTTGTATTATTGATTCATAAAAATCTGGTTATTCTCTCTTAGATTAGGGTTTTGGTAAACGGCTGTATACTTGTATCATCTTGATACTATTCTTAGATTATTATTTGAGTGAATGATCTACACTTATTGGTGTTAGATTCATTGAGTATTTTTCCTGTAAAAGTGAGGTTTGAGTCTTTGGTCTTGTTTTTGGCCTTTGTGCCGGTTTGGTTTGATTGATTAATCCAGTGAAGTTTATTTGTGATTCGTGTGTTCTTGTTTTAGTTTACAAGTTTGTTCAACACCTCAGCCTGGAGGAAAGTCCTTGCTTATTACCATTCCCAACATAATTGCCTCCACCCGGAGGAAGATCATCATTTGATTTGTGGCGTAAACATGTGCCAATCGCCACATGTTACCTTAGGGGAATTCGTCACCAAATTATCTATTATATTACCTCTTCCCAGAGGTTTACTCGCCATACTTTCAGGCATACCAAATTACACTGGGGACCAATCATAGATATATGTGAAGATCATTTAGACGAACATGATTGGTCTAGAGGGAATATTTGTGGGTGCTATCATTTTTTAGCCAATAAAAGTTTGGAGGCCAAGTTACAACAAGTATAAAAGGAAACACACTTCTCATTTTGAGGTATGTTTATCTTCTCCACAAGAAAACCCTAATTTACTCATAACTTCAATTCACTTTCTCCATAAATAAATACTTATGCTTATCCTCACGCCGGAGGTGAATTACGAGGAACCTCCCGGTCTTTCAATTCACCTAACGTAGAGTGTTAATTATGATTGCAGAGCTGAGCTTGGAGGTATTTGGCTGGAACTCTCATATTATTGCACTTGTGCGGTTGGACGTACAATCATCGTTTTTGAACGTACAAGTCTTAATATATATTCGACCTCGAATAATTTGTTTTTAGCTTAAATACCGAGTCATTGTTTGTTTAGTTATCCTCGTGCTTGAGCATATATCTTCGTGTTTGAGAGACCTCGAATAATTTGTTTACGAGCTGATATCGCTCATTTTGTATATGTGTATCACTCGCGATATCATTGTTTTTGCATGTGTTTTGAGCTGATTTTCAAGGACTTTTGGTACTTATTGGGTGAGAATTGATTATTCAAGTGATATTGAAGAAATGAGTTTGCCGGGGAAGAATTATTGAAGTTTTAGAGCTGAGAAAAAAAATGCTAATACTAAGCTGGTACTAGGACTGCACGGTGAAAGATAAAAAGAGTAAAAATTCTGAAAAAGGCGTTTTACCCGGCTGTTTGAAGCATTAGCAGCCGGGTACTTATGTTTAACTAGTACCCGTCGACTGAAGAACGTAGCAGCCGGGTAACTCAGTAACCCGCCGGGAAGTGATAGAAGCAGCCGGGTACTATGGGCGGCCAGCAGATTTTTGTACTATTTACACACTTTTTCTTTTTGGATCTCATCAACTTTTTCCCTCTCGATCTAGCAGCCCCCATGGGCGATTTTTAGGGTTTCTTGAGTTATTTTCATCATTTGGAAGATTTTTCATCATCCTAGATCGTTTGGTTACGAAGAATCATCATCCAAACATTGTAATCACTCGGTTTGCATTTTTATTCAAATATAACTATGTTTCCTTTGATTTCAATCATTATGTTTGTTTGTTTTGATATGATTATGATTAGTGGCTAGATTTCCTATACTTGCTTGGATGAATTAGTTAGTGATTAGGGGTGTTATATTTTGGTGTGAGATTTATACTTTGAGTTTACAATTCATCCATTAATTTGTATGAATCTAGTTCATTGTTGGTTGAAACTTGTTGGTATTTTAGCTAAGCAACCATAGCGAATGTTTGTTGCTTATTAAAAATACTTATCATTTTGTATGTCCATGTGTGAATGAACCATCATTTGCGGAAGCGAAATTTGGTATAAGTAAAACTAATGAGCTAAAAAAGACATATAAGTTAGCAAATATGGCGAATGTTTTTCGTGTGGATGAATCGTAAACTCACAAAATTTAAATTTATGTTTAATCATGAGCCTTGTGTGTTTGAGATTAATTTCAATGATTTAACTTGTTTGGTGATTTACTAATAGATATAGCGAACGTATTCTGCTTAGTAAATTACTATCGATTGTTTGTCTATAAATGATTGAACAATATTGCGGATGTAGTTTTGGAATGGGTTAAATAATTTAAGCTTAAATGTGCAAGTTGGTAGCTATGGCGAACGCCCGTTACGTGATTAAATCATAAGTTTGCGAATTGAAGTTCAAATTTAGGTGATGGCGAACGTTAAGCCTAAGTTTAATGGAAATTTGCCTTAGCATAGGATAAACCGGTTTTAACTTCACACCCCGAAATCACTAGTTAAATAGTCCAAGCAAGTATTGTTTTTAACATCCGAAGTTTTCTACAAAAATTTGATTTGACTTTTTCTGAGTCCAGTTAGTTTTAGATAAAAAGTAGTTTTTAAGCATCGTGACAACTCGGTCACAAAACCCCCACCTTTACTGATTTGTACAAATTACTTGCACTTGAATATAACTTCTAAAACTATAGTTCTCTGTGTTCGAACCCGAACTTACCCAACTATACTAACACACGATATGGTCCACTGCCCGGTTGTGTATTGGTCTTAGCACGGTAATTTCTAGTTCACTTTTTAAATGATATTTTAAGACTAGATCTAGCACATCAAGTTTTTGGCGCCGCTGCCGGGGAATGTGATTGATTAAGAGTTTAATTTAAGTGTAGCTAATTGATCCTTTCTTGGAATTTATTTCCAGGAAAGTTACTTAAAACAGTTTTTAGTTATTGTTCTTGTATATATTTTTAGTGTTTGTTTATTTTGTATTGAGTGGTTACATTTTACCATGTTTAGTTTTCATGTTGTAGTGATTTTGTCTTAGCTTCAATGTCTTATTACTCGAATTATGAAGGTTATAAACCTTCATTTTATAAGAGTGATAATGATGATGTACCAATGATATCACAAGCAAGTTATGCACCACCGGGATACTACCAAGATAGTAGGAGTTATTCATATCAATCAAGGTCTTGGAATGAAGAACCTTCAGTCACCAAAGAGATGGAACAACCTGAAATGTCGAATCTTGAAAGGTTGTTGAAAGAGGCTATAGAGCAAACAGAGAGACATAGTAGAGAATTGGATGAAATCTTCGATTTGAATTTTGAGCCCAACTATGAGAAGCCATATGATACATTTTCCAAAGAAAACGAGCATATGGATGATATTGAGGCTATCGGGGTTTATGATTTTGAATCTAACCTTTATGTTCCATATTCCTCTAACTTTGTTTTTCAGGATGATAGTGACGATGAAATGGACGAGGAGGAAGAAAAATATGAATTCACTAACTACCATCATGGAACGTCACAAGTTGTTTTGCAGGAATTACACAAACTTGAGCCTGAATTTATGGAACATGCAGATTTGAAAAATTCAGATTTTGAAGACTCGGATGAAGAAGAGTTGGAGATTGAAGAAGAAAGTTTGGTTAAAGAAGTTGTGAAAATTTATGTCCCACCTATTTGTGAAGCTGTTAGTGTGTCGATTGAATCAAATACGATCAATGAAGAGCTGGAAAATAAGGTGGAAAACAAGCTCATGGAAGCACCCATAATGCTTCAAAATAACAAGCATGTTGTTGTGTTGAAAAATCAAGTTCCTCAAAAGCTTGATTTTCTAGATTTGGATGAAGAATTATATGCATTGCTTGGTTTAGATAATGGGGAGCTTCAAGAGCTAAGGAATAATGGAGATGGGATGATGACTGAAGCAGAATTGTTGGAAAGCATGGAGTTGGAAGCAGATGAATATCATTCACTGTACGAAAAGAGTGAAAGCAGACAACATGAAATTGATATGATGTGCACAAAGAGATCACTTGAAACATGGATAACAGATTTTGCTACTAATACTCTTTCATGTGAGTGTGGGTTTGGGCTTGTAAAAGAGTAAAAACCACCCTACCCTTTTATTCAAGGTTTTCAAGAATCGTTGTTAGTAAAAGATGTTGATGAACCAAAGGTTGATATGAATCTAGGCATTTGTAGCAAAAGTGAATCAAGTAAAAGCCTTGTGTTTCATAGAAATTTGGTAAATTATAGTCTTTTAGATGATCCCGAAGACATGGAGATTATTGGATTGCTATTTTTGGTTATGGCCCGTGGTGAGATTACAATGAGAAATTGTAAAGTCATTTGGTTGATTAATAAGCACCCGGAAAATAATTGGATTGTTCGTGCTATTGTTTGGGAGGAGTTTTATATGAGTCGAAAAACAAAAGATAATTTTCTCCCAACCGAGTACGATTGGGAAGGAATTGGGGTCTTGATAGATGATCCACCATGAGAAAGCAAGGGTCGAGTTTAGCTTTGAGACTCGTTAATAAACTAAGCACTTCACGGGTAGTGTCCCGTACCGTATCCTTTTAGCTTAGTTCGTTCTTATTATTATTATTATTATTATTATTATTATTATTATTATTATTATTATTATTATTATTATTATTATTATTATTATTATTATTATTATTATTATTATTATTATTATTATTATTACGAAAAAAAATTAAATGATTAAGCAGCCGCATGAATGGCCCAGCAGCCGGGTGGGGAACACAAACCAGCCGGGTGAACAACCAAACAGCCGGGTGAATTAATGAATCCACAATCAGACCTTAACAGAAGGTAGTGTCCGTTTTAAGCTTCTAGTAGCCGGCTGTTTAGCCTTTTACCACCCGGGTAATTAGAGAACTCGGCTGTTTGGGTTTTTACCAACCGGGTAACTCGAAAACACACGACCCGGATGCACTTTGACCCGCGCCCAACCCGGTTTCACCAGCCGGGTAACCCGCCAATCATCCGGGTAACCGTGCAATTTTCAGACTTTTAACCCATTCTTTTTTTCACTTTACCAAATCAATCTCAATTATTTTCGTTCCCCTTCCTCTCCCGGCTGCTGAACCATCCGAAACCCCCATAAAAATTTCGAAATTTTTCACTCGATTCATCAACTAATTTGTGTTTCAATGGCTTCAAGGGTATGGATTAACACCTTTTTCACTTTTAATTTGCGATTTTAATACTCACATTTCTTTAAATTCGGATTTTGCAAATTTTTAAGTGTGGGGGTGTTTGATCTTGTACTTTTCATGATAGTAGAGATGGAGTGTGTTTACTTGCATTATTTGACGAATTTTGTGAAATAGGGTTCATGTGAATTTGGGTATTCCGAATTTTGATGATGGTAGATGTTGTTAGTTGGTGAAATTACATGAGGTTACCTGTTACCATGCTTATAATTGCTCACTTTGTGATTACATTCATATTATTTTGTGACTAGGGTTTCTTGATTAACTGAGTTAGATGACAAAGGCCATTGTAGTCATTGTTTACATCACTTGATATAATTATGGGTTGTAATACATTGCTTGAAAACAGATAATGTGACTACATTTTCATAATTCAAGTATATGTTTGATATTATGATTATTGAAAGTTAATGAAAATGATGAACTTGCTTGGGAAGAAGGTACATTGTATGAATTAATGTGTAATTGTGATTGTAAGACTAGCTTGACTAAAATGATGTTTAATAGGCATTATTTTAAGTTTAGTTTAATATCGGATTACATATTGTTTGTACATCGGTTGAGTTAGTAATTGTAGGTATGAATGTGTTGAGCATGCTTGGTTATGGAGTTTAGTTGAATTGCCTATATGCCACAGTTGTTTTGGGAAAATTATTTGTTTGGGGGAGGTTATAATTCTTGGCATATTATCGCTCATTTTGTATATGATACATGTTTATGGATATGACTAACACTAACATTGTGGTTTGGAAGAAAATTGTGTTTTCTTGTCGTATGTTGCGCAGAATTCAAGAAAGTCACGGAAGACAAACACCTCCAAACGAGCTGCTGCTGCTTCAACCTCCGATTTCAATGAAGAGGAGGAACTCCTCCAAGTTGAACCAAAAAGTATGGAAGCTCAGCTGTTGCCTCAAAATCTCCACTCATGGTTACAGTTTGACCGTCAATGGGTACATTACAACAGCTACTCACGCAATCTGTACTATTTGATGCAAAAGGATTTTGAATTAGAAA
This sequence comes from Helichrysum umbraculigerum, assembly GCA_949592205.1. NCBI lineage: Eukaryota > Viridiplantae > Streptophyta > Magnoliopsida > Asterales > Asteraceae > Helichrysum > Helichrysum umbraculigerum. Next base: position 289,789,638 of record CATIUR010000001.1, on the reverse strand, counting down.
GATATGTTGATTGGGCTACTCTTGAAGCCATTGGGTTAGCGGGGCAGATTCGTGAACTCCTTACCCATAGATATGAGTTTATGGGGCATGTTTATCGCTTCACTGAATGGCAGAGACTATTTTCCATTAGGGTTCCTGTGTTTCGGGAGTTGTGCTTTGAATTCCACTCCACGATTATTGTGCAAAAATAGCTCACTACTGTCGATGACCGGGATTTCATGAAGTTCAGATTAGGGGGAGAACCTCGATTCCTCTCTATGAAAGAATTGGCGGCTTGTTTGGGAATTTACACGCCTACTGAGCTCTCATATGATTTCTTCGATGATTACTTGATGTCGGGAGCTAGGGTCCACGATACACATGATTTTGTTGAGGGAGAGTTCTGGGAGGAATTAAGTGACAAAGAGTTTGAAGCAAGTGGAGTTTCTCACAGGGACATGAATCATGTCCGATTCCGAATTATTCACCGATGTTTGGCTCACACCATTGCGAATAGGCATGAGAACACTGAGAAGATCACTTTGGCCGACATTTGGTACTTGAGGCAAATTCAGGAAAGGATTCATATCAACATTCCTTACTGTGTGGCCAACTATTTGAAAACTCTGGGTGGTGGTTTAAGAGACAAAAGCCCCATTTGCGGGGGCCATTTTGTCACTTTGATCGCACGATCTTTTGGGATTAATTTTGAGGCGCAATCACGTTTGACTTAGGTTGCACTCAATCAAAAAAGTGTTGGATACCCCAAGTTCCATGCCACGAGAGCCGTCTCTAAGGATGGGAGAAATTATGTCGCGTTTGTTGAATAGCCTGAGGAGCAACAACAACAACAACAACAACCACCTAGACGATGACGTGGGCAAGAGCTACAGGTGGCACAAGAACAAGAACAGGGTCCATCTCAACCTTCTCTTTTGTCTATTATGCAGGGAATACAGGGGTTGCGGGTTCACCAGAACGAATTCAGACACGAGATGACTGATTGGCGGGATTCTATAGATTATCGGGTGGGTAATTTAGAGTACAAGTCGGCCTGGACGCGCCACAACATCAGTTGGTTAGCTGAGCAGCAGGGTTACCAAACTACTCAAGCCCAGCTTTTGTACCAATGGGGTACACCTGAGTCTAGCCAACCACCACCAGTCTATGACCCCGTTTCAGCATTGGAGGAAGCCCAGCGATTACATCAGGAGGAATATGAGAGGCAGCTACAGCAGGAAAGGATGTACCATGATGCACCATCGAGTTCTTCTCAAGATTGGGTTCCATGGCCCAAGGATGGGGACACTCCACGAGACACGCAGGGGCAGCATGGAGGTGGATGGGGCTGGCCTTTTTAGCTTGATAATTGCAGCAAAAGAACAAACTCTCTTATCATTATTATGACTTTTATGTTTGAGTGCTTGCGTGCCTCACATTTCGGACAATTTATTTTTCTGTTTTAGAACTTATATTAGTTAATATTTTGAACTGATGTGACTTGAGTGACACTTGGATACCGTTTTGTACAGTGTCACTCAAGGATAATCCTCTATCTTTATTTCTCTTTAGGTAGTTGCTAAATGTTCCGACTTTTATGGAAAATGCTTGATGGAATGCAATAAAACACTTGCACCTACTGGCAATAAGTTCAGCGAAATCACTCACTCGGCATCTTATCACCAGCTGCAAAACAAATCCCCGGGGAAGTACTCGTTCCCTTTTACTTCACACACATGTGTATATTGAATATATATTTTTGTTGTTTTGCATTGGGGGCAATGCAAATCTTAAGTGTGGAGAGGTAAATTCACTTGAATTTCATTTTCTAGTAAATTGTTGTTTCTTGCCTTTTATTGGGTTCGTTAAAGTCTATTGGGTTCCCAATTGAACTTTACGAATCCTATTAACGGGCCATTGGCCACTTATTAGGTCTGTTATTGATCTTGGGTCCAATAGATCTTTGCGAATTCCTATAAGGGGTCGGGAAATGATAGCTTGCTAGAAATGTGCTTGTCCTTATAAGATTGATTGCTTTGAAAATTTAATTATTAAAATCTATTGAAAGTGATTTGATCTTCCCTCTTGCATGATAATATTAAGAGATGTGTTAATAAAAGCAACCTAATAGGGTGAATTGCATGACTAGCACACTTGTAGCCTCCACTATCAAATTGTGAGATATTTGCGCCTTATTGAGGAAAACACTTATCTTTAGTGTTTACATTGTTTGTTGCTATGAGTGTGCCGGTGATTGTAGTTTGTTATAGAACTTGCCTTAGTGATGCATTTCGAGGCCGCTGTGGGATCACAGAAATGTGATATAGGTGGGGTCGTTGACGAGGAGGTATTCTTAGAAATTGGAGCTTAATCCCTATAGTTTTGACTTTCTAACCAATTATCGGGACCGTATGATCATTCACTTGGTTAGTACTAATCTCAATAAACGGTCAAAGAATCTTAATTTTTATGGGATCTTATTTTCTTCTAAAACCATTTATATCCAGTCCACCCAGGTCGTTAGCACTCAATTTTTGTGCTAAGAAACCCTTAGAAAACTTCCACTTACATCTATGATCACTACATCATCTAGCCTATTTTTGCGTAGTCATTGCCCAAATAATCTATTTTCTAAATGTTGCCTAGTTTAAATTTTTAATGATTTATATATAAAATGTGACTTAAATCGTTTTAAAAGATGGAATTCTAGTGTTAAATTCTATAATTGAAGTTGCAAGGAATGGAGATTGTTTGAGTTGTTAAAATTAAATGATTGAAATGAAAAGCAATTCAATTTATGGAAGTTAACCATTGAAGCGTAATGTTAAAGATTGGGTAATTGTAGTCAACTAAATGGCCTTTGAATTCCTGAACAAGTAGTTCCCGAGGGGTGATTTACACCTAGCCACTAAAGGCCTTTCTCCGGTCTAGGATGGTTGGTCCGAAAGTTCGTTACACAGGATTCATAGAAAGTCATAGAATGCAATTAGTTCAATCAAATGTGAAAATCAATTTGAGCTATTTGAGTGCAATTGTCGAATATATGTTGATTAAATGAAGGTGAATAATTTGAATTGATTTGGCATTTGAATCCTAACTTTTATTACTGTCACATATTGAAACGATTAGGTAACATTTCTACTACTTTTCCACGGGTTTTTGACTACCAACTTTTCACCAATTCTTGTGTCTAACATACCTATTCCATCTTCACCTACATTTGTACAACACATGTTTAGAATGCCTTCTCTGAGATCTCACTTGGTGCTCACGCCAAGACGGTGGAGATTTGATCCTTTTGCAAGCCTATGGTAACAGTGCATCACGACTTGGCTTGATTGAGTGTTACATCATTTACTTCCTTACCCTGTAGTTTATAGGTTGAGAGTGAGTGATTTTATACACTTTTCCTATTGTGAGGTGCTAGGTCGTGCATTCGGGCTTGACAAATTTATCATCTCAAGTTGTCTTTAATTATATACATGCTGCTAACATAATTGCTTAGGTGATTGTTGTTGGTTTTATTTTGTAAAACTTGATCTCTGTTTCTGAAAATACAAGAGGGGTAATGTTTTGATTTGGTTTATAATGGTTTGATTGAGGACAAGCAAGGTTCAAGTGTGGGGATATTTGATATCGCTCATTTTGTATATGTGTATCACTCGCGATATCATTGTTTTTGCATGTGTTTTGAGTTGATTTTCAAGTACTTTTGGTACTTATTGGGTGAGAATTGATTATTCAGGTGATATTGAAGAAATGAGTTAGCTGGGGAAGAATTATTGAAGTTTTGGAGCTGAGAAAAATGCTAATACTAAGCTGGTACTAGGACTGCACGGTGAAAGATAAAAAGAGTAAAAATTCCGAAAAAGACGTTTTAACCGGCTGTTTGAAGCATTAGCAGCCGGGTACTTATGTTTAACTAGTACCCGTCGGCTGAAGAACGTAGCAGCCGGGTAACTCAGTTACCCGCCGGGTAGTGATAGAAGCAGCCGGGTACTATGGGCAGCCAGCAGATTTTTGTACTATTTACACACTTTTTCTTTTTAGATCTCACCAACTTTTTCCCTCTCGATCTAGCAGCCCCCATGGGCGATTTTTAGGGTTTCTTGAGTTATTTTCATCATTTGGAAGATCTTTCATCATCCAAGATCATTTGGTTACGAAGAATCATCATCCAAACATTATAATCACTCGGTTTGCATTTTTATTCAAATATAACTACGTTTCCTTTGATTTCAATCATTATGTTTGTTTGTTTTGATATGATTATGATTAGTGGCTAGATTTCCTATACTTGCATGGATGAATTAATTAGTGATTAGGGGTGTTATATTTTGGTGTGAGATTTATGCTTTGAGTTTACAATTCATCCATTAATTTGTATGAATCTAGTTCATTGTTGGTTGAAACTTGTTGGTATTTTAGCTAAGCAACCATAGCGAATGTTTGTTGCTTATTAAAAATACTTATCATTTTGTATGTCCATGTATGAATGAACCATCATTTACGGAAGCGAAATTTGGTATAAGTAAAACTAATGAGCTAAAAAAAACATATAAGTTAGCGAATATGGCGAACGTTTTTCGTGTGGATGAATCGTAAACTCATAAAATTAAAATTTATGTTTAATCATGAGCCTTGTGTGTCGCACCCCCAATTTTGGGTTACGAAAGTGGTCGGGTCGGGGCGCGACTAATCAATAACCAAAGCATAAAGATATAGCAAACGACCTCTAAATGAGACGTTTGAAAGTAATTATTACATTTCCCAAAATAAAACGTTTACAACGTTCGCGAGTTCGCAAAATGTGATCCAATACATAAGTTGTAGTACAAAAGTTATGCAAGGAAATCCAAGTGTTTGAAATCATGCAACTCGAGCTATCATATCTTGTAGCAATCCTAATTCTGCTGGGCACCTGAGAACACATGCTAAAACGAGTCAGCTATAAAGCTGGTGAGTTCATAGGTTTGTCAGTTAAAAACATGAAGTATAAACTGTGTATGTTTGAAAAGTATTTCAGAAACTACGATTTAGATTTGCAGTATTATACAGTTGTGGTGTGTACCTAAGTACATCGAGGGAAAATGGCATTCCATGCCTAGTTACCTATCGGTGTAAGTAAGTCTACAAATGTGAGGCAATGCATGCCTAAGTACTATCAAGTAAGTGTATGACCGAGTCATATCGAGGAAGTGGCAGTCCATGCCTAGATACCAATCAGGTATTAGTAAGTCTACCAACGTGAGGCAATACGTGCCTAAGTACAAATCAAGTATGTGTATGACCACGTCATACGATAACGAGAAATAGTATTACTTATTCAGTAGTAAGATACTAGTATGCCACCTGGCACAGTGTGTTGCCTCCAAGCAACATGTAAGTGTAGTCCCGCAGAACTATAATTGAGTATTTAGCCAAATACTGTGTCAACGATCTCGAGTGTAAGCTCGCCAATCCGTTGATGAGTGCGAGTATCAACTCGTATGTTTATCGATGTTTTGTATCGCTTTACCGCGATATCGTTTTAAATCACTTTACCATGATCTCATTTTGTAGTACTTAACCGTGATATCGTTTTGTATCACTCTAACCGTGATATCGAACAGTGTTGCTCGCAAGCAATGTATGTATATGAGAGCCGACAGTACTACGACATGCTCTACTAGAGTAATTGAGAGCCGGAAGTACTACGACATGCCCGACTAGAGTAATTGAGAGCCGGCAGTACTACAACATGCCCGACTGAAGTAATTGTGAGCCGGCAGTTCTACGACATGCCCGATTGGAGTAATTGTGTTTGTATAAGTGTATGTATATCAATATACATAAGTAAACCGTAGGTAGCACTGAGTGCTTGAGATTAAGTACGAGTATGTATATATGTATATATATATATATTGTGACACCCGGTCAAAAATGACCCAAAATTTGGTCCAAATTTAAACTTTTATTTCAAGTATTATATACTTAAAATACCAAAGCGTACAGGTATTATATATATGATTATATGTATATATAACACAAAACACTTATTCAAAAATCGCGTATAAACAAATCACGCAAGAATTCAAATACGGACGTTGGTGAAACTATTATTAAATAATATGAAATTATTTGATAACAACGATAATTTCTTTATATTATGTTTATAATATAACGACACGTACGTTTTGCTTAAAACGTAACCGAACGCGACAAAAATACGCAAAACGTGCCCAACCGACAAAATAAACTAAAGTTATATTTTTATAACTTATTATTAAGTATTTTGATAAAATAATTCAAGTAAAAATAACGCGATTACACGCGTATAATTATAACGTTTAAAAACGTTACACAATTCGAATAAACATACGATTCGCGACCGACGACCAAACGAAAACTCGAATATTATTTTAGTAACTTAAATACAATACTTTGAGTAAAACTTTTACTAAAAATATCGTGCTTTAAACCGAGAACAAAACGTATCCTATAAAACGTTATACGATTAAACGAACGACGAAACGACCGGGTAAACGAATACCGCACGGAGCGTGACTTTGGGAACAAGTTTGGGTGAAGCCCACACCTTGGTGGACCCCACCCCAGCTGGTTTTAGTCCAAGACATCACCCCAAAATCATGGATCTTGTTCCTCTTGCTTTATTGACTTCAAACACCAAACCACCTCCCACCATTCCCTCATTTCTTTCCTTCAATCATTCTCTACTCTCTCTCCCTCTTTCCTCTCTCTATAGCCACGAATTTTGGCTGGCTTTTCCAGCCTCCACTACACCACCATCATGTTAGGACCAATACTTTAGCCCAACAACATGTCCAACATATAAGTCCACTGAGGTTCCACTCTAAAACCAATTGGTGATAGAGGGAGTAGCCCATGAGCTTATATGCAGACATTACTTTCTTTTATTTTTCGATGTGGGATTGGGTTTGCACTCAACAATCCTCCCCTCAAACCCAAGTCCATTGGGCCTCCCCTTCAACGATAGTCCCGATCCAACCTTATTCAGTACCGCCGCAAACTCGGCACTTGACCTGACTGTGTCCACATCAGGGAGACTTTCGGTACAAGGTTCCGGGATCAACTCATCGTTTGCTGAGATCAACCGAGGGGGCATGCGCCACTGCGTGCCGCGCATCACGTTGCGCCATCCACATCCGGGCTACAACCGTAGCTCTGATACCACTTGTTAGGACCGATACTTTAGCCCAACATCATGTCCAACATATAAGTCCACTGAGGTTCCACTCTAAAACCAATTGGTGATAGAGGGAGTAGCCCATGAGCTTATATGCAGACATTACTTTCTTTTATTTTTCGATGTGGGATTGGGTTTGCACTCAACACATCAACCACCATAAGCACCATCATCATCCACCATCGGTTCTTGAAGAGAAAAGCGGAGAAACGAAGCCCTTGGCACTCTCTTTCCATTTCCGAGCTAGATTATTCATCTTTTTGTAAGAACTCTTGATCTTTTACTAGATTTACTTGTATTAGGCTTATTTACATGTTCTAGTGCTCACTCAACTCTAAGATGTCCAAATAATTTACCGAAATGCATTTTTAAACTCGAAATCTTAAAATGAAGAATCTGTCCAGAAATTTGGCTCACTTCCATGATTTTTAGAAAAATCATTTTAACATGAAAATGAACGTTTCTTAAGTCTAAAATGAAGTACAAGAAGTAACCTTTCTAACAAGATTTATTTTGTAGCATTTCGACTTCGTTTGCTATTTTAAAATAATATTTCCGTTAAGGTGCGCGTTACTGTTCCGGCGGACAGAAACATCCGCCTCCTTCCCGAGACCATATCTCGAGTTATAGACCACTAAAACGTATGAGACCGGTGCCAAAATATCATAAATTTTGTTGAATTAAAAAAGTTCACTTATAGCTCGAGCTGAAAATACCCATATTTTGGTGTAGTAGTCGATTTGTAAGTAGAACTCAGTTTAGGTCCGAAAATGAGTTTTGAAACTTTTCTATTTTATTTAACCAAGAGGATGAGCCCTATAGATTCTATAAAAATTCCACAAACTACTTAAGATATGGATGTTTAAGTGTGATCTTTTTTGTAATGTACTTCGGTGCAAAAATGGGTGAAAACGAGAGGTGAAACAAACCGAAAACATAACCGAAACAACCTAAGGACTGATTTTATACAACTTCTACAAATGACACTTTGGGCTATCTACTAAACGTAACAACAATTTTCTTAGACCTTATTGTGACACCCGGTAAAAAAATGACCCAAATTTCAGTCCAAATTTGAACTTTTATTACAAAGTATTATATACTTAAAATACCGAAGAGTACAATTATTATATATATGATTAAATGTATATATAACACAAAACGATTATTTAAAAATGGCGCATAAACAAATAATATAAAATTATTTAATAACATTGATGATTACTTTATATTATATTTATAATATAACGAACACGTACGTTTTGCCTAAAACGTAACCGAACGCTATGAAAACGCGCAAAACACGCCCAACCGACGAAATAAATCAAAGTTATATTTTTATAAATTAAGACTAAGTATTTTGATAAAATACTTCAGGTAAAAATACCACTATTACTCGTATATATTTATAACGTTTAAAAACGTTACACGATTCGAATAAACGAACAATTCGCAACCGACGACCAAACGAAAACCCAAATTACATTTTAGTAACCTAAAATATATTATTTGAGTAAAACTTTCACAAAAATATCGTGACTTAAATCGTTAACGAAAACTAGCATATAAAACGTTTAACGTTTAGACGGACGACGAAACGATCGGGTAAACGAACACCACCCTCAATGAAACTTTGGGAACAAGTTTTACACTCCCACATGGGGTGGGACCCACGAAATATCTGCTGGAAAACCAGCCCCATACCCTCCTTTTTGACTTCTTTGATCACTTACATCACCATCATTATTCTCATTCTCCTCCTTTTTCTCATTTCTTTCTCTCATCTCTTTCTCCAATCAATCTCTCTCTCTCCCCACGATTTGGAGCTGGATCCCAGCCTTCAAAAACAACCACCATCAACCACCAATAGCCACCACCCATTTCTTGAAGGGAAATCGAAGTTAAAGACACCAAAACGTTCACCACGACACGAGGAGTAGTGTCATCACCTCCGATTCTTCACACACATTGTAAGAACTTTCCCCTTCTTCAAAAATGTTATTAATAGGTATATAAACATGTCTTAGTATTCACTCAACTCTATTATGTCCAAAAGTACAACCGAAATGCAATCTAAAACTCACAAACTCCTAAAAAGTTCCCTGTCCAGATTTTTCCTCTAACTTGGGCGATTTTTATAAAAATCATAACAATACAAAATAACACGTTTCTTGAGCCTAAAATGTAGTACAAGAAGTTAAATTTCAAAAAAAATTAGTCTCGTGACTTTTCGACTCCGTTTACTACTCGAAAACATTTTTCTCCGGTGACATAGGTTTACTGTTCCGGCGAGCAGTAAAAACAGTCTCCTTCTCAAGACCATATCTCGAGTTATAGGAAGAACCAACTCTCGACGTCTAAACGAAAAATGTTCATTAAGATACCAGCTACAACTTTAATTTTTGGCTCTCGGACCAGATCCTCACGGATCATGGTGAAAAACGTGAGTCTTTGGACTGAACTCACTGTCGGACCAAAACCGACAACTCTTCGTATTTATTTTTGTTAAAAATAGTAAATGAACTTATAAAAATACCATAAAATGCAGAAATGGACAATATTCATTTATGAACATGTGTGATTTTTTGTTAGGCTTGATTTGGTTTAAAAAGTGGTGAAAACGAGAGTTGATTCGGGCGTAAAATCTGGAAAACAGAAATACAAGGGCTGTTTTGGTAAAATTGTGAAAGTTACACTTCGAGAGACCCACAAAACGAACCGACAATTTTTATGAACTTATTAAACCATTTTAAGAGTTGGCTAAAAGTTTCGGGTCAAACCGAACACGTTTGACCAAGTCAACATAAACGAGCCATAAAACGATAAACTTAAACCGGTTGGAGGAATGTTAAGATTTATACTCGAAACAAAGATACTTTTATAAGTACATTGTGACAACATTATTATAATTATATTTTGTAATAATTATTACAAGACACACCAACGGGCCGTACAAAATCTCTAAACTTAAATAACAAGTTAATAATTGCACGATTCGACTAGTCCGACTTATTAGTCTATTACTTATATAATCTCACGTGTTTAGGACATTAGGAGATTACACTTGGTACACGCGCTCACCTTAGGATCTGCTTGCTCTTCAGGTGAGTCTCACTGCCCCTTTTTACTGTTTTACTTTGGGGGAGATGCATCACTTGTTTACTAAATGTATTTGTTACTGCTATTGCTTGTTTACTGTATGTACTTGTTTACAGAAAGTGATTGTTTACTAAAATTACTTGAATTACTAAATACATATACAAATGTATTATTTTACCGACTTATTTACTTACCAACTTTAATACAAATACAAATGTATTATTTTACCGACTTATTTACTTACTGATTTGAATACACATACAAATGTATTGTTTTACAAACTTATTTACTTACCGACTTTAATACAAATACAAATGAATTATTTTACCGACTTATTTACTTACTGATTTGAATACATATACAAATGTATTGTTTTACAGACTTATTTATTTACTACCGACTTTAATACATATACAAAATGTATTGTTTTACCGACTTATTTACTACCGACTTTAATACATATACAAAATGTATTGTTTTACCGACTTAGTTACTTACCGACTTTAATACATATACAAAATGTATTGTTTTACTGTCATACCCCCAAATTCGTGCTGCGGAAGCGGTTTGGGTCGGGGCATGACTAATCCGGTAATCATCGCACAGAGGTACAGTGAGCCAATCGAGCTAGGATTCCTGAGGTTAATCCTAATATCTCCTTGTACCTGAAAATACATGCTAAAACGGGTCAACAATAATGTTGGTGAGCTCATAGGTTTATATAGTTATAATCGTTGTCAAAACCATAGTAAAGTTATAGTTCAAAATGTATAGTTTCGTTGTCGTTCACAAGTATAGTTTTGTTATCATTCAAAGTATAGTTTCGTTGTAGTTCAAAAGTATCGTTTCGTTGTCGTTCCAAAAGTATAGTTTCGTTATAGTTCAAAAGTATCGTTTCGTTGTCGTTCCAAAAGTATAGTTTCGTTATAGTTCAAAAGTATCGTTTTATGGAAACGTTATCCAAAAATATAGTTTTATACGTAGTTGTAGAAAATAAGTATCATATACCCAAGTAGTAGGGTTCTAATATCGTATCCCAAGTTGTAGGGAAGAAAAGTTCCTAATAGTTCTTATGCCCAAGAAGTAGGGTCCAATAGTTCACAATCGTTCCTATGCCCAAGATGTAGGGTCGTTCAATAGTTCTCGTTCCTATGCCCAAGATGTAGGGTCGTTCAATAGTTCTCGTTCCTATGCCCAAGATGTAGGGTCGTTCAATAGTTCTCGTTCATATGCCCAAGATGTAGGGTCGTTCAATAATTCTCGTTCCTATGCCCAAGATGTAGGGTCGTTCAATAGTTCCTATGAGTTCTCATAATTCCAATAAGTTCTTATAGTTCTAACCTGTTCAATCAAAGCTCAATTAGTTCTAACATGTTCATATAGTTAATATAGTTCCAATAGTTCACATAGTTAATATAGTTCCAATAGTTCACGTAGTTCATATAGATCATATAGTTCCCTAGTTCATCTAGTTCCCAAATAGTTCACATAGTTCTAAGCATAGTTCACATAGTTCCAAACACAAAGTTCACCTAATCCTACTCAAAGTTTGCTTAGTTCTAAACAAAGTTCTAGTAATCCACAAAATGGTTTACAAAATAGTTACGTAGTAGTTCATAGAACAGTATTACAATAGTTCATAGTTTCGAAATAAAGTAGATTGTACATCAAAAACAAAGTTCAAACAGTTTCAAATCAAAGATTAAGCGGTTTGTAAAACCGAGCATGTATCTCCCCCAAAACAGTTCAAAAAAAACATGATAAAAAGTGGGGCTATGAACTCACCTGATGAGCTAAGTATGTGCGAGTGCTAGCAAAGCCAAAGCCCAAGGTAAGTCTCTAACGTCCTAAACGTATGAGATTATAAGTATAAGTAGTTGGCTACTTGCCAAACATGTTACTTATTCACTCACTGAAAGATCTTTATTGTTTGTAAATTCGTACATTTCGTTGGTGATGATTTCGTAATGATAATTCAAAACGATATTATTATTGAACTTGTTTCATTGTAAGTACTTCAATACTTATAGTGGTTTCATACATTGTTTGTTGCGCGTATATATATATATATATAGGTATAAATATAAAGTTACCTGTGATGATTTTTAACTAAAGTACGCGACCACTTAAATATACGTGATCCTAGTTATGTTAAAAACATCCCGCGATCATGGCTAAACAAAAAAATAGAACCACGCGATCCAGAAATTTAAATCCACGCTAACACAAGATCTTTAATATACGCGATCATGAATGAAGAAGTTTACGCGACCATAAATTTTAAAACACACGATCGCGTTATTACTTAGTACGTGACCTTTTTAAAAAAACCACACTTTCATAAATGAGAACGTGATCAAACGGTCTCGGTTTGACCCGAAACTTTTAGGTAAGTCTTAAATATGTTAATTGAGCTTAGAAAAATTGTCATTGCATTTCGTGGTTAACCAAAAAGTGTCGTTATTTAAAATGTACCAAAACAGTCCCTAACTCAGTTTTTACGAGTTTTTCGCCTACTTTCGAGCATGTTCTCGGTGGTCAAAAGTTATCGAACAAATCCGAAATTTTTACACAATGTTCCCACCTATATCGGCTACCTCCAGTATCTTTTTCACGAATTTTAGATAATCACAACTCACTAAGAAAAATCGTGATCAAGGCTGTCCAGAAAGTCGTATTTCAGAGTTAATCTTCACAAATCGGTTAAATAACGCAAAATGGGTGTATTTCTGGAAAATGAAGTCTTCACGAAAGTTGTTCCTAACAAAAATACGAAGATTTTGGCGCTAGTTTCATACATTAATTCAACGCACACGATTTTATACGATTTTTCTACCAACATAGCAGAATCTGTCCAGAAAAATCGACATCAACAAACTTTAGTTTTCTTAAGCTTTCGTTATGTTTTCATGAGTGATCTTTCAAGATATGAACTAGTAACATGTTTAAACACTAGAAACATAAAAGATTAGGATGAGTTAAGCTCCTTACAAAGCTTGAAGAACCGATGGAGAATGGAAGAAGAAAAAGATGATGAAAGTGTTGTAGCTTGTTCTTGCTTCTCCTTACTAACCCTTGTGAAGATGATTGTGATGATTATGATATGTGTACCTGTTGATGCTGCTTCTGCCGTGTAAAATGGGAGAAGAAATGAGGGAGTGATTGAGAGAGGGTGGGGTTAATGAGCATGTGTGTGTTTTTGCATTATTGTCAAACTTTTCAACATGTATGGGTGTGGGTGGTTGTAGCTTGGACGGTTCACAGAGTCAAACAAGGGTATGGCCCTTTTAATTTTTGTCTCCCAAATTATTGGGTTTAAACCCCGTGTTTGTTTACCCGCTCGTTATATAGTGTAACAAATTTAAATGATAAATTTGTAAATATATTTTCTAATATATTTTTAGTCGAAGTACTTTATAAAAATACTTTTGGTTGAGTTATAAAAATATAACTTGATTTCGCGTGGTCTCGACTGAATAAAACACATTTTAAATTAAAACGAAATGTGTTTAAATTTTAGCCGAGTCAATAAATGTTATTTTTAACAACAATACTTTGGTATTATAGCGTATACATTACCTGTATAAAAGTTTAAATTGGGCGCGGAAATTTGCCCCTTTTTGACCGGGTGTCACATTCTCCCCTTGTTAGGAGAATTTCGTCCCGAAATTCAGTCGTTGATAGAGATGAGTACGGGATCTTAAGGAAAATGTAAGTGAGTTTCTTGGGCATCTTATCTATCGTTCTTGTCAGGTTCTGAGTTTTTAGTTCTCGATCTATGATTTCTTGACCTATCTTTTCTTGACCTGTAATTTCTTTAACTTATACTTTCTTGATATATGGTTTCTTGACCTACGATTTCTTGATTTGAGATTCTTGACTATAGTTTCTTGATTTATCGTTTCATGATCTATTGTTTCTTGATTTGAGATCCTTGATTAAGGGGTTTCGAAGTGGTGTCTTGTTTCTAGCATGAGTTTCTAGTAATTAGGATCTCACACCCGTATGTTATCTAATTCTTGTCTTACTCCCCTTGTTAGGTCAAAGTCCTACTTACGGTACGAAAGTTCAAAGTTCTTGGTTAAGACCGATAAAAGAGTTGGGAGAAAGATTTCGTTTTCGATGACTAGTAATAGTAGTGAGGGATGTTCGTCTTGTAAGTGTCATAGTAAGATTCCTTGCAGTACATAGCGTTCGCGTGACGAAGTAGGTGACGCATCGGTTCTAGGTGATATGTTCATTTGATTTTAATCGTTTTCTTGGTTAGTTGTATTGTTATTAGTTAGGCGTATGTGAATACGGTAGTAGATGAGAACAAAGTCCGTACTTGATATTGAATAATATTATAGTAGTGAGTCTTGTCGTGCGAGGTGACGTGTACGTTAGCATGTGTATTTATTGTGTGAGGCCTATACATATACTCGATATATAATAGCCCAAAAAGTAGTACGTAGTTAAGGCCTATTCACATATACCTACAATATATATAATAGCCTAATGTGTATAGCACAAGCTAGTTCGGTCCCGTTTCTATTGCAATCAGAGTTAACTAGTGCATTCCTGTTCAACATAACCATTTCAGACCTCACATCATCTTCATTTAATTGTACATAGTTGATCAGGCTATGTTAAATTAAACTGGTATGATGTAATTCCTGAACCAGTCAAGCCTAATAAGGGAATACTGTCTAACGGTTATAGTCTAGGCCCACTAAATGCAACCTAGTTCGCTATAACCTCAAGCTCTGATACCAATCTGTCATACCCCCAAATTCGTGCTGCGGAAGCGGTTTGGGTCGGGGCATGACTAATCCGGTAATCATCGCACAGAGGTACAGTGAGCCAATCGAGCTAGGATTCCTGAGGTTAATCCTAATATCTCCTTGTACCTGAAAATACATGCTAAAACGGGTCAACAATAATGTTGGTGAGCTCATAGGTTTATATAGTTATAATCGTTGTCAAAACCATAGTAAAGTTATAGTTCAAAATGTATAGTTTCGTTGTCGTTCACAAGTATAGTTTTGTTATCATTCAAAGTATAGTTTCGTTGTAGTTCAAAAGTATCGTTTCGTTGTCGTTCCAAAAGTATAGTTTCGTTATAGTTCAAAAGTATCGTTTCGTTGTCGTTCTAAAAGTATAGTTTCGTTATAGTTCAAAAGTATCGTTTTATGGAAACGTTATCCAAAAATATAGTTTTATACGTAGTTGTAGAAAATAAGTATCATATACCCAAGTAGTAGGGTTCTAATATCGTATCCCAAGTTGTAGGGAAGAAAAGTTCCTAATAGTTCTTATGCCCAAGAAGTAGGGTCCAATAGTTCACAATCGTTCCTATGCCCAAGATGTAGGGTCGTTCAATAGTTCTCGTTCCTATGCCCAAGATGTAGGGTCGTTCAATAGTTCTCGTTCATATGCCCAAGATGTAGGGTCGTTCAATAATTCTCGTTCCTATGCCCAAGATGTAGGGTCGTTCAATAGTTCCTATGAGTTCTCATAATTCCAATAAGTTCTTATAGTTCTAACCTGTTCAATCAAAGCTCAATTAGTTCTAACATGTTCATATAGTTAATATAGTTCCAATAGTTCACATAGTTAATATAGTTCCAATAGTTCACGTAGTTCATATAGATCATATAGTTCCCTAGTTCATCTAGTTCCCAAATAGTTCACATAGTTCTAAGCATAGTTCACTTAGTTCACATAGTTCCAAACACAAAGTTCACCTAATCCTACTCAAAGTTTGCTTAGTTCTAAACAAAGTTCTAGTAATCCACAAAATGGTTTACAAAATAGTTACGTAGTAGTTCATAGAACAGTATTACAATAGTTCATAGTTTCGAAATAAAGTAGATTGTACATCAAAAACAAAGTTCAAACAGTTTCAAATCAAAGATTAAGCGGTTTGTAAAACCGAGCATGTATCTCCCCCAAAACAGTTCAAAAAAAAACATGATAAAAAGTGGGGCTATGAACTCACCTGATGAGCTAAGTATGTGTGAGTGCTAGCAAAGCCAAAGCCCAAGGTAAGTCTCTAACGTCCTAAACGTATGAGATTATAAGTATAAGTAGCTGGCTACTTGCCAAACATGTTACTTATTCACTCACTGAAAGATCTTTATTGTTTGTAAATTCGTACATTTCGTTGGTGATGATTTCTTAATAATAATTCAAAACGATATTATTATTGAACTTGTTTCATTGTAAGTACTTCAATACTTATAGTGGTTTCATACATTGTTTGTTGCGCGTATATATATATATATATAGGTATAAATATAAAGTTACCTGTGATGATTTTTAACTAAAGTACGCGACCACTTAAATATACGTGATCCTAGTTATGTTAAAAACATCCCGCGATCATGGCTAAACTAAAAAATAGAACCACGCGATCCAGAAATTTAAATCCACGCTAACACAAGATCTTTAATATACGCGATCATGAATGAAGAAGTTTACGCGACCATAAATTTTAAAACACACGATCGCGTTATTACTTAGTACGTGACCTTTTTAAAAAAACCACACTTTCATAAATGAGAACGTGATCAAACGGTCTCGGTTTGACCCGAAACTTTTAGGTAAGTCTTAAATATGTTAATTGAGCTTAGAAAAATTGTCATTGCGTTTCGTGGTTAACCAAAAAGTGTCGTTATTTAAAATGTACCAAAACAGTCCCTAACTCAGTTTTTACGAGTTTTTCGCCTACTTTCGAGCATGTTCTCGGTGGTCAAAAGTTATCGAACAAATCCGAAATTTTTACACAATGTTCCCACCTATATCGGCTACCTCCAGTATCTTTTTCACGAATTTTAGATAATCACAACTCACTAAGAAAAATCGTGATCAAGGCTGTCCAGAAAGTCGTATTTCAGAGTTAATCTTCACAAATCGGTTAAATAACGCAAAATGGGTGTATTTCTGGAAAATGAAGTCTTCACGAAAGTTGTTCCTAACAAAAATACGAAGATTTTGGCGCTAGTTTCATATATTAATTCAACTCACACGATTTTATACGATTTTTCTACCAACATAGCAGAATCTGTCCAGAAAAATCGACATCAACAAACTTTAGTTTTCTTAAGCTTTCGTTATGTTTTCATGAGTGATCTTTCAAGATATGAACTAGTAACATGTTTAAACACTAGAAACATAAAAGATTAGGATGAGTTAAGCTCCTTACAAAGCTTGAAGAACCGATGGAGAATGGAAGAAGAAAAAGATGATGAAAGTGTTGTAGCTTGTTCTTGCTTCTCCTTACTAACCCTTGTGAAGATGATTGTGATGATTATGATATGTGTACCTGTTGATGCTGCTTCTGCCGTGTAAAATGGGAGAAGAAATGAGGGAGTGATTGAGAGAGGGTGGGGTTAATGAGCATGTGTGTGTTTTTGCATTATTGTCAAACTTTTCAACATGTATGGGTGTGGGTGGTTGTAGCTTGGACGGTTCACAGAGTCAAACAAGGGTATGGCCCTTTTAATTTTTGTCTCCCAAATTATTGGGTTTAAACCCCGTGTTTGTTTACCCGCTCGTTATATAGTGTAACAAATTTAAATGATAAATTTGTAAATATATTTTCTAATATATTTTTAGTCGAAGTACTTTATAAAAATACTTTTGGTTGAGTTATAAAAATATAACTTGATTTCGCGTGGTCTCGACTGAATAAAACACATTTTAAATTAAAACGAAATGTGTTTAAATTTTAGCCGAGTCAATAAATGTTATTTTTAACAACAATACTTTGGTATTATAGCGTATACATTACCTGTATAAAAGTTTAAATTGGGCGCGGAAATTTGCCCCTTTTTGACCGGGTGTCACATTCTCCCCTTGTTAGGAGAATTTCGTCCCGAAATTCAGTCGTTGATAGAGATGAGTACGGGATCTTAAGGAAAATGTAAGTGAGTTTCTTGGGCATCTTATCTATCGTTCTTGTCAGGTTCTGAGTTTTTAGTTCTCGATCTATGATTTCTTGACCTATCTTTTCTTGACCTGTAATTTCTTTAACTTATACTTTCTTGATATATGGTTTCTTGACCTACGATTTCTTGATTTGAGATTCTTGACTATAGTTTCTTGATTTATCGTTTCATGATCTATTGTTTCTTGATTTGAGATCCTTGATTAAGGGGTTTCGAAGTGGTGTCTTGTTTCTAGCATGAGTTTCTAGTAATTAGGATCTCACACCCGTATGTTATCTAATTCTTGTCTTACTCCCCTTGTTAGGTCAAAGTCCTACTTACGGTACGAAAGTTCAAAGTTCTTGGTTAAGACCGATAAAAGAGTTGGGAGAAAGATTTCGTTTTCGATGACTAGTAATAGTAGTGAGGGATGTTCGTCTTGTAAGTGTCATAGTAAGATTCCTTGCAGTACATAGCGTTCGCGTGACGAAGTAGGTGACGCATCGGTTCTAGGTGATATGTTCATTTGATTTTAATCGTTTTCTTGGTTAGTTGTATTGTTATTAGTTAGGCGTATGTGAATACGGTAGTAGATGAGAACAAAGTCCGTACTTGATATTGAATAATATTATAGTAGTGAGTCTTGTCGTGCGAGGTGACGTGTACGTTAGCATGTGTATTTATTGTGTGAGGCCTATACATATACTCGATATATAATAGCCCAAAAAGTAGTACGTAGTTAAGGCCTATTCACATATACCTACAATATATATAATAGCCTAATGTGTATAGCACAAGCTAGTTCGGTCCCGTTTCTATTGCAATCAGAGTTAACTAGTGCATTCCTGTTCAACATAACCATTTCAGACCTCACATCATCTTCATTTAATTGTACATAGTTGATCAGGCTATGTTAAATTAAACTGGTATGATGTAATTCCTGAACCAGTCAAGCCTAATAAGGGAATACTGTCTAACGGTTATAGTCTAGGCCCACTAAATGCAACCTAGTTCGCTATAACCTCAAGCTCTGATACCAATCTGTCATACCCCCAAATTCGTGCTGCGGAAGCGGTTTGGGTCGGGGCATGACTAATCCGGTAATCATCGCACAGAGGTACAGTGAGCCAATCGAGCTAGGATTCCTGAGGTTAATCCTAATATCTCCTTGTACCTGAAAATACATGCTAAAACGGGTCAACAATAATGTTGGTGAGCTCATAGGTTTATATAGTTATAATCGTTGTCAAAACCATAGTAAAGTTATAGTTCAAAATGTATAGTTTCGTTGTCGTTCACAAGTATAGTTTTGTTATCATTCAAAGTATAGTTTCGTTGTAGTTCAAAAGTATCGTTTCGTTGTCGTTCCAAAAGTATAGTTTCGTTATAGTTCAAAAGTATCGTTTCGTTGTCGTTCCAAAAGTATAGTTTCGTTATAGTTCAAAAGTATCGTTTTATGGAAACGTTATCCAAAAATATAGTTTTATACGTAGTTGTAGAAAATAAGTATCATATACCCAAGTAGTAGGGTTCTAATATCGTATCCCAAGTTGTAGGGAAGAAAAATTCCTAATAGTTCTTATGCCCAAGAAGTAGGGTCCAATAGTTCACAATCGTTCCTATGCCCAAGATGTAGGGTCGTTCAATAGTTCTCGTTCCTATGCCCAAGATGTAGGGTCGTTCAATAGTTCTCGTTCATATGCCCAAGATGTAGGGTCGTTCAATAATTCTCGTTCCTATGCCCAAGATGTAGGGTCGTTCAATAGTTCCTATGAGTTCTCATAATTCCAATAAGTTCTTATAGTTCTAACCTGTTCAATCAAAGCTCAATTAGTTCTAACATGTTCATATAGTTAATATAGTTCCAATAGTTCACATAGTTAATATAGTTCCAATAGTTCACGTAGTTCATATAGATCATATAGTTCCCTAGTTCATCTAGTTCCCAAATAGTTCACATAGTTCTAAGCATAGTTCACTTAGTTCACATAGTTCCAAACACAAAGTTCACCTAATCCTACTCAAAGTTTGCTTAGTTCTAAACAAAGTTCTAGTAATCCACAAAATGGTTTACAAAATAGTTACGTAGTAGTTCATAGAACAGTATTACAATAGTTCATAGTTTCGAAATAAAGTAGATTGTACATCAAAAACAAAGTTCAAACAGTTTCAAATCAAAGATTAAGCGGTTTGTAAAACCGAGCATGTATCTCCCCCAAAACAGTTCAAAAAAAAACATGATAAAAAGTGGGGCTATGAACTCACCTGATGAGCTAAGTATGTGCGAGTGCTAGCAAAGCCAAAGCCCAAGGTAAGTCTCTAACGTCCTAAACGTATGAGATTATAAGTATAAGTAGCTGGCTACTTGCCAAACATGTTACTTATTCACTCACTGAAAGATCTTTATTGTTTGTAAATTCGTACATTTCGTTGGTGATGATTTCGTAATAATAATTCAAAACGATATTATTATTGAACTTGTTTCATTGTAAGTACTTCAATACTTATAGTGGTTTCATACATTGTTTGTTGCGCGTATATATATATATATATAGGTATAAATATAAAGTTACCTGTGATGATTTTTAACTAAAGTACGCGACCACTTAAATATACGTGATCCTAGTTATGTTAAAAACATCCCGCGATCATGGCTAAACAAAAAAATAGAACCACGCGATCCAGAAATTTAAATCCACGCTAACACAAGATCTTTAATATACGCGATCATGAATGAAGAAGTTTACGCGACCATAAATTTTAAAACACACGATCGCGTTATTACTTAGTACGTGACCTTTTTAAAAAAACCACACTTTCATAAATGAGAACGTGATCAAACGGTCTCGGTTTGACCCGAAACTTTTAGGTAAGTCTTAAATATGTTAATTGAGCTTAGAAAAATTGTCATTGCGTTTCGTGGTTAACCAAAAAGTGTCGTTATTTAAAATGTACCAAAACAGTCCCTAACTCAGTTTTTACGAGTTTTTCGCCTACTTTCGAGCATGTTCTCGGTGGTCAAAAGTTATCGAACAAATCCGAAATTTTTACACAATGTTCCCACCTATATCGGCTACCTCCAGTATCTTTTTCACGAATTTTAGATAATCACAACTCACTAAGAAAAATCGTGATCAAGGCTGTCCAGAAAGTCGTATTTCAGAGTTAATCTTCACAAATCGGTTAAATAACGCAAAATGGGTGTATTTCTGGAAAATGAAGTCTTCAAGAAAGTTGTTCCTAACAAAAATACGAAGATTTTGGCGCTAGTTTCATACATTAATTCAACTCACACGATTTTATACGATTTTTCTACCAACATAGCAGAATCTGTCCAGAAAAATCGACATCAACAAACTTTAGTTTTCTTAAGCTTTCGTTATGTTTTCATGAGTGATCTTTCAAGATATGAACTAGTAACATGTTTAAACACTAGAAACATAAAAGATTAGGATGAGTTAAGCTCCTTACAAAGCTTGAAGAACCGATGGAGAATGGAAGAAGAAAAAGATGATGAAAGTGTTGTAGCTTGTTCTTGCTTCTCCTTACTAACCCTTGTGAAGATGATTGTGATGATTATGATATGTGTACCTGTTGATGCTGCTTCTGCCGTGTAAAATGGGAGAAGAAATGAGGGAGTGATTGAGAGAGGGTGGGGTTAATGAGCATGTGTGTGTTTTTGCATTATTGTCAAACTTTTCAACATGTATGGGTGTGGGTGGTTGTAGCTTGGACGGTTCACAGAGTCAAACAAGGGTATGGCCCTTTTAATTTTTGTCTCCCAAATTATTGGGTTTAAACCCCGTGTTTGTTTACCCGCTCGTTATATAGTGTAACAAATTTAAATGATAAATTTGTAAATATATTTTCTAATATATTTTTAGTCGAAGTACTTTATAAAAATACTTTTGGTTGAGTTATAAAAATATAACTTGATTTCGCGTGGTCTCGACTGAATAAAACACATTTTAAATTAAAACGAAATGTGTTTAAATTTTAGCCGAGTCAATAAATGTTATTTTTAACAACAATACTTTGGTATTATAGCGTATACATTACCTGTATAAAAGTTTAAATTGGGCGCGGAAATTTGCCCCTTTTTGACCGGGTGTCACATTTACCGACTTATTTACTACTGACTTAAATACATTTACAAATGTATTGTCTTACTGAATTACTTACTTACCGACGTATTGCCTTACTGAACTGAATGAGTTTCCTTTTAATCCAATGAAGTCCTCTGAATCATAGTTGTTAATTATACGATAAGCGCGAGTTTTAGTATATGGATTCATATGGGACTGACAATCCCCGCCTGGGGTGGTAGCGCCACCACGAACTACAAGTGTCTAAACAGGCGTTTCTTACTCGTTTCATATGAATGATTTTGGATTAGCATTCACGGGGGCAAAATTACTGACGTGTTAAGCTTCGACTATGATGGCTCATGGCATGGCAATAGAATGATAGATTACACCGACTTTACTATACTTGTGAAATACTAGTTTACTGAATTACTACTGTTGTACAATTATACTTTACTGTTTTACTATTTGTGAATGATTTACTTATTGATTTACGCAAAACTGTTTATTACTGTATACTATAAACCTGTGAGATTCACCAACCTTTTGGTTGACCTTTTTAGTGATGTATTCTCAGGTACTCAGCAACAGTAGGATGGCCCGCAGGGTATGCTAGGCTAGTACGAGTCGCATGCATAAACACTTGAAGATTTTATTGGCATTATCTTTTGTACTATGATTATGTGTTCAAAATCTTCTAAATCATTTTGTGAACTCGCAATGATGTATTAGTTATAACTTAAAACCTTGTACTACTTTTGAAAACTTATGTATTGTAATGTATTATCTACAACGTCTCATTTAGAGTCGTTTGTTTGTACTTTGGTGTTTTGATATTTGATTAGTCACGCCCAAAAACAATCGCTTCCGCAAAGCATAAAATTGGGGGTGTGACAGATTGGTATCAGAGCCTAAGGTTATAGCGAACTAGGTTGCATTTAGTGGGCCTAGACTATGACCGTTAGGGAGTATTCCTTACTAAGTATAACTGGTTCAGGGATTCCATCATACGAATTTAATTTAACATAGCCTGATCAACTATGTACAATTAAATGAGGATGATGTAAGATCTGAAAGTAGTTATGTTGAACAGGAATGCACTAGTTGACTCTGACCACGAGAGAACCGGGACTTATATATGTTCTGTGCTAGACACAACTAGGTGGATAATAGGTATATATGGGTTACACCTATATGGTTAGGCTTATTAATATCCTCCGATATTTAGTAACACACTTACTGTACGAACACACTTTAAAATAGGCCTATGGTAGGTTGATCGAGTCAGGAAAAATAGTACCGGGATGTGCCTTGGTTTAGAGGGTCATCTCGTCGAAATAGGCTTACCTAGGTAGAGATTAAGAACTTCGACACCTTATTCTGCACAAACTGGTCATCAGAGGACCATCCTTCACTCACCCATCAGTTTTAATATTCGAATCCAATATTCCTCTAAGTACAAAATCTTTTCATATCTCCCTATCACATTCCGCAAAAACTGCTGATATCTGTTCGGATGTAATATTCCTTTTCCTTTTGAAAACCTTAATCCTCGTAATCATTTGAACTCGCAAGTTAGATGATTACAACCACTGTTATTCTACACTATTGATTGTCACTTGTGTTGTGGTATACTACCGTTATATATACAACTACGATGATCACATTCTTATACGAAACTTTAACATGTGCCTAATACTTGATACTTAATCCCGTAGCTTAGATCCTATGAATGAGATAGGATTTGAAGGACGACAATCTAGTTTCTAAATGGTATATACACATATGATTAGGCTATTATGTGATATAGATATGTATACATATATAGGCCTCGATCGCATACTACTCTATAGGCTATTATATACTGAAGGTATAGGAATAGGCCTTATCCGACGATACTTTTGTTACTACCTACACTACTGAAACCGACAAATATAGCTACTCTAGTGTCCTTTGATATAAGGATCGGGACTTTCTATTTGCTTACTACTACTTACCTGATTACACATCTAAAACATTTTGAAAACTCACTCCATTGTACCGTTAGGCGTTCCCTAGGAAAATTGTTTCAACAAACTTTCAACAGGCCTTTACCCTGAAATTTACATAACTCCTGTTTATCAACATATTTTTCTAAACAAAATTTTCAAAACATGGTTGCTGACAATGGTTTCAGCTAAACTACTTATCGATTCAAGTCTTCAACGTATTTCAAGTTTCAACGGACATTCACCATCATGGTTTCTAACAAATGAGTTTCTAATAAAATTCTGCGAAAATTTCTCACGAAATGTTTTATAAAATCTTCAAAATTTTATAACCATGTAAACTTATTTATAGTGCACGACTTTAAACAAATTTCAAATTCTGAGTGGTCCGCAAAAAAAAAAAAAAAATTCACAGTATACAATAACACCCTTACTTCTATAAGAAAAGCCTACCTAGTACTAGGACCCGAATAAAGAAACGGGTATGATTACTTACAGATAACCTGACTACCTGTATACTATTTACCTCAGTAGATATTACTTACTGTTTGATAGCTTCTATGTCTTTCCTAGATCCTATGTACTCGATAGAATTAGGAAAACGATGACTTAATTTCTACAACATACTGATAGAGTTTAGACTACTCTAAAATCCTACCGACATGTACATACTACTTGATACTCCATTCTGTACCTTAGATCCTATGAGTGAGATAGGATTTGGAAAACGACAATTTAGATTCTATAGTTTATATATGAGACGAGGTTTAGCTGGCATAAGTATAAGGATAACATATCCTACGCAGTGTATACCGGAAAACATACCGGGTAAATCTTTGGGTAACATCCCATATAAGACTAATGTAGGCTGAACCATTTAGTTTCTATAGGAGACTGATAGAGTCTAGTTTAAGCTATGATACTACTATTCGTCCTAAACTGTGGGAATATAGTGGGAGATACTACTTTACTTTAGGCTACTAGTACAAAGTGTAGCTACACCTTAGTGACTGACTGACCTTGTCCTACCGACAAAATGGTCAATTTCTTTGCAACACACTCCCTTTACTCCTTTAATGGCCAGTATGGCATTAGCTTAACAAGGGGAGGGAGGTAATATTAGAATGAGGTTATATCACTCATAGTCGATTCACACACTTACTTAGAGAAGGCACATACAATTACTACACACAAATTTCGGGACGAAATTCTCCTAACAAGGGGAGAATGTGACACCCGGTAAAAAAATGACCCAAATTTCAGTCCAAATTTGAACTTTTATTACAAAGTATTATATACTTAAAATACCGAAGCGTACAATTATTATATATACGATTAAATGTATATATAACACAAAACGATTATTTAAAAATGGCGCATAAACAAATAATATGAAATTATTTAATAACATTGATGATTACTTTATATTATATTTATAATATAACGAACACGTACGTTTTGCCTAAAACGTAACCGAACGCTATGAAAACGCGCAAAACACGCCCAACCGACGAAATAAATCAAAGTTATATTTTTATAAATTAAGACTAAGTATTTTGATAAAATACTTCAGGTAAAAATACCACTATTACTCGTATATATTTATAACGTTTAAAAACGTTACACGATTCGAATAAACGAACAATTCGCAACCGACGACCAAACGAAAACCCAAATTACATTTTAGTAACCTAAAATATATTATTTGAGTAAAACTTTCACAAAAATATCGTGACTTAAATCGTTAACGAAAACTAGCATATAAAACGTTTAACGTTTAGACGGACGACGAAACGATCGGGTAAACGAACACCACCCTCAATGAAACTTTGGGAACAAGTTTTACACTCCCACATGGGGTGGGACCCACGAAATATCTGCTGGAAAACCAGCCCCATACCCTCCTTTTTGACTTCTTTGATCACTTACATCACCATCATTATTCTCATTCTCCTCCTTTTTTCTCATTTCTTTCTCTCATCTCTTTCTCCAATCAATCTCTCTCTCTCCCCACGATTTGGAGCTGGATCCCAGCCTTCAAAAACAACCACCATCAACCACCAATAGCCACCACCCATTTCTTGAAGGGAAATCGAAGTTAAAGACACCAAAACGTTCACCACGACACGAGGAGTAGTGTCATCACCTCCGATTCTTCACACACATTGTAAGAACTTTCCCCTTCTTCAAAAATGTTATTAATAGGTATATAAACATGTCTTAGTATTCACTCAACTCTATTATGTCCAAAAGTACAACCGAAATGCAATCTAAAACTCACAAACTCCTAAAAAGTTCCTTGTCCAGATTTTTCCTCTAACTTGGGCGATTTTTATAAAAATCATAACAACACAAAATAACACGTTTCTTGAGCCTAAAATGTAGTACAAAAGTTAAATTTCAAACAAAATTAGTCTCGTGACTTTTTGACTCCGTTTACTACTCGAAAACATTTTTCTCCGGTGACATAGGTTTACTGTTCCGGCGAGCAGTAAAAACAGTCTCCTTCTCAAGACCATATCTCGAGTTATAGGAAGAACCAACTCTCGACGTCTAAACGAAAAATGTTCATTAAGATACCAGCTACAACTTTAATTTTTGGCTCTCGGACCAGATCCTCACGGATCATGGTGAAAAACGTGAGTCTTTGGACTGAACTCACTGTCGGACCAAAACCGACAACTCTTCGTATTTATTTTTGTTAAAAATAGTAAATGAACTTATAAAAATACCATAAAATGCAGAAATGGACAATATTCATTTATGAACATGTGTGATTTTTTGTTAGGCTTGATTTGGTTTAAAAAGTGGTGAAAACGAGAGTTGATTCGGGCATAAAATCTGGAAAACAGAAATACAAGGGCTGTTTTGGTAAAATTGTGAAAGTTGCACTTCGAGAGACCCACAAAACGAACCGACAATTTTTATGAACTTATTAAACCATTTTAAGAGTTGGCTAAAAGTTTCGGGTCAAACCGAACACGTTTGACCAAGTCAACATAAACGAGCCATAAAACGATAAACTTAAACCGGTTGGAGGAATGTTAAGATTTATACTCGAAACAAAGATACTTTTATAAGTACATTGTGACAACATTATTATAATTATATTTTGTAATAATTATTACAAGACACACCAACGGGCCATACAAAATCTCTAAACTTAAATAACAAGTTAATAATTGCACGATTCGACTAGTCCGACTTATTAGTCTATTACTTATATAATCTCACGTGTTTAGGACATTAGGAGATTACACTTGGTACACGCGCTCACCTTAGGATCTGCTTGCTCTTCAGGTGAGTCTCACTGCCCCTTTTTACTGTTTTACTTTGGAGGAGATGCATCACTTGTTTACTAAATGTATTTGTTACTGCTATTGCTTGTTTACTGTATGTACTTGTTTACAGAAAGTGATTGTTTACTAAAATTACTTGAATTACTAAATACATATACAAATGTATTATTTTACCGACTTATTTACTTACCGACTTTAATACAAATACAAATGTATTATTTTACCGACTTATTTACTTACTGATTTGAATACATATACAAATGTATTGTTTTACAAACTTATTTACTTACCGACTTTAATACAAATACAAATGTATTATTTTACCGACTTATTTACTTACTGATTTGAATACATATACAAATGTATTGTTTTACAGACTTATTTATTTACTACCGACTTTAATACATATACAAAATGTATTGTTTTACCGACTTATTTACTACCGACTTTAATACATATACAAAATGTATTGTTTTACCGACTTAGTTACTTACCGACTTTAATACATATACAAAATGTATTGTTTTACCGACTTATTTACTACTGAATTAAATACATTTACAAATGTATTGTCTTACTGAATTACTTACTTACCGACGTATTGCCTTACTGAACTGCATGAGTTTCCTTTTAATCCAATGAAGTCCTCTGAATCATAGTTGTTAATTATACGATAAGCGCGAGTTTTAGTATATGGATCCATATGGGACTGACAATCCCCGCCTGGGGTGGTAGCGCCACCACGAACTACAAGTGTCTAAACAGGCGTTTCTTACTCGTTTCATATGAATGATTTTGGATTAGCATTCACGGGGGCAAAATTACTGACGTGTTAAGCTTCGACTATGATGGCTCATGGCATGGCAATAGAATGATAGATTACACCGACTTTACTATACTTGTGAAATACTAGTTTATTGAATTACTACTGTTGTACAATTATACTTTACTGTTTTACTATTTGTGAATGATTTACTTATTGATTTACGCAAAACTGTTTATTACTGTATACTATAAACCTGTGAGATTCACCAACCTTTTGGTTGACCTTTTTAGTGATGTATTCTCAGGTACTCAGCAACAGTAGGATGGCCCGCAGGGTATGCTAGGCTAGTACGAGTCGCATGCATAAACACTTGAAGATTTTATTGGCATTATCTTTTGTACTATGATTATGTGTTCAAAATCTTCTAAATCATTTTGTGAACTCGCAATGATGTATTAGTTATAACTTAAAACCTTGTACTACTTTTGAAAACTTATGTATTGTAATGTATTATCTACAACGTCTCATTTAGAGTCGTTTGCTTGTACTTTGGTGTTTCGATATTTGATTAGTCACGTCCAAAAACAATCGCTTTCGCAAAGCATAAAATTGGGGGTGTGACACTTATAAACATATTTAAGACTAGTGTAAAAGTCTTGGGTCAAACCGAGCCCGTTTGACCGAGTCAACTAAAACGAACCACGTAACGATAAATGCGAAACGATTGAGAAATGTTAAGAATTGTAACTCGAAATGAATCTTGATAATGTTATCATAAAACTTGGGTAAAAACGTCACGTATGAGTTAAACCCGAACCATAAAAATGATACCCGAAAACACACAAAGATATTTTTATAACGAAACAAACAAGATTATATTTTTAGAATATAATTTCCATCTGTCACCAATGGGCCGTACATTTTATAAAAACTTCAAACATAATACGAGACGAATACTTTGGACATAATTAACCAAACAAACAATTATACGAATGATTTACTAAACGTCCACTTACAAAAATATAATCTCACGTGTTTAGGACACTAGGGGATTACACTTGGTGCACGCGCGCACATTAGGATTGTTTGCTCTTCAGGTGAGTCTCACGGCTCCTTTTTACTGTTTTACTATTTTGGGGGAGATGCATTGCTTGTTTTACTCGAACACATGAACTTACTTACTTGATTTACTTGCTGATTTACTGGTATATCGATTGCATGGGTTTTACTTAATCCAATGAAGTCCCTTTAATCATAGTTGTTAGTTATCGAATTAAGCGCGAGTTTTAGTAAATGGATCCATTTGGGACTGACAATCCCCGCCCAGGGTAGCACGCACTACCACAAACATACAGGTATAAATGGGCGTTTCTTACTCGTTTCATATGAATGCTTTTGGATTAGCATTCACGAGGGCAAATTACTAGGTACTTGATTGTACCCTTACTTACTGTTAAGCTTCAACTATGGTGCTCATGGCAATGTATATCGAAACTATTGCATACGTGCAATCATTACTTACTTTTACTACTTGATGTGTTCAAAAATGTTACTTACTATAAACCTGTGAGATTCACCAACCTTTTGGTTGACCTTTTTAGTGATGCATTCTCAGGTACACAGCTTGAGTAGGGATGCCCAGCAGGATCTACTTATATGCTAAGCTAGTACGAGTCGCATGCATACACACTTATGAAGATTTTACTGGCATTATCTTTTGTACTATGATTATGTAACTAAAATCTTTAGAATAAATTTGCGAACTCATTAATGATGTATCTTTATGACTTATTACTTTTGAAAACTTATGTAATTTACTGTATTGCAATGTATTTTCTAAAACGTCTCATTTAGAGTCGTTTACTATATATCTTGTGCTTTGGTTACTGATTAGTCACGCCCCGACCCGATTCGCTTCCGCAACCTGAATTAAGGGGTGTGACAGATTGGTATCAGAGCCTAAGGTTATAGTGAACTAGGTTGCATGTAGTGGGCCTAGACTATGACCGTTAGGCAGTATTCCTTATTAGATATGATTGGTTCAGAAATTACATCATATAAGTTTAATTTAACATAGCCTGATCAACTATGTACAATTAAATGAAGATGATGTGAGATCTGAAATGGTCATGTTGAACAGGAATGCAATAGTTGACTCTGACCACGAGAGAACCAGGACTCATACTTGTCTATGCTAGACACAACTAAGTGGATATATATCTATATATAAATATATATGGTATATATCTGTCTTAACAAACTATGAATTATTATATATGATATATAATAATAGGCATAGGATACTTGGTAACACACCTGTTATAGTACAACCAACTTTCTCACCGTAACGTCTGCAACATTATTTCACCGTTATAGTTAACAGTGGGAATAGCTATACTTTAGGCTATCGTTGTATAGGCTTCCGTTACTTATTTCGTAGGATCATTAGAGCTGACAACCTACTCCGCTGGATATCATACACCTTTGAGGAAAACTTTATCTCACATCATTTCCTACCATTAGTAGTAACATCATTTTCATCCGGACAAATATTGGTCCAAGCTAGATATTACAAAATTCTCGAAAACTTATCATAATTTTCAACTCTCGTAATCTTTGGACACGCATGCACAATGATTACAATTAGTTACAAAAACATTAACTTAACATGAAACCTTTATGTCATAAGAAATGACTGAACACTCCAACAACAATCACACGTCGGAGGACGACCAACTCAGTGAGAAACATATGGTGTTTCCTTACCTTCTTACCCTAGATAGTGACATAGTAACAACCGATGGAATCGGTGATAGTACCTGCATTGCCTACTACCAAAGGGACTACTAGATAGCTTATCCTGTAGGACTACTAGATGGAATCGTTGATATATACATAAATGATTAGGCGATTATGTGATATAGGTATATATACATACATAGGCCTCGACTACATACTACTCTCTATGCTATTATATACTGAAGGTATAGGAATGGGCCTTGTCCGATGATACTTTGTTTACCACCTACACCACTATAACCGACAAACATAGCTACTCCAACGTCCTTCGATATGAAGATCAGGACTTTGTTTTCATTTGCTACCACCTACCTAATTCTACGTCTATAACATTCTACAACGTACTCCACTGTACCGTTAGGTGTATCCTAGGAAAACCATTTTCAACAAATTTCAACGTGCTTTTACCCCAAAACTTTTTCATAACTTTTGTTTTTGAACAGATTTTGTTAAACAAAAAATTCAAAACTTTGTCACTGACAAGAATTTCAACCGAACCATTTATCGACTCAAGTTTTCATCAGACTTTAAAGTTTTCAACCGACTTTCACCATCATAATTTTCTAACAAATGTATTTCTAGCAAACATGTTACAAAATTTCTTACGAAATGTTTTATAAAATTCTCAAAATTTCAAAACCATGTAAACTTACTTATAGTACACAACTTTATACAGATTTCAAACTCTGGATAGTCAACAAAATTACACAGTATACAATGACCTCCTTGCTTTATAAGAACAAAACCTATTAAGACCCGAATGAGGACGCGGGTATGGTCACTCACTAATAACCTGACTACCTTTATGCTATTTACTTTGATAGATCTTACTTGCTACTTGATATCTTTTATGTTTTCCCTAGATTCTAAGTCCACGATAGGGTTAGGGAAAAACGACAATTTAGTTTCTATAGTTTCTATATGAGACGAGGTTTAGCTCATATGTGTAGGAATAACATATCCAACACTGTTTTATACCGGAAAACATACCGGTTGACTTTTATATACTGAGTAACACCCCACATAAAACTAATTTGTGCTAAATCACTTCGTTTCTATATGAGACTGATATGATCTAATTTATGCTACGACACTACTAATTGCTACAAACTGTATGAACACAGTGGAATTTACTACATTACTCTAGGCCTCTAGTACAAAGCGTAGCTACACCTTAGTGACTGACTGACAGACTGACTTTGTCCTATCGACAAAATGGTTAATTACATTACAACACACTTCCCCTATTCCTTTAACGGCCAGTAGGGCATTAGCTTAACAAGGGGAGGAAGGTAACATTAGAATGAGGTTATATCACTCTTAGTAGAATCACACACTTTCTTAGAATACGCACCGACTATTACTTTGACACACTAATAATTACTACGAATAAATTTCGGGACGAAATTCTCCTAACAAGGGGAGAATGTGACACCCGGTCAAAAATGACCCAAAATTTGGTCCAAATTTAAACTTTTATTTCAAGTATTATATACTTAAAATACCAAAGCGTACATGTATTATATATATGATTATATGTATATATAACACAAAACAATTATTCAAAAATCGCGTATAAACAAATCACGCAAGAATTCAAATACGGACGTTGGTGAAACTATTATTAAATAATATGAAATTATTTGATAACAACGATAATTTCTTTATATTATGTTTATAATATAACGACACGTACATTTTGCTTAAAACGTAACCGAACGCGACAAAAATACGCAAAACGTGCCCAACCGACAAAATAAACTAAAGTTATATTTTTATAACTTATTATTAAGTATTTTGATAAAATAATTCAAGTAAAAATAACGCGATTACACGCGTATAATTATAACGTTTAAAAACGTTACACAATTCGAATAAACATACGATTCGCGACCGACGACCAAACGAAAACTCGAATATTATTTTAGTAACTTAAATACAATACTTTGAGTAAAACTTTTACTAAAAATATCGTGCTTTAAACCGAGAACAAAACGTATCCTATAAAACGTTATACGATTAAACGAACGACGAAACGACCGGGTAAACGAACACCGCACGGAGCGTGACTTTGGGAACAAGTTTGGGTGAAGCCCACACCTTTATGGACCCCACCCCAGCTGATTTTAGTCCAAGACATCACCCCAAAATCATGGATCTTGTTCCTCTTGCTTTATTGACTTCAAACACCAAACCACCTCCCACCATTCCCTCATTTCTTTCCTTCAATCATTCTCTAGCTACTCTCTCTCCCTCTTTCCTCTCTCTATAGCCACGAATTTTGGCTGGCTTTTCCAGCCTCCACTACACCACCATCAACCACCATAAGCACCATCATCATCCACCATCGGTTCTTGAAGAGAAAAGCGGAGAAACGAAGCCCTTGGCACTCTCTTTCCATTTCCGAGCTAGATTATTCATCTTTTTGTAAGAACTCTTGATCTTCTACTAGATTTACTTGTATTAAGCTTATTTACATGTGCTAGTGCTCACTCAACTCTAAGATGTCCAAATAATTTACCAAAATGCATTTTTAAACTCGAAATCTTAAAATGAAGAATCTGTCCAGAAATTTGGCTCACTTCCATGATTTTTAGAAAAATCATTTTAACATGAAAATGAACGTTTCTTAAGTCTAAAATGAAGTACAAGAAGTAACCTTTCTAACAAGATTTATTTCGTAGCATTTCGACTTCTTTTTCTATTTTAAAATAATATTTCCGTTAAGGTGCGCGTTACTGTTCCGGCGGACAGAAACATCCGCCTCCTTCCCGAGACCATATCTCGAGTTATAGACCACTAAAACGTATGAGACCGGTGCCAAAATATCATAAATTTTGTTGAATTTAAAAAGTTCAGTTATAGCTCGAGCTGAAAATACCCAGATTTTGGTGTAGTAGTCGATTTGTAAGTAGAACTCAGTTTAGGTCCGAAAATGAGTTTTGAAACTTTTCTATTTTATTTAACCAAGAGGATGAGCCCTATAGATTCTATAAAAATTCCAAAAACTACTTAAGATATGGATGTTTAACTGTGATCTTTTTTGTAATGTACTTCAGTGCAAAAATGGGTGAAAACGAGAGGTGAAACAAACCGAAAACATAACCGAAACAACCTAAGGACTGATTTTATACAACTTCTACAAATGACACTTTGGGCTATCTACTAAACGTAACAACAATTTTCTTAGACCTTATAAACATATTTAAGACTAGTGTAAAAGTCTTGGGTCAAACCGAGCCCGTTTGACCGAGTCAACTAAAACGAACCACGTAACGATAAATGCGAAACGATTGAGAAATGTTAAGAATTGTAACTCGAAATGAATCTTGATAATGTTATCATAAAACTTGGGTAAAAAAGTCACGTATGAGTTAAACCCGAACCATAAAAATGATACCCGAAAACACACAAAGATATTTTTATAACGAAACAAACAAGATTATATTTTTAAAATATAATTTCCATCTGTCACCAATGGGCCGTACATTTTATAAAAACTTCAAACATAATACGAGACGAATACTTTGGACATAATTAACCAAACAAACAATTATACGAATGATTTACTAAACGTCCACTTACAAAAATATAATCTCACGTGTTTAGGACACTAGGGGATTACACTTGGTGCACGCGCGCACATTAGGATTGTTTGCTCTTCAGGTGAGTCTCACGGCTCCTTTTTACTGTTTTATTATTTTGGGGGAGATGCATAGCTTGTTTTACTCGAACACATGAACTTACTTACTTGATTTACTTGCTGAATTACTGGTATATCGATTGCATGGGTTTTACTTAATCCAATGAAGTCTCTTTAATCATAGTTGTTAGTTATCGAATTAAGCGCGAGTTTTAGTAAATGGATCCATTTGGGACTGACAATCCCCGCCCAGGGTAGCACGCACTACCACGAACATACAGGTATAAATGGGCGTTTCTTACTCGTTTCATATGAATGCTTTTGGATTAGCATTCACGAGGGCAAATTACTAGGTACTTGATTGTACCCTTACTTACTGTTAAGCTTCAACTATGGTGCTCATGGCAATGTATATCGAAACTATTGCATACGTGCAATCATTACTTACTTTTACTACTTGATGTGTTCAAAACTGTTACTTACTATAAACCTGTGAGATTCACCAACCTTTTGGTTGACCTTTTTAGTGATGCATTCTCAGGTACACAGCTTGAGTAGGGATGCCCAGCAGGATCTACTTATATGCTAAGCTAGTACGAGTCGCATGCATACACACTTATGAAGATTTTACTGGCATTATCTTTTGTACTATGATTATGTAACTAAAATCTTTAGAATAAATTTGCGAACTCATTAATGATGTATCTTTATGACTTATTACTTTTGAAAACTTATGTAATTTACTGTATTGCAATGTATTTTCTAAAACGTCTCATTTAGAGTCGTTTACTATATATCTTGTGCTTTGGTTACTGATTAGTCACGCCCCGACCCGATTCGCTTTCGCAACCTGAATTAGGGGGTGTGACATATATATATTAGCCTGATCAACAAACACCTCCCACAAAGTATCATGTATCACATGAAATAATTTAACGTATCTAGGTATGTATATACAATACTTAGATATTAGGTGTATCGCAATAAGCCTAGGTATGAATAATCATTACCTAGTTATTTTGTATTAGTATAAGGAACTATACTAACATACGTCACTATCGTATACTCCTAGCCTCCAGCCTAGCAAGTATATTGAGGTCTCGGGGAAATGTTCACTTAAGTACAAGTCCCTTCGAGTAATCCTGGGATATATTGACAGTCTTAGTTCCTAAAAGGAAAACTAATCCTGTAAAGAGTATAGTTGTTGGCCAGCTTAAGTAGAACTAACCAGTTCTAGTATATTCAATAATATTGTCCCGCGACAATATGGCCAAAGTATAGTGATAACTTAGTCAAGTTATGTAATGGCATTCGTTTTTCAACAATCTAGCAGTGTACAATGGTAACCTATCTAGGTCAAATAGTGATATTGTTCTACAACAATATAATGGGTGTAATTACTAAGTATTACACATATTGTATTACATAACAGTAATAGAGTTAAGTGTGAATTATAAAAGTTTATCAATATAATTCGAAAACAGTAATTGTGCATGCGTCTCACCCCAAAAACAGTAAAACAGTTGAAAGAGTGGGTCTATAAACTCACCTGTGAATTGTTACCGATCCTACGATACACGAGTCGTCCGATGGCTAACCTCCTAGTGTTCTAAACACGTGAGGTCATATAAGTAGGAGACACATCAGTTTGTCTAAGCGAGTTGTGTAAATATTCATTCGTCGTTCAGGTTTGGAAACCGTGTACGGGGGTCCGGGGGCAGCGCCCCTGGTAGCGGGGTCTAAGGGGTGGCAACCCCTGGAGGGGTCCAAAGGGCAGAGCCCCTGGCTGGGGACGAGCTGCCAGGTCAGCTTGGAAATTTTTATTTCTACTACATTGCTGTAGTGAAAATGCTCCGAAATTCCATTTCGGAGTAAAATTAGGTGGTAAAATTTGAGTCTCGACACTTAGTGAAAAACATGTGTTTTTCAAGGTTATTTGTTTTGCGACACAAGGTGCGACATAGGTAATTGCGTCGCTATGTGCGACGTCCGCAATTTAATGCGACCAGTGTGTTGTGTCGCTATGTGCGACGTTCGGATTTGCTGCGACATAATGGCTCGTGTCTCACCATGCGACATAGAAATGATCCTGCGACATTAACCTGCGACACAGGCTATGTCGCAGCACTGTTTTTGGTCCAATGCGACACAACAAGCTGTTCGACGATTTCAAACTTCAAAACGAGTTTTGGTCCGATTTTTGGGCGTTTTGATGTTATACAAAGCTACTAACATGTATTTCTAAGTAATCTAAGTAATTTCTTGTAAAAGGAACGATTGAGATGAAAATGGTATGAAGATGATGATGAAGATGATGATGATGGTCCGGTGTTGCTGCTGTTCCCGATCTTGTTGTTGATTCCGAAGATGATGATGATGATGTTGGTGGCGGTGGTGTAAACCGAGAGAGAGGGAGAGAAGATGAGAAAGGGATAGATGTGTTTGTGTGTGTGAAAATGAAAAGGAAATGGGGATAAGGGGTGTGTTTGGGCCGGCTTTATGTTTGGGTGGGGAGGGCACTGTCTCCCAAATTGCAGTGTTAAAAGCCCGTGTTTGTTTACCCGATCGTATAAAAATGTAATATTTTCGATTCTAAGAATTTATTAATATTCTTTCGAAATGTTTTCGAGTCGAAACATTTTATAAAAATAAAATGTTTGTGTTAAAATTTTATGACTTGTTTTCGCGCGGATTCAACTTAATAAAATACGTTTTGAACTTAAACGAGCTGCATTTTCGAACAGTTAATATTTTTGCCCAAATGTATAATGTTTATTCTAACTAATAAAATATTAGTTATGAAATTTTGTCACCGAAATTCAGACTTGAAATTCTGCGTTCTCTCAGATTCGTTTATGTTGTATATATATATAATCATATATATAAAAATTTTGAATACTTGAAGCATTAGTGCGTACTAAATACGAACGTTTGAAGTTTAAATTGGGCGCGAAAATTGTACTTTTTGACCGGGTGTCACATTCTCCCCCTGTTAAGAAAATTTCGTCCCGAAATTTCGAGTGAAGTAGCGTGGGGTCCGGGGAGAAGTGTATGTATGAGAAGTTCATCGAGTAGATAGTAGACGTACGATGCCTATGTCGAGTTTGAAAGCAGTCAATCCATGATTGTGTCGTGGTTCATCATGGTAGTCAAGCAAGTATTGTTTTTAACATCCAAAGTTTTCTACAAAAATTTGATTTGACTCTTTCTGAGTCCAGTTAGTTTTAGATAAAAAGTAGTTTTATGCATCGTGACAACTCGGTCACAAAACCCCTACCTTTACTTATTTGTACAAATTACTTGCACTTGAATATAACTTCTAAAACTATAGTTCCCTGTGTTCGAACCCGAACTTACCCAACTGTACTAACACACGATAGGGTTCACTGCCCGGTTGTGTATTGGTCTTAGCATGGTAATTTCTAGTTCACTTTTTAAACGATATTTTAAGACTAGATCTAGCACATCACGAGCAAATATTGTTGGGATCGACCGCGCTCTCATACCACTTGTTGTGCGATTGATTACCACCACATCAATAAACACACAGCCATGTATAAGTCAATATTAAACACGTAAGAAACATAAAAAGCATGACACACGATATTTTACGTGAAAACCTCTCAAGAGAGACTAAAAACCACTGGATTAGCAGCCATTTAAATTCCACTATATACAAACAATATTACAATAATGGACGTTCATTTCAACACTCTTTAAAATTATAACGTATCTCACAATACATATCTCTCAGTGGTTGGTTACAATAGCAGATTCTGTGACGTCGTTATTAAATCACTTAGACCACCGCACGAGGCGGAGGGAGACAACTCTCATAGACCTTTTTTTTTTCTTTTTTTGTCAACATTCTCACCTATCTATAACAAATGAATCCTACATATAGAAAATCCCCAACTTGTTAATCAAGTTAGCTTCCTTATAGTTAACTTGATCAAAAGATTAACCATAATTTGGAAAGTTCCAAATTCATTCAACACTAACTTAAAAAACCGAATCAAAATCCTAACAAATATATCTCCATGCTTGAACATATAGCTTCATTCGTGATGTTTAAACAGGATGTCAAGCTTGTCTTTGGTACTCCAAATTAGCAAATCTTAATCAAGCCTATATTCGCTCAATGAATACAATCTGCTCATGGTAAAACTTTATATGGGTTCGATATACTTTTATATTCAACTAATGGCTCAGCAATCAACGTGAGTCAGAGCATATGGTTGCCGAGTTGATTAAATGCTATTAATGAGAGTTTAAATTCTTAACAGTAGATTTTGGAGACTTTAATTAAGTTTGTCACAACATAAACCTATCGTTGAAATGTGAAACACTATATAAAAAATATTATTTATTTATAAAATTATTCTAATGTCCAAGGTAAAAAGTCAAAACCGGAGTACAAAAATGGAATAGTAACATAAGTGAAATACGGTCAATATAAGTGAAACCGACTACTATTGAATATTGAGGGGGTGTTTGGGGGAGCTTATTTCTGTTGTTTATGGCTTATTGCTTATAAACAAATAAGCTAGAAAAATAAAACTTATTTCAAGCTTATGAAATCTCCTTCACAAAGAAACAAATAAGCTTATCCAAACACAAAAACATAAGCTTATTGTGTTATAATAAGCAAATAAGCCGATAAGAAAAAAAATAAGGCCATCCAAACACCCACCGAGTAATGTTGTCTACTAGGTCAAATAAAGTCAAACTAGATAATACAACCTCTCTCTGTTTTCGCTTTTCTAAACGCCAAACCGATAAGGCAAAACACTGAAACAGAGAGGATGGAGGAAAAACTATCATCGATAGCTAAAACCTTGAAACAATCACCAATACAGCAATTATCTTATCTGGCTCAACGTAACAACGCCGTTAACCTCGCCGAAGGCTTCCCTGATTTTCCGGCACCACACCATATCAAGGCTGCTGCCGTCTCCGCCATCACTTCCGATTTCAACCAATACAGGTCTCAATACATTTCAAACCCTAATTTCATTCTGATATGATACTCAATTAGAAGTGAGCGTTAATATGAAACCCAACAAGAAGCATAATCGATCTGTTAAAAAAATTGGGCTCGTTTGGAGTTTGGACTTAAGAATATAGTAAATTTAATTAATACTACAATCGATGCTACAAACCACTGTAAATGATACAAACCAGCCTCTGTTTCACATTATATAATTAATAGTTATATAATGATGTTTAAATACCACAATCTAGGCAAATGTACAATTATCTCCAGTCACTTATGAGTTAAGGCATATGTTTCTCAAACTATAGTTATTTTAATATTATTAGTAGTTACTACTTACTAGTAATAATTAAGTATTTAGGACCATTAATAGTTTTCACCACACACTCTTAACTCTCAAGTCTTGACTGATTTTATTATTAGTAGTTACTGTAATAATTAAGAATTTAGGACCATTAATAGTTTTCATCCAAACCCCCTGAAACATCATTATATAAATATTGGAACTAATAATATTTTATGGCTAATGATCCGTATACCATCACATTTTGACCATACACCACCAAATGTGTTTTAAAGAGTTGTACAATACAACACTGTAAAACATATTTAGTGGTGTATGGCATTTTATGAATTCATCCATAACCCATGGATGAATTCATGTCTCATTGGTATTGGTAATATTTGGGAGTGAACTCTACTTTTGGAATATATGTTGTAGTCTATATGTATTGTTGCTGATGTCTTCCAAGAATTCAGAATATGAACTAACATTGTTTTGCAAATTGCAAGTTTAGGCATGTGCAGGGAATTTGTGATCTGCTTGCGGATAAAATGAAGGAAATGCAAGGCTTAGATGTTGATCCTTTAGCAGATATTGCCATTTGTTGCGGCCAGACCGAGGCATTTGCTGCCACAATGTTTGCATGCATGTCTCTCTCTTGTTATCAGCACCATTTTCTTACCCCTGGTTACTTAAAACACGTGTAATTGTTATTATTATATGTATGTTTGTGCAGTACTTAACCCGGGCGATGAAGTAATACTGTTTGATCCTTCTTTTGAAACGTATGAAACATGTATTTTGTTGGCTGGAGGAGTTCCTGTAGGTGTTTATCACACTCTTATGATATTGTTAATGAAGGGTTTATAGTTTTGAACTAATGGGTCATTTTTGTATGGGGAGCATTGCAGGTGTATGTATCACTTGACCCACCTTGCTGGAACGTTAATAAGGTTAAACTTTTGGATGCTTTTACTCCCAAGACGAAGGCTTTAGTACTAAATAGGTATATATTTCTGAATATGGAATCTTGTTCTATGATTACACGACATGAAATGATGATGATTAGAAAATCAACAATAATAAAACGTGGTGCAAGATATAGCTTCTGGATTTGCCTCTGCTACTTGATCCAGTTGTAATCCCCTTTGGTGGTGTTGAGTGTTTGGAAAGTTTTAATTACCAAGTAATTACCATATAATCGATAAACAAGGGTGTATAAGTGATCTTACTCGATCATCAGATGACCATTTTGCCGACCCTATGACTCTTAAGTAGTAAAATAATCACACGCAGTAGGTAGAACCATTTCTAAATTTGCTTTTGTTGCACAGTCCTCACAACCCAACTGGAAAAGTTTTTAACATGGATGATCTAGGGATTATAGCTGAATATTGCCGAACAAAGGACTGCATAGCCATTACTGATGAAGTATGATAACTTTCTAAACTTTGTTATTATCTCCATTTGTTTCTCTTTTGGCCTGTAATATCTCTTTCTTGCATATTTTTATGCTTTCAAGATGTTTCTGCAGGTTTATGAACATATAATATACGACAATGAACCACATATCAGCCTTGCCTCACTACCTGGAATGAAGAAGAGGACCATCATAACGTCTTCCTTATCTAAGACTTATAGTGTGACGGGTACATGAAATCTTAATTTTTCCCTAATGTTCAAAATGGGTCAATTTGTTTTTTTTTTTTTTTTTGTTTCCAAACGGGTAAATCAAGAAATTCAGCTGACAGGAAACAGTTTAAATGGTTGAAGGTCACCTAAAGTATATTTTTGAATGCGTGCATAATTGCATTTAGCCTCCTTAATCCTTCTATTTGAACATTTTTTTTATATTGTAATGTTGTTGTTTGCAATCATAATTAACAAATTAATTAGTCAAAAACGTGAAACTTGTCAACCGACACTCTATTCAGTATTCACCCCTTTAAACATGAATCCGCTTTGACTTGTTACCTGGATCTACCCATCTTGCCATCTATACTAATTACTTATCTCTTGTGAATCAGGTTGGAGAGTTGGGTGGGCTATCGGTCCATCTTGTATTGCATTTGCTATCAAAAACATTCATACTAAAGTTACAGATTCTGCTCCTGCACCGTTTCAGGAAGCTGCCTTGACTGCATTAACAAGTCCCCTGGAATACTACAACTCTTTGAGAAGTGTAAGAATTTTACAAAGACATTGAATTAAATCATCTCGTAGGTCCTATTTTTATTCTGCAAGAAGAAAAGATGTGTTTTCTGATAGTTTGTGTGTAGGTCCTCAGGAATATGAATCAAAAAGAGATTTTCTATTGAAGTCGCTTTGTGAAGTGGGTTTCCAGATTAAGTTTAGACCATTGGGTTCGGTTTTCATATTCGCATCACTTCCTGAG
This sequence comes from Helichrysum umbraculigerum, assembly GCA_949592205.1. Classification (NCBI taxonomy): domain Eukaryota; kingdom Viridiplantae; phylum Streptophyta; class Magnoliopsida; order Asterales; family Asteraceae; genus Helichrysum; species Helichrysum umbraculigerum. Next base: position 289,747,189 of record CATIUR010000001.1, on the reverse strand, counting down.
ACTTGCAAAGTTACAGATGTACGTGTTTCTTGCAATCCATCTTATGTTATTGTATTGTGTAAATATTTTTGACGATAGATCTTTTATAGGTTCAATTTGTTGAGGAATTAATTAAACAAGCTGGGGTTGTTGCTGTTCCTGGATGTGGTTTTTTTCATACAAGTCACGATTCTCCAGGGAATGTAGCAAGCTACCATGATCGATACATCAGATTTGCTTTCTGTAAGAGTGAAGCTACTTTGACTTCTGCTGTTCACAAAATGCAACAGCTTGTTGATGCATCTGGGCGCCTCAAGTTTCTTTGAATTCGTAGGAATCATAGCTCTACAGAAAATGTGTTAGCTTTATTAAACAGAATGTAGATTTTTGTTTTTAGTTCTTTTGTAGTATGTTGGCTTGACCAACCATCCCACTCTATGCTGACTTGAAAAAAGAAAATGAACATAGAAAGAAAGAAGAGTTTTCTAATAACAGGGTCAGTTGTTTGCAAGGAAGTAAGTGTATAATACTCTTACTTATAAACACATCTAAATTTTTTACCAAGCAACCTATCATCTAGTTCTCTAGTTCCTAACTTATTGGTAACTGCAATTTGTAAGTAGTTATTATGATTATCGGCATTTACGTTTATACAATACAAGGTAAAAGAAGAGCGCCTATTAGTTGGCTGGTAACGAGGCTTCATGAGGGTGCATAATGCCCCTCATGACGCCGTCATGCACTACATCTGACCTGTCATGATCTATGGTGTCGTGGTGATGACGGTGTAATGGTTTGTATGTTTTCTTAAAACGGCTTGTTTGGAGTGTGTTTGTGTGTCTTTTTCAAATAACTACGCAACATACTTTCTCAAAAGCATCACATCATTCTTTTCTTGCATATTTACAACTATAATTCACACTCTGAAACTATATTTCTCAAACTCATCAAAATGAATGCACATTACCTGTTACCATCTTTTTGAATTAGTGTTGCAATGTGTTCAACTGCAACAAGCCAAAGAAAATAAAGCCAAAAGTTCACTCTGACGGGGAATACGCTATAGGAGGTACATGCAGGGTAGGTGATGGGTCTGTTCTGGCTGCCCAACTACACACGGTTCCCATTTTTCAAGGGCCTCAAATCAAAAGTCTTAACGTTGTGTTAATAACTTCACTTTAGGCACATATTTTTATTTTCTAAAAAAATCACAACCCACCTTATAATAATAACAATACCCAATCTAACAAGAGCAGGGTATGAGAACGTAAGGTGTAGAGTGTAGACAATCATACCTTGCAGAGGTATTGCTTCCGGAAAAGGCTTCCGGAAAAGTTCTTGCAGACGACCAGACACTATCACAGCCCACTTTAAGACCCAAAATCTTGCGTTTAGTTTTATTGTAAGCCCACTTCTTTAAAATAAAGTAAAATAAAATAACACCCTTCTTCGGTCTGGGCTTCATCACCAGGTAGTTTCAGATTTCCTTAATTCCATGTTTCTATTTGACTACTTTCACAAAATCACAAGTGCAGCAGGTAACACTCCAAAACCTTCAGAGTTTCAAACTGGTATATTTTGATTTTGATTGAAGTTTAGGTGTTTCACTTCCTAGGGTTTTTAATTTTTATTGTATGCAGCTAAACCCTGGTTAGCTTCTTTTTGCTTTCACCATTTTATATGCCCCTGTGCTTGTAATTTTGACCATTCTCAATCACCAAGTAAATTAATTTTCATCTTGAACAATAATGCTCATTATTCCGTACTCAATTCATCAAAACCCCAGCCTTTAGCGGCATGCACACCGGTGCTACAATCATTACTTCCATTAGGAAACAACAACTGATTTCAAAAGCTCGATACTTTTCTATCATCAGTCCAAAAATAGCACCTGAAAATGAACGACCTATTCATCATGACCTATTCAAATCAGGTCAGAAGTCGGGTTCTTTTAAAGTGGGCGACTCCACTTTTTACACTCTCATTGAGAACTTTGCGAAAACCGGAGACTTATTATCTTTGGAGAATGTTCTCAATCAAATGAAACATGAAAGAAGAGTGTTTATAGAAAAGAACTTTATTCTAGTATTTAAGGCTTATGGGAAAGCGAAGAATTCGAGTAAAGCTTTAGACTTGTTTGATAAAATGTGGGTTGAGTACCAATGTAGACCAAGTGTTCGATCATTTAACACTGTGATCAATGTAGTTATACAAGAGGGTTTGTTTGATAAGGCTCTCGAGTTTTATTCTTCTGTTGTTATTCAGAATAAACAGGTTTCACCGAATGTGTTAACATATAATTTGATTCTTAAAGTATTGTGTAAATTAGGGCTGATAGATAGGGCTATTGAGACGTTTAGGGAAATGCCTTTTAGAAAATGCACACCGGACGTTTTTACTTATTGTACGTTAATGGATGGATTGTGTAAGGAAGATAGAATCGATGAGGCAGTTTGTCTCTTGGATGAGATGCAAGTTGAGGGATGCTTCCCGAGCGCTGTAACGTTTAATGTTTTGATCAATGGATTATGCAAGAAGGGTGACTTAGCTCGAGCAGCAAAGGTTGTGGATAATATGTTTTTAAAAGGGTGTGTCCCGAATGAAGTTACTTACAATACTCTTATACATGGTCTCTGCCTAAAGGGAAAATTAGACAAGGCAGTTAGTCTTTTGGATCGGATGGTTTGTAATAAATGTATTCCTAATGATGTTACATATAGTACAATCATCAATGGGTTAGTGAAGCAGGGAAGGGCAGGGCACGGTGCATCCATATTGGTTTCTATGGAGGAAAGAGGATATAAAGCGAATCAGTACGTGTATTCGACACTTATAAGCGGGTTTTTCAAAGAGGGAAAGCCCAAGGAGGCGTTAAATATGTGGAAGGAGATGATAAGTAAAGATTGCAAACCGAACACTATACTTTATGGTACTCTTATAGATGGTTTATGTCGAGAATTGAAGCCGGATGAAGCCTTGGATGTTCTAAATGAGATGGAAAAGATGGGTTGTAAACCAAATGCTTTTATATATAGCTCTCTAATGAAGGGTTATTTCGATACGTGTAACACTGATAAAGCTCTTAATGTTTGGGAAATGGCTAAAGCTAATGATTATGTGCAAAATGAAGTTTGCTATAGTGTGCTCATTCATGGGCTATGCAGCAACGGGAAGTTAAAGGAAGCTATAACGGTTTGGGAAAATATTTTGTCAAAAGGGTATAAACCCGATGTTATTGCTTACAGTTCGTTGATTCATGGCCTATGCAATAATGATTCTGTGGAAGAAGGTTTAAAACTTTTCAACCAGATGCTATGTTCAGGATCTGGCTTTGAACCAGATATCGTAACATACAACATACTTTATAATGGTTTGTGCAAGAATGGTTGCATTTCCAATGCTATTGATCTGCTGAACTGCATGCTTGATCGTGGGTGTGACCCAGATTTAGTTACTTGTAACATTTTTATAAAAACTTTAAAAGAACAAATGAATTCTTTGCAAGATGGGAGTGAATTTCTTGAGGAACTTGTGGTTCGGCTTCACAAGAGAAAGCGAATTGCAGGAGCTTCTAAGATCATTGGAGTGATGCTTCAAAAGTACCTCATACCCAAAACATCTACTTGGGAAATTGTTATTCGAGAAGTTTGTAAACCGAAGAAGATTCGAGCTGCTATTGATAGATGCTGGAATAATCTATATGTTCGATGACAGAGGGGTAACTAGTGTTTCCTTTTTATTACTTGCTTTATGTTATATATATATTACTGAATTTACTATTCATGTCATACAGTAGACAACACGTTCCCTTTTGGTACTGTAAATATGGTGAATCATATTGGAATGATTAATAACAACTAAGAGGATGACACTTACCCTTATCTATCTCGAAATTCTTGCAGCAATTCCACCCTTTTCAATTTCCGTTGATGTGATCTTTAATTACTCACATTTCATTCTCTTTGTTGGGCTGCTAAGTGTAATTGTTCTGCATGCAACTATGAAATGCTATTTAAGCGTTTGATATACATTTATACATGCATATACAGTGCTTAATGAAACGGTGAAAATGAAAGGATATGGCTGTAAATTGAAGTAACACATGTTTTATATGCTTAATTGTGTATTTTAGCACTTGAACTATATATATTTTATTCTAAAGATCAAGTTGTCTGTAAATTGAAGTAACACATGCTTTATATGCTTAATTGTGTATTTTAGCACTTGAACTATATTTATTTTATTCTAACGATCAAGTTGTCGATAATGGTAGGTTTTATGAATAATAGACCTAGTTAGCTCCCTTTTCAATTATGCTCGTAAATAGAAGAATTTTGTCAAAAATAGAAGCTTACATGTTATACTAGGCAAAATTTTAACGTGCCAGACTTGGTTGGGGACCTTTGCACCCTTTATTATAGATCTACTATAGTGGATACTTAAAAGCATCGTTAATTTCGTGATCCTGACATTATTGTATTTGAGTAAGATTACCATACCACAACGTTGCTGTAGTAATCATCATAGTCATATGATCTCGTCAATTAAAGCTTATAATTTTGAACTAATGATTCATTTTTATATGGGGAGAATTGCAGTGTATGTATCTGTTGATCTACCTTACTGGAAACTTGATCAAGTCAAACTTTTGGATGCTTTAACGGCCAAGACAAAAATTTTACTACTGGATAGGTATGTGTTTCTGAATTTAAATTTTGTCCTATGAGAAGGTAATTCCAATATATGCGTTTAGTGATTATGTGATACAGACTGATCAGAATTAGATGATCAAACATGGTGCAAGATATAGCTTTTTGGATGTGATTCTGCTAATTTATTTTGTAATAATCACCTTTGATGATGTTTGGTGTTTGGAAAGTTTTATAAAAAAAGGTATCTAAGTCTTAATTGCCAAGTTTTGTTGCGGCATGTGTAATTATTTGATTTTTGAGTAATAAAATAATCAACAGCTGAAGTAGGTTGAACAATTTATAAATTTGCATTTGTTGCACAGTCCTCCCAACCCAACTGGAAAAGTTTTTAACATTGATGAGCTAGGGATTATTGTTGAATATTGCAGAACAAAGGACTGCATAGCCGTTACTGATGAAGTATGATAGCTTTTTTATAGTTCATTATCTTCTCCATTTGATCCTCTTTTGGCGCGTAAGATTTTATTCTTGCGTATATTTATCCTTTTAAAATGCTTCTGCAGGTTTATGAACATTATGACATACGACAATGAACCACATATTAGCCTTGCCTTACTACCAAGGAATGCAAAAGAGGACCATTCCAACGTCTTCCTTATCTATGATGGGTATATTAGTTCTTATCCTTTATACGAATCCGAAAATAGTCTATTTTTCATTTGTTCAGCTGAGTTTGAATATAGTTGCACAAAATTTTGATATGGTACCTAGTCTAATTACCAGAGGTGGCAGTTTCTAGTTTTAACCCACTTACTTATGAATGGTCGATCTGGTTCTTTGATTTTTAACGGATTAAATCAAGAATTTTTAGGTAAAAGGAAACAAGTAACTGGGTCAAACGGGTTGCAGTCGCTTAAATCATATCTTTAATGCATATCACACATTGAACCTCCTAAATAATATTACCAACCCATCTTGCCACCTTTACCAATGACTTGTCTCTTTTGTATCAGGATGGAGGGTTGGGTGGGCTATCGTTCCATCTGGTATTGCATTTGCTATAAGAACGTTCATACTGAAGTTACAGATTCTGCTCCTGCAACGTTCTAGGAAGCTGCCTTGACTGCATTCAGGAGTTTACAATTGTTTGAGAAGAGTAAGATTTTTTAGAAAGTACGAAAGGTTTATTGTGCAAGAAGAAACAAATGTGTTTTCTGATATATGTGTTGCTGTATGCAGGATTGTGAATCGGAAAGAGATTTCGTATGAAAGTGGTTTTGTGAGGTGGGTTTCCAGGCTGAGTTTAAACCACGGGATTCGTTTTACAAGTTAGAATGATAGACTTGTAGATTCTACATCGGTATTTATTCTTGTATCTGAAAGACTGGAACACGTCCCGAATAAATACAATGGGTGATCAATAATCGTGTTAGACATAAAAAGGTAGCTATCATCCCCTTCTCCGACGAATCATATGTTATGGTTTCACCACTCGAGGATTTGGGGTATTGATTACAGTAAAAACAGGGGAATTGAAGGTTTGATAACTTGGGTGCCGATTCCCTCTTTGGTAATGTATCATAATTAATACAGTTTTACGCCACTATCTCCATAATTAGAGCCACAGTTATTATGTGTAAAAGAACGATACCATGGTGCTCGTTAGAACATACACCGAGTACTTGAGTAGAAGTGAGGCTCAAGGAGAGATTTTTAAGCTAGTTACAACTCAATGTTATTGTAAGTTGGTGTAGAGTTGATTATAATCATCTATATCTATATTTATTTTTAAATATTCATCTTTTTAGAATTTTCATTATTATAACTATTTCAGTAAATAACAATTAATTCAATCTTTCTATCACTAAACATAATTATTACTAACACTTGAAATGGACAAATTGTAACATCATAACTAGGCCTGTAAATGAATCGAACGAACACGAACAAAGTATTTTTGTGTTCGTTCATTACGGTTTCATCGAACGAACATGAACGGATAAGTGAACGGATTTTGTTGTTCATGTTCGTTCATTAAGAAAATATGTTTTTGTTCATGAACATAAACGAACGTTCACGAACAAATATATAATTTAATGCATTTGTTCGTTAATACCTTAAACGAACCCTGAAGAACACAAACAATACACACACATATAGACACACACACACACACACACACCTAAGTGGAGGTGTGTGGAAGTGGAGGAATTTTTTTTAATAATAGGGTGTTTTTCGAGAGAGTTTGTAGTTATGGTGTTTTCTCGTTGTATGTTATAGAAATAGGTCTCCTGCAGTGTGGTAATGCGGACCATTAATTCATGGTCCGCAAAATGAAAATGAGAACCATGATGGTCCGCAAAATAGAAATGACACCCATGACTTTTACCACTTACCACCTGCCTTGACAATCATCCGATTAACATGGTTCTCATTTTCATTTTGCGGACCATGGATTAATGGTCCGCAATCACACATTGCGGGAGACCTATTTCTATAACATGCAACGAGAAAACACCATAACTACAAAGTCTTTCCCAAAACACCCTATTATAAAAAAAACGTCGGAAGTGGAGGGAAAATGTAAGATAGATGTGGGAGAGAAATGTGAAAGGTAAAAATGTCTAAATGATTAATACTATTATATGTAGAATTTAGATTATTAGATTAAAATAAGATATACAAATATGTATCACTTTAATCAACCTGTTAGTTAACAAATGAACATGTTATCGAAGGTTCACGAACGTAAATAAACGAACGAGACCTATGTTCATGTTCGTTCATATTATTAAACGAACGTAAATTATTGTTCATGTTCGTTCATATAATTAAACGAACGAGAACATAAACGAACTTCCTGCCGAACGGTTCGCGAATTGTTCGCTGAACGTTCAGTTCGCTTACAGGCCTAACCATAACTAATCTATCGAGAAAAAAAAAAAACGACATAATATTACCACGGGTCAATATTATTACTCCTTCTGTCCCAAAATAAATATCCACATTACTATTTATATATGTTCCAAAATAATTTGCCACATGCAAAAAATAACCGGTAAAAACCATTCCTTATTTTACTCTCATTTATTACTGTAAACCATTTATTTCTTAATTATATCTAGTTAAACTTTCCTTGAATATATGGACAAAAGTGACATTTAACAAACATATCATAATTTAACAAAATTGTTGGGGGACAATTTTAGTGGGACGGAGAGAGTAATAAATTTTGTTTTACGCTGTATTGTACGGGTCCAACTATTTTTGTGGGACGGAGGGCATAATAAATTTTGTCTTACGGCGCATTACACTGGTCTTTTTGATAGTATCGTTAGAGTGTAAAAGGATGTTTTTCACTGCCTATAAGCTGTCCTATTTATAGAGTGGTAATGGTGGGAATTCCCCTGAAGTCGTGTTTTGTTAAGGTAGGCTGTGTGCTTGTGCAGCTCGTCTGTGTTCACAGGCATATTGACTTGTATTGAAATTAATTGGGCTACTAAAATATAGTATTTGGGCCATGGGCCAATGGGCTTGGTAAATAATTGTGGGCCGAGATAACTTTTGGCAAATTAAATAATTTACCACAATTTCCAAACAAATATTATCTCCGTCCCAAAATAATTGTCATGTTTTGACTTTTTAAAGTCTTTCCTTTTCAACTTTGACCTTAAATATATTTGTTTGTGTTATATGATATTTGATGAAAATTATACCAATGAAAATACATTTAAAACTCAATCCACTCATATTTTGCATCAAGTTTATTATAACACAAACAAAAATATTTTAGGTCAAAGTTGAAAATGAAAAATTTAAAAAGTCAAAACAATTTAAATTTTGGGACGGAGGGGATTATACCATTCGTAATTTTTTATTGACGGTTTGCCCTACCCGGACGCAAGCTGCGATTTGCGACCCGGCGTTTGCGTTTTGCGACTCGGCGACAAAAAGAAATCATGATCGAGAACGTGTTAAGTGTTTACTATGTTTATGTCCGAAAAAAAAATTGATGACTTCGTTTGCGTCTTGCATCGGGCGCAAACACAGCAAACACTTAGCTTCTTCTCGGGTCACGATTTCCTTTTGGCGCCGGGTCGCAAGAAACAAACGCCGGGTCGCAAGTCGCACCTTGTGTCTGTCCAGGTAGGGAAAATCGTCAATAAAATCGTTATATTTGTTTGAAATTTGTGGCAAATTATTTAATTTCCCATAACTATATAATGCTATACCCATTACAACACCCTTCTATAGACTTGCAAACTTATGGATGTACGTGCTTCTTGAAATTCGTAATAGGTTATTTTAAAGTCCGAATATTAATTATGATGAATTTTTTAGGTTGCATTTGTAGGGTATTACATTAAACAAACTGGAGTTGTTGTACCAGGATGTGGCATTTTTCATACGAGCGTGATTTGGTAGAGAATGTAATAAGCTACCGTAACGGATACATTAGATTTTCTCTATATAAGACCATTCACAGTGGAGTCGTGCTCGGATACATTCTCGAGTAACGACGACACAACGCGCACAATGAGCGCAGTCGTGGTTTAGACTACGTGCAACAACAGAAGAAGTGTGGGCCTCAATTGCAACACGCCCGTGCATCCTCCACGAAGCCACAACGAAGGGTGAACATTCGTGGTGGCATGTCATCATCTCCACCACAGAGCAGAACGAGTAAAAATGTACGCCTCGCATTAACTTTTTTTTTCTTTTTCGATTTCTTTATTCGTTTTAAATAAGCAAAACATAAAGGTTTTTTTTTCGTAAATATATTTTCGGATAAGAAGCTAAAAGAAAAGGGAATAAAAAAAGAATAGTGATTTGACGAATAAAGAGTTTTAGAGTTATTTTAAGTTAGAGTTTTAAATTTGGGACTATTTTCCTTTGAACTTTATTTATTCAAATTTGAAAAGCCCAAATTAGTGCATATAAGTATTTGTACAATATAATTTTGTGTTATAGTTTAGTAAACTATATTATGTATAACAATATTTGTATAATTTAAAATGTTGTTTTTAATTAGTGTATTGCATCTATTAATTGAATGTATTTGTTTTTAAAATTTAAAATTAATTAAAATAGTGGGGTCTAAGTAGTGTCGTGGACGACACAGTGTGGTAGTTGACGTGGGAGTTCTCACTATACTATGTTATGAGTCACGACTGCAAATGGTCTAAGAGTGATGCTACTTTGACTTTTGATGTTCACAAATTGCAATAGGTTGTCGATTGTCAATACATTTGGCAATTTTGGTCGGCTTCCATAACTTAATCATGAACTATAAGAACTATACTTAAGTT